>CM032640.1:18280953-18658847 GCA_019097785.1 Fraxinus excelsior
TTCTTCTTCTTCTTCTTCAAATCCAAGCAATTAATACATGAAATTGATATGGAATGAATGTTTTGTATCAAAAGATTCCATAAAGTTGCAAGAATTATGTAATTACTACCCTATAGCCTACTAATTGTAGATGAAAGCATGTATTTATGAGCTCAAAACAATGCCAAAACTCGTGCCTTATTTCATGAAAGGTTTAATCAATTAATCCAGGCCGAAATGGCCTCTGTGGGATCGCGTCACCGACAGTGACGGACCCAGGATTTTGAATCAGCATGGGCGGCCGTGGATCGTCGACCGTTGTTAACAATAAAATATTAGGAGCCCCGTTTGATGTCCTTTTTTTTTTTTTTTTTTTTTTTTGGGCAAAAAGTGCATTTTGGGATAGTAATTTAATGGATAACATGTGGTTAAAAATAAGGAAAAGTTTTGAATTTTAATGTAATATTATTTTATTGAAAAATGTGCTGTTGAAAGAAAAAAAGAAAAATGTATTTTGAAAAAATAAAAAAAATCAAATAATGTCTAAAATTTAAATATAATAATTATTTTGTTCAAATTGAACATATATAATTTTGTTGTAAAAATTATCAATATTCACCAAATGATATTGGGGCCAAGTTTTGTATAATTCAAAAAAGATCACGGGTTCAAGTTTTTAGAATTGCATTAAGCCTTCCAAAATATAATATATATTATTCTTGTAAGATTATTATAAAATCCAATGTGTGTCACAGTGGTCAAAGCCTCAACATTCAAAACAGTGGTCGCGGTTTCGAGTCTTTCCTTCCCAATTGATTTTGGTTCAAAACTTCAAATTAAAGAATTAAAAATTTTCACAATAAAAATGGTGGAAATTGACTCGAAACCGGGACTTCCTATATGCAAAAAGGAGCTCCAACCAGCTGAGCTACAAGGAATGTTAGGAAGTAAAACAAATTACCAAGTATATATTCTAAAACTTTTATCAGAAGTAAAAAAAAAAAAAATTCTTCCCGGCAGATCCAGCACGGGCGGCCGTCGGGACTGGCCGGGTGCTGGGTCCGCCACTGGTCACCGATATGGCCGCGATGGCCACACATAAGTGTTTGAACTTGCCGTTGAAAACTTGTAAGCCTTTGTGATCACAAAGGTTTACACCTTGCAATCTGAAGGCCTAGGAAGTCCTCACTTTTGCAACTTAGTCCCTGAATTTTCTCTTTCTCCATATCGAGTCTATTCCTAATTGCATCTTGGATCGTTGATCTTTAAATTATTTTACTTGGATCATTATTTACCATAATTGATCTAATTTAAGTTCTAGAAGTTTGAAATTGGGTCTTCGACTTTTCCAATATTGGATTTAGCTCTCAAAACTTGTCAATCTCCTCTAACTACTCTATTAATGCTTCGTATTTATAAAATGGAACCGATTGATCTTCAACTACTTTGAATTAACTCCAATTTAGCTCAAAATCATCTTTTTTTCACGTAGATTGCATCCAAATTGGGAAATTTCCTATAGTTAATATATTTATATTAAATTAGAAAGATATTTGCTCAATTTATTAAGTAAAGAAACCTAAATAAATATATAAAATAAACTTTTCATGCATCTTTTGATTAGTACTAAAAAAAGATGATGTCAGTGGAGATTTCATTGTCTACAAACATCCTTTCGAGCCCGTTTCAAGTGACAACTGCCTTGACTACCAAGGAATCACAGTGGGAGTAGTGGACCCATCTCGTGTCATACTTACGACTTTGATGGTCAAATGTTGATTATGTAGCTGGTTATGGGTGTTACCTTGGCCTCTCGAGCATAAGTTATTTGCGGTTCATGGATTGCCTACCCATATAGGGTCCTCCAAAGATTTTATCAAACTCTCTAATAGGGCCATTGGTGGACCCATGGTAGGGCCTAGTGGGGCACGTGCCCCTCTAACTTTTGAGAAGATTTTTTTTTTTTAAAATAAAGTCATGTTTGGTATTGATTGAAATATAAATTTTAATCTAAATCAAAGTTAACAATTAATTTTATTAACATATATCATGGAATCTTTAAATATATAACTTTTATCAAAATTTACTAAAAAATTGACTTTAATCTTCACCAAACAGGGGCAAAATCACAATAAATTTGAAAGCTAATTTTAAAAATTTTCCGACGATCGTACGCTAATCGATTTTACAAATTGTTTATATCATCTCAAAACTTATTTCGAGAACTATATTATGGACATATCAAATAGTCTAAACAGATATCGAAAATAGTTAAAAATACGTTAAACGTGAGTTTTGAAGAAAGACGTCCAACTCGAATATTTTTTTTAAAAAAATTCAATTATTTCATTAATATTTATTATTTTTATGATACAAATTTTTTAATGTAATTTTCATCATTTTATTAGGAAATTTTATATGGAATATGACAAAAAAAATTGAATTTTTTACATTCGAAAAAGTCATATTCTGTGTAAATGGTCGGATGCAAAATTACATGAGTATGAGTTTTTTGGACGTAAATATTCGATTGTATAATTTCCCCCAACTTTTTTTTCAAGTTTAATTGTGTCCCCTAAGCTTCAAGTCCTGCATCTGCCCCTGAATAGGCCCTAGTTTACATCTCTTAGTGGGTTCAGCTGCTACTTTTGGCCTTGCTTTGATGGAGGCAGCTCATCTCTATCTTGGTCCTAGTACCTTGGTTGATTTCTACTAGGGGATGGTGTAGTGTCGCCTCTACAAGTTGGTTATGTTTCCCTAATATTGCTATTCTCCAGTTCTTGTTGGGGAGTTGTCTCTTCTCCTAGGTTGTTGGAGGTTCCACGTGAACTTGGTTCCTTTAGTTCGTGAAGCTTTCAATTTTGGGGCAATCATTCATGTATTGAACATAGCTTCTATGAGTTCTATAATAATTGGTTGTTGGAGACCCTTGATTCTGTGGCGGAGCATAGTGCAAGCTAATCCTGAACTCGAAATATATGGTTTGACTGGCCTCATCTTTCATAATAGCATGAATAGTACGAATGTCATCTTAGGTGGGAGGCAACGAAAAAGTATCGAAATTTGAGATCGCATGGCTATGTCCATGATGAGAGATTCAATACAAGAAAATGACAAAGTTTAGTGAACATGTACGGAAAAATCATAAAAATAAACTTGAGAAGAGAACAATGACGTGATTGATGATGTCACTCCTAGATTGCTTGTTGAACAAGATAACTGTAGAAAAATAAATACTTCTCCATCTTAATGAAAAGCTTGGAATTGAAAAGACTTAATTCCTAATATAGAAACCCTTGTGAAGTGGTTTAGAAAGTAGTAAAACAAATATTCTAAGCTTATGCGTCATAACTATGGATTTAGACGAGACTCTTTGACGAAGAAATTCACTATTAGTGATAAAGTATGGGACAATTTCTTTACAATGAACTTCTTTTATTAAAAGTATATATAAAGTTTACAAGTCATTGATGTGTATGTTTCATACATTAGCACTTATAATTACTTTTCCTTTTAGTATTCTCATCCTGAAGATAGAAGTTACCTCACATCCATTCTTGGGGACTAAAAAGATTTAAAAATTTAGTTTGAAGTGGAACTAAAGTTGGGACACACTAAATTGAACTATGGGATGATACTGATCCAAGAACATTTAAGATAGAAGAAAGAAAAGACAGTGGTGGTTTAATATATGATTGTATGTATGATCCTGATAGTGAGGCATTTATACAAAATGATAAACAAGACCTGATATAATATGACATTGATAATTAACCACGTGGATGAATAAGGTCAACACTCGCGAAAATACGCTACACGTCTACCATCACGAAGCCATCACCCCGGTGAGACCGTCAACCCCTCGGGAGGCCGTCGATCCCCATGAGGCCCGCTACGTTCACGTAGCCAGTCAACTAGTATAAGACTGTCTACCTCCACTGGACCGTCGATCCCCATGAGATCGCCTACCACTATGAGGCCATGCTACGACCCCCATGCATATCTCATAAAGCCATAGACTCCCATGCCTACCACATGAGGTCAACGCCACACTTACCCATACAAATGACAATGTGCCGACAAAAACCATCCAACAATGAACGTGGGAACAAACAACCACTTCAGGAGTGGGAGTCATTCTACCCGAACGTGGAGGAAGTAGGGAGGCTTACGTAGAACACATGGCATCAGCAATCGCCAAACGTACGCGTAGCCACAAGTGCCTATAAATACCTCCAAGGTGTGAATTTTTTTTTTCTTGAAACCCGAACTATGTAAATTCACATTATACTATCTTCCTACTCTCGCAAACCGATTACTGATTCTCATGCTGGAGGTACAACGAGAGAGAAAGCCCCGACCTCATTTTGCAGGTAGCAACCGTTGACTGAAGTAGCCGGACCACCGCACCTGGTAATGTAAACATGGAGGAAAATCTCGCAAAACATTTCATTTGCGTCGTCTATGGAAAATTCCATTGAACAGAAAAGATATGTCAATGATACGAACAAGGAGTGAAACACGCATGGTCGGGAATACATTGGATACGGAGTCTGTCGCAAGGGGTCAAGACCCGCCGTCGCTGCCGCAATACATAATGCAGAGTCAATTTAATGCATTGGAGACACAATTGGCAGCCATGATGACCCTTTTACAAAGTCAGACGCAAAAAATCGCAGCCCCTCATGAGATTGGCAGATGCCGTATGAGAACAACCACCCCATGTGGCTTAAACAGTTACCCCACCTGCTATTCAGCCAACAATAGGAGACATGGGAGCTTCATGGTTTTTGTTTTCTCAGATTCCCCAACCCGTGACAGACTTGGAAAAGAAAATAGAGGAGATGACCTAAAAGATAGAAGATGTATTAACCAAAAGAAAAGACTAGCGTATACAAATGGTCCAGGAGGAAGATCCTTTCATCTCCGAAATTATGTCTTGCCTTTGCCAAAGGGCTTTAAACAGCCAATGATAGAAGTATACGACGGAGTCACAGACCCGCTGGACCACTTGCGGACCTTCATTGACTTAATGAGACTCTACGCAGCCTTAGACGTAGTGATGTGTAGATCATTCCCTTCGACACTAAGGAGACAGGCTAGAGACTGGGTGGCCACACTAGCACCTAGGTCTATATAGACCTTTGACGAATTGTCTAGGAGTTTCGTGACATACTTTATGAGCAGCAAGAGGAAACGAAAAACAACTACATGACTGATGTAGGTGGTACAAGAAAATGATGAGTCTTTGCAGGAGTATTTGGCTAGATTCAGCAGGGTAACACTTGGTATACGGGACCTTCAGATGTCAGCAGTAGTGACATCATTAATGGACGGGATGCGAAATTGGGCCCTCAAGATGTCACTTTCCAAAAATCCTCTGGAGTCCATGCATGACCTATTGAAAAGGGGTGACAAGTATGTTGACGCAGAAAAAGCAGAAAATGTCACGAAAAATCTTAGAGAATGATGGGAGACGGGGAGCAACAAGCAAAAGTAGGCAATGTACGAAAATCCATTGACAAGGACAGACAGAGGAATTAGCGTTTAAGTAGGGAGTATCTTCAGGACTGGATGGTCAGACACAGACGGGAGGAGGTCAAAGATTCACCCCTTTGAATACTCTGCGGAACAAAATATTGATGAAAATTCGAGACATGATGATGAGAACTACGTAACAATAAACACTACGCAACCCACAATGAGATTGAAGATCCCAAGAAAGTCAAAAAGATAATCCCGATTTTGAGTTTGAACCAAGAATTAAATGAATCAAGCAACCAATCAAAAACGGTGTTTGAAAGACCTCTTGATTACACAATACCTTGATCCGCACTCGGCTTTGAACGCCACGAGAATTATGTAGATCTTGATAAGTTCTGTATGTCCATGGAAGAACACGAGGTTTTGAACCAAAGGTTCGAAGGAGAAAACTCTCATTAATTCATCATAAAAGGTTCTTGTTACAATAAAAGGGAAATCTTATTTATACTAAACCTAGAAAATAAGGTAAAAATGTGAATAATTGATAAAGATTACAAGAATCTTACCTAAACTAGAATTCTAGTAAAATAAGGAAATTCGCGTCAAAATAAATTTTCTCAGATCCAGACAGCTTTCAGTATTTTGGTCATATCTTCCTTTCTTGATATTTGATTGAGGTGATTCAAACTGAGTTCGAAAGCTTACTTCGAGGGCTACAACTTTGATTTAGACATAATCCTCTGATTCAACCGTTTACAATGTCCAAAATAGGTCTCAATATGAGACTGAAAACCAGTGAATAACTTTTGTGTTGATCAAATTGATTTCTGACCTCGCCTCATTCACCAAACTTGTTCCTTAGCATGTTAACTTTGATATTATGGACTCCTTTACTCGAACATGTAAATGTATAGCTTTTATCATCTCTTTGAAGTCTCGAACTTGGCTCAAATCTCTCTCCAATATGCTTCAGATTCTTTATAATTACTGGCGCATCCCGGATCATATCACATGAAGAAACTTGAATGGTTGAGATTGTTTGCAGCATCAGCTGGCAAACAGGACAAGAGCAAGTATTGTCATTTCCATAAGGATCATAGGCATAAAACTGAAGAAAGCATACATTTGAAGGAGGAGATTGAACACCTCTTGAAGTGGGGCTTTTTGACTAAATATGCGATGAATGATTGAGGCAAGCAAAAGGTTAAGGATCGACCTCTACCTAGAGTCGATGTTATAAATGTAATTGTTGGAGGAGTTGCGGTGGGTGGAGACTCAAACTCTGCTAGAAAAAGTTATTCATGGACCGCTGCAGTCTGTTCTATTCAGAAAAGGGCAAGGTTCGATCAGAGCATCATGTTTGATAAATAGGACGTGATAGGTGCGGCGACCCCCCACGATGATGCCTTAGTAATAATTGGCGACATAGCAGACTATGATGTAAAAATGGTGTTGGTTGACGGCGGGAGTGCAGCGAACGTTCTCACTTGGGAAACATTTCAAGGTTTGAAAATTTCAGCGAAAAGTTTGAAGGCTGAGTCAACTCCCCTTATAAGATTTGGAGGGGCAAATGTGATACCAGAAGGAGTAGTAGAGCTACTAGTAACGTTGGGCAGTTGCCCAGCGTATGTAGTCATCTTAGCAAATTTTCTGGTTATCAAGACCCTCATGGCATATAACGCGATTTACGGTCGACCCTTGTTGAATACAACAGGGGTCATTCCCTCTACTTACCATTAGGTAATGAAATTCCTAACCAGACGAGGTATGGGATGTGTTAGTGGCAACCAACAATCCTCGAGGACGTGTTACGTAGACAACATACGGACGAAGGGATCCTCACCAGTAACGATGCTGGACCTCGAACCCCTCGACACTACAGAAAAAATTATGGTAGCAGGAGGACATGAATTCAGCATGGGGACAGGATTGGAGTAGGGCGAGAAAGAGGAGTTGGTGAAATGTCAAACAAGTAATTCGGATGTTTTTGCGTAGAGCTCGAGTGATATACAAGAGTTTGACCCGTATGTTGCACAACATCGCCTGAGTATCTTACCGGGTGCTGAATTGATAAAGCAGAAGAAAAGAAATCTTGTCCCCGAGCGACAAGCAGTAGCAAAGGTCGAGGTCGATGAGCTACTGCAAGCAAGTTTCATCAGGGAAGTACAGTATCCCGAGTGGTTAGAAAATGTTGTTTTGGTGAAAAAATCGAATGGGAAATGTCATATGTATGTGGACTATACTGAACTCAACAGGCGTGTCCAAAAGACTCCTACCCTCTACCCAAAATAGATCACCTAGTGGATGCCACATCGGGTCACGAACGATTAAATTTTCTAGATGCATTCTCTGGATATCATCAGATCTCCATTGCAGAGTCAGATCAGGAGAAAACCTATTTCGTAGTTGAGGCTAGGACGTATTGTTATACGGCCATGCCATTTGGTCTAAAAAATGCCAAGGAAACTTATCAGAGAATGGTGAATAAGGTCTTCAAAGATCTGCTCGGAGGTGTCATAGAAGCATATGTGGACGACATGGTCATCAAGAGTGTGAAGGCTAGCAACCATGTTAGCGACTTGCAGAAAGTGTTCAACACCGCTTGACAAAATAAGCTGAAGTTCAATCAAGAGAAGTATGTTTTTGGAACGACATGTAGCAAGTTCTTGGGTTTTATGATCACACAGAGGGGCATCGAAGCGAATCCGGATAAAATTCGAGCCATTTTGGAGATAAAGAGCACTGAAAATTAGAAGGAGGTCTAGAGGCTGACGTGTCGAGTAGCGGTACTAAATCGTTTCATGAACCGAGCTGCGGATAAGTGTTATCACTTCTTCAAGGCGATTGGGGGCCCTACCAATTTTGAATGGACCAAAGAGTGCGAGGAGTTGTTGGAATCTTTAAAGCAATCGTTACAACATCGACCCATCTTAACTAGGCCATGCCCAGTGGATGTGTTGAGCATATACTTAGCAATGTTAAAATATGTGGTCAGAAGCCTGTCTACTATGTCAGCTAGGTGTTGAGGGGTGCGGAAACTCGATACACCTTTACGGAGTAGTTGGTATTCGCGTTGATTGTAGCAGTCGGAAAGTTAAGGCCATACTTATAGTCCCATACTGCACAGGTCATGACCGAATCAACCTATTAAGTAAATCTTGCACCGGCCTGAGATATCGGGAATGATGTTGAAGTGGACAATCAAGCTGAGCGAGTTAGACATTGAGTTTGGGCCAAGAACGACCATCAAGGTGCAGGTGTTGGCAGATTTTATTGCCGAAATGACAATTCCACCTAACTATCCACGACAAGCAGAAGTAGTTTGGAAAATCGTTGTAGATGGGTCCTCGCATGACACGGGGTTCGGAGCTGACATCATTATGATAGGACCAGAATCTGAGGAGTTGGCGTATTCGTTGCGTTTTGATTTCCATGCGACAAATAATGACGCTAAATATAAGGCAGTCATCGCAGGTTTGAACTTAGCAGTCAGACTTGGGATAAAATTAGTGAAAATTTACAGTGACTCCCAGTTGATCATCGGACAGGTGATAAGAGAATTTGAGGCAAAGGACGGAAAGATGGCATCCTATTTGATGAAGGTTAGGGACTTGCAAATTGGGTTTATGAGTTTCAAGATAAGCAAGGTCCCTCGTAAAGACAATGAACGAGCGGACGCCCTGTCTAGGCTGGCATCAACTAATCCTAAGCATCTACCTAGCACTGCTAATGTACAAATCCTACAACAATCGAGCATTTTACTCATAGATGACATTGCAAGTCCGGAGTATGAAAAAAGTTGGGTAGACCCATTGGTAGACTACCTGACGAAAAATAAGTTGCCCAATGATTCAATTGAGGCTAGCAAGCTGAAAATATGAGCGACATCATTTACAATGATCGACGGGCAGCTATACAAACGAGGTTTTACCATGCCATACTTGAAGTGCTTGCATCCAACAGAAGCTCAGGATGTACTACTCGAGATACACTCGGGGTTTGTGGCAACCACCCGGGGATAGCCACCATTGCTTTCAAAGCTCTCCAACAGGAGTACTAATTTGCCCACAATGAAGGATGATGCCAAGGAATTCGTAAGAAAGTGCGACCTGTGTCAGCATCATGGAAATTTGATTCGTATTCCCGTCGAGCAAAAGTCAGCCATTTTTGGGGTGAGTCCTTTCTTTCAGTGGGGAATGTATATTTTTGGACCTTTGCCCATGGCAAGTTTTGCTGGTGACCATTGATCATTTTACCAAGTGGGTTGAAGCGGAGCCTTTGGCCACCATTACCATGGCGAAGGTACCAAACTTCATCTGGAAAAACATAATATGCAGATTTAGTATACCAACACTCGTTGTCACCGACAACGGCAAGCAGTTTGACAACCATAGCTTCAAGGCTTTTTGCTCAAGTTATCACATAGATCGCAGAGTCACCTCGATGGCTCACCTTAAATCTAATGGGCAGGTAGAAGTCACAAACCGAACGATCTTGTGGGACCTCAAAACGAGATTAGAGAAGGAAAAGTGGCTTTGGGCAAACGAGCTACCTAATGTGTTGTGGGCATATCATACCACCCCGCGAAAGTCCACAGGGAAAACTCCTTTCAAGCTATTTTTTAGAATGGAGGCCGTTGTTCCAGTAGAAGTCCTGAACGAGTCTGGCTGGATGAAAGCCAATCAGTTTGATGTCTCGACCACCAATGTAGAGCTCGACCTATTAGATGGGGGTGAGGAAGAGATCAGCTATGTGAATGATGGCTTATAAGCAGAGGGCCGCTGGGTACTTTAACCGCAAGGTAAAACCAAGAGTTTTCCAATCAGGAGATCTCGTACTAAGGAAAGCAGTAGCGGTAGGCCACCCTCTAGCCAAGCTTGGGCCCAATTAGGAAGGACCATACGAGGTGATCTGGAATCTCGGGAAATGAGCTTATAGCCTGAAGACTTGAAGGAAAAATTGTTGGACAGGCCATGGAATGCTGAACATCTCAAGCAGTACTACCAGTAGACGAACAAGCTTAGGATACGAGCAGCGTAGTGTTTGCATGTAAATATAGTCGTTAGGCGAATTTTTATTTCTTCATTTCTGATGTAATGATCGATGGTAAATATTGTAGCTAGGATTCTTGTTTAATGAAAAGCCGAAGTGGGGGTAGATGATGATGGCGCTATGGAAGGGCCAGCCTAGCTTAGATGTTCCGGTACGCCTACTGAGTCCCCAACTCTTGGCAAGTTGAATTCCATTATGAGATGTTGGTTTATAATTACTTGAAGTGAATATTACGGGCGATGAGCAAAAAAGTCAAAAATTGGCTAGCTCAAAATCACTAGGGGCTGGTGATCAGCTTTCAAAACCTGAAATGGTTAAGGCTCAAAATCACCTAACCCTGACCTCGACGATTCAAGATAGCTCGACAAATAGCGGTGAGCAAAAAAGTCAAATATTGGCTAGCTCAAAATTGCTAGGGGCTAGTGGTGAGCTTTCAAAACCTGAAATGGTTAAGGCCTAAAATCGCCTAACCCCAACCTTGATGATTTAAGATAGCTCGACAAATTGTGGTGGGGAAAAAGTCAAAAATTGGCTAGCTCAAAAATTGCAAGGGTTGGTGGTGAGCTTTCAAAACCTGAAATGGTTAAGGCTCAAAATTACCTAACCCTGACCTCAACGATTCAAGATAGTTCGGCAAATAGCGGTAAGCAAAAAAATAAAAAATTGGCTAGCTCAAAATCGCTAGGGGCTGGTGGTGAGTTTTCAAAACTTGAAATGGTTAAAGTTCAAAATCACCTAACTCCGACCTCGATGATTCAAGATAGCTCGACATAGAGCGGTGAGAAAAAAAAGGTCAAAAATTGTCTTGGCCTATCTGTTTTTCTACCCTACCTATATATCCTAAGCTACAGAACGAGAATTCGAAGGTTGAACAATAAGCAAACATTGTGCTTCTTTCATCCTTGAAGCTTTCAACCTTCATGTTTCATTGATATTCATTCTTGTTAGTCAGAAAAACACCGAATCGAACATCCAAATACCAAACTGCTACTTCATATACATCTGTCAGAAAGTGCTGAAGATCAAGGAAGGCGACTGGAGTTCCAGTCTGTCAAGAACGGGTTGTTCTTCGTGATCTACAGGAGATAGATGATTTTACCAAGCTCGGGGCAGCTGCAGGATAGCGGAGTTCCGTGAGAGTGTTGGTTATTGCAGCTGGAATTGGTGTAGGGGAGCACAGAATTCAGAAGAGTTGTTAGAATTACAGTCAGAAGATCAGATAGTTTGTGTCGTCGTCTAGTCTGGTGGACTGTAAGTGTTGAATCGTTTATAGTGGATTGACCGGTAAAGTGCCCAAATTTTTTCCCATTTGGGTTTCTCAGTGAACAATTCTTGTGTTTTTACTGCTTTATGTTTTACTGTTTAATACATTCAAACTACGGTAATTTAACATAGAAAAATTGGACTGTATGATTAACCGTCTAGATAAGAATTAAAAGTGACTTGTTGCTATTTAATTCATATTTGTTTTTAATTCCGCATTAAATACCTATTCACCCCCTCTAGGTATTGTTAGGGTCGAACTTACGTTTTTCATATGGGAAAGCGAAAACCATCGTCCATGATGTCTTTATAAATAGAGACCTCGCGATGGTCGGTTTTGGGAAGTGTTTCATTGGGCCTAGGGGCTTTATAGATATAGTTATCTACCCGCTCATACTTCTTAAGTGACATTTCTAACTTAGACGGGAAGTTGTATAAGCTATGACACTTGGGAATAACAAGTAGCACCTCCTCACCCGTGGCGTCTCGCCCGATTTCTACATTTTGGTTTAAAGATTTAACTGGCCTAACATGACATTTTGGGGAAATCGGTTGAAAATCTTGAAATTCAGTCGTATGAATTCAAAAATTTGACTCGAAAGGAATTTGAGTACAGGGAGATCACCATCGATGGGAAACTCGCAACCAGTCGTGGGTTGGTCGACTCTAATCGTCGACCTGCAAGGCTAGTCGCCCCGGTTCATGGTCGGTCGACCTTCGCGCTCCCCTCACTCTCACTTTCACCGAAAGATGAAGAAATGAAGGTTTATACATTATGAAACACAAAATAAAGGAAGAAGATAAAAGAAATTACCTTAAGAGAAGATGAGGAAGATGAAGTGGAGTTGACAAAGAGTGAAAAAAATGAAATGGGAGCCTCCACAACTCTTTAAATAGTGGAGGGTTTCAGAAATTCTGAAATTTTTGGGGGGAAATTTCCCCATAAATCTGAAAACCAAGGACATACGTACGATTTGCTTGGCTAAAAGAGCTGTTTCGAAGAAGCGGGCATAACTTTTCGCACCGGTGTCAGATTTTCTATTATAATATGTTTTCAAAAGGGTAATTAGCGCAAAACATCCCTACCTTTAACGGTTTTGTGCAAAACGTCCCTACCTTTCGTTTCTTGGTGCAAAACGTCCTTACCTTTCCAATTTTTGGTGTGAAACATCATTTTTTACCATTTTACCCTTCTATTGAAATAAAACAAACACAAAAGAAAAGAAAAATAAAAAATAAATTGCAATTATGGGTTTAAACTTTTCAAAAGGTGCAAATTAGTCACAAATATGAAAAAAATCATCAACTCCTAAGTCGCCACATTTGAAGACAAAATCCCCAACCTCCAATCGGCAGTCGGACCAACATACCACCTTGAAGCCCTCATTGCCCTCTTCACAACCCACCCAACCACCAGCCCCTACTCCAACATATTTGACCGGAATCGAGCTACAAACTTTACCGCATGAAATGCGGTCAAACGTTGGAATCACGCCATCCGGCCACCTTCTTGGCCGAAATATACCACCGGTCAACTCCCCTACTCAGTACGACCTCGACCATGCAAACAATTTAGCCCAAACAACAAGGATAAGATCTGAATTTCAAATTGAAAGCTGCCCGTCGCGACTATCACGACACCGCATCAATTTTCCTCCAATTCCGAAGCCACCGTGACGACCTATGGTGGCGGACCACCCGTGTTAGATGCTCCATCACCTGGCACACCTTGCCTAGCCATGGATTCCCTTCAATTTAGCTCCAATCATCTTCAATTTGGGTCTGAAATGTTCGCTGGTGCGAACTCGCGAGCGCAGCGATTGGACTATTTTTCTTTGAAATTGGTGGTTGTTGGTTCCTTGTTGGAGGAAATTGTTTACATAAGTAGCTTCAACTTTATGAGGGGAGTCGACCAGTGGTGGATTCCGGCCTATTGGGTGGTCGGACGATGAGTTGTGGGTGTTTAACCAATTTTCAGGCTGCGATTTTTGAATTTAATTTCGGCCCAAATTACAACGAGTTATGGAGAGTTCTTGGTATGTAGTTGTAGAGGGAAATGAGGAGAACATGTTGGGACCAATATCTGACGGTTTGGACGGTCGGGAGTCGTCGGAAAAATGAGCTCATGTATTTGGTTAAAAATAGGCAAAAAAGATTTTTTTTCCTGTTCTTTTTAATATTTTTATAATTTTTGGATTGATTTACATTTTTTAGAAGTTTAGGAGTAAAATTGAAAATTATTCTTTATTTTTCTTTTCTTTTGTATTTGTTTTATTTCAATAGAAGGGTAAAATGGTCAAAAAGAACGTTTTGCGCCAACAATTGAAAAGGTAAGGACGTTCTGCACCAAGAAACGAAAGGTGGGGACGTTTTGCACAAAATCGTGTAAAGGTAAGGAAGTTTTGCGCTAATTACCCTTTTCAAAAACGTCTCGTAGTGCTCCATACTGTCCCAACCCAGGTAACCTCGGTTGATGTTGTTTCCAGCCTAAAAAAATCAGTTTAAGGCGTGTTATCGGGCAGTCAAAGTTTTAGCATTATTTTTTATTTTTTCGTTTTTAGTTACTTTGATTTAGTGGATGTCTTTTTTGGTCTTTTTGCTTAAATTCATGTTTTCTGAGACTATTTAAAGGCTCTTTTGTTTCTGAATAAACGGATATCACTTTTGATACGTGAGTTGATTAACCGACGTGGAGGAGCTGCCTCTCATCGATAGACATCGATAAGAGACAGATGGGCTAATGATATAATATGGCATTGATAATTAACAACGCGGACGAATAAGGTCAACACTCAAAAAAATACGCTATACGTCTACCATCACGAAGCCTGACCCTAGTGAGACCGTTGACCCCTCGGGAGGCCTCGACCCCCATAAGGCCGTCTACGTTCATGTGGCCCGTCTACTAGTATAAGGATGTCTATCTCTACTGGACCATCGACGCCGTGAATTCGTTGACCACCATGAGGCCATGCTACGACCCCCATGCCTACTACATAAGGTCAACGCCACACTTAACCATACAAATGACGATGTGCCAAACAAAAACCGTCCAACATCAAACGTGGGAACAACTAACCACTTGAGGAGTGAAAGTCATTCTACCCGAACGTGGGGGGAAGTGGGGAGGTTTACGTGGGATACGTGGCACCAACAACCGCCAAACGCACGCGTAGCTACATGTGCCTATAAATACCTCTAAGGTGAGAAATGTTTTTCTTCTTGAAACCTGAATTACATGAATTCACATTATACTATCTTCCTACTCTCACAAAATGATTACTGATCCTCACGTTCGAAGTACAGCTGGGTTTTTGCAGGTAGCAATCGTTGACTGAAGCCGCCGAACCACCGCACTCGATAAGGTAAACACAGAGGACAATCTCGCAAAACATTTCAAGACCTTTTATCAGCCAATGTCTCTTGGGCACTAGCTCTACTCAACCATTACCGTATAATCCTATAAGTTCAGAGGTTTCCCATCAATTCGAAAATGAAATAGAATTGAATTTGAAGAAAAATCTAACTCATTAGATCTTAAAAGTATCCAATCAGATGTTACAGATAAAATTGCTCGTACTATTGACAAGATTTACTCGTTCTAATGAATCAATGAGCACTAAAGAACATAATTTCTGAGATGTTTGTCAGGGGAATCCCAAACTTGGTGATGGTGCTAGTTCCAAAGCTCTTGATTTGCTTAATATTAGGGCAAAGACTTCTGAATTCTTAAACATGACATCTGAAGTTCATTCCAAATGGATAATATTTAAATTGAAATAAGGCATTTTTCAGAAATAATTAATGGTGAATTATATAGTTTGAGTGATGCTTTCATAACGAGAAATGGACTTAAGTACCATTATGTATGATTTTAGGGAAATTTACAACCACACGTGATTTTCAGTTTTAAATTTCAATGATTAGATAATAAAAATATATTTTTTTAAAAAAAATTAGGTGTATTCTAACCCAACCCCGCCCTACCTTCCTATCCGACCAGGCGCAACAATGGTTGAGTACACAAGGCAATGGATTTAGAAGAGAGGGTAGCGAAGACAGAGCCTAATAATTGCAATGACGATTTATTTGAAAACTCGATGATGAATAGTATGAGGTCCTAATTGGGAAGGAGTTTGGGGCAGTGTGTTTTGGGGGTAGAGTTGAAAGTTACAATCGGCTGAAGATAGTAGGAAAGATGAAGGTGGAATTTGGCGATGGAGGCCGAATGGAAGATCCAGTTTGTTGTGAAGCTACAGATGACAATGATGGTATATTGATAGTGGTCGGGCGCTGCAGTCTACAATTTGGATGGTTCACATCTGGGTATTTTTTGTGATGATGGTGGTGATGTTGTGGCAGTAGCGTCGCATCTCTGGTTGTACTTACTGTGTGGTTGGTTGGAGGTAGAGATGGAGGATGGTGGTAATTGTTGGTGCAGGTGATGTAGCGATGGCAGTGGTGTTGAGGTGATAGCGAGGTTTGCGTGGTGCTAATGGGATGTAGTGGTAGGGTGGAGTGAGGTGGGATAAAGAGCCTTTGTGACCATTATTAGGATAATTATGACCTATAAAAAAGGTAATTTATGACAAATAAATAATATGTGGCTTTAAAAAAAAAGTATAATTTACAACTAAATTTATCTTTGTAGTTATATAATTTTTCCTTGATTTTATAACGACATTCATCATTTTTTTTAATCATGATCATACATATGTATACTTTACTTGCAAATTCTACAAGTATTTTTTGTCCAGGTAAATATTTTGTAATAGATTGTGGATTTTAAAATCAACGTCAACTCTTAGCTTATCTTTGAGGTGTCCGTTATGAACTTCAAGATATTGTCTGTCAATATCGTGATCTTGAAAATGCAAAAGAGTAATATTTGTCATGCCTCCTTGAGGAACATAATTGAGATGATATTATATATATTTAAATCACGGTTAATTATTTTAAAAAAAGTTCATTTCTATATCGTACAGAAGTGAAGCTAGTGTCAGCTCGTGTAGAATTACACAATTTTTTTCGCAAAAAATGTCGTTCTGGTAAATTTCCTGCTAAACACATAAATGAAGCTTCGTTACATTTGTCAGTTAACAAAAGGAAAAAAAAAATTGAACCAATTTTCCAAAATCATGAATAAGAAAAAGAGGGTACTAATGCATGGAAGGCTACTATAGCTAATATATGGAGTGATGTTGATAATATTTGTTAAGTTTTGATGAACATCACTAAAATGTTATTAATTATTTTGGAAGAATGTATTCTGGAATAGTAGATTGATGGAGAATATGTGGTTGAAAAAGAAGGAAAAGTTATTGATGTGATAAAAAATATTATTTTATTGAAGAATGTGTGGTTGAAAATAAGTAGAAGAATGAGAATGAAAATTTTAAAGTGCACCAAACAGAAGCTTAATATATAAATGTTTTCTACCAATTTCAAAAGCTCGGGATATTGTGCCAATAAGTCATTACAAAACTCATTTTTACAAGAGATTAGTCAGAACTCAAATCTAATTGAATAATGTTATTTACCTCTATTGGATGTTAAAATATCACCTTATGTGACATGTAACTGATATTAAATAATAAGTCCAATTAAATATAATGTTATTTAACTTATTTAATTAAATTTACCATATGCTGCCAAACAAAGTGATATTTTACTATCATATTGCTACATGGCTCTCGTTTGATGGTTATTATTTGGTCAAAAATAATGTTTTGATTAGTAATTTTTAAAAGAATATAAAGTCAGGGAGTATAAAAGAATTTTGAGTTTACATACATAAAATTTTATAGTGTGAATGTAACGAGTATGTAAAAAAAAAAAAAAAAAAAAAATCAAATTGTAAAACATGGGCATAGCATTACCCAATACAATTTCTCAATCCCTTTTAACCTTAATCTAAAACGACTTTAATAGGAAAAACTTGTGTGGGCTTTATTAATGCAACAACATTTTCAAATTTAATTTTAGTGGCCATTGCTGAAAAGCGGGCATACAACCGAACGGGTCGGATTCCCTATTCCTTCTTATTTTTCTAATCTTCCTTCCTAACTCCACTAGGTCTCTCTCAATTCCAATTTTCAAATTCAAAACACTCAAATCCAACCATTATCACGTTCTTCTACTGATAAGCTCGTCAAAGTCAAGACCCTACGCATAATTTTAGTAATGACGTCATCAACCTAATATTCATTTAACCCGGGTTTAATAATAACTCACGGTTAAGTTAGTCACATCCTAAGCGCCTGTGGTTTGCAAGAATGTCCAAATTAAAAAAATAAGGATAAAATAAATAAAAATAAACGGCAACCTAACAGCGCAAAAGATTCCGTTTGATAAGTTAACGTCGTGAAGTAAAATCCAGTGTTTATGGGACACAATAACGCCGTAACGTAGCGACCTCGACGGTTTACTCGAAAGAAATTATGGCCGTCCGATTTCCTTTCAACGATCAGAGATCAATAGAGTGAGAACAGGAAACGGGAGGATACAAAAAATGGGGGTTTGAAAGGAAAAGAGAGTGTTTCGTACTTTTCTCTCTTGTATCAGAAGAAGAAGAAAACTCTCTCTGAATTTTCTCTCTCTAGTTTTGCATTTCTCATAAATTAAGATAATAATGCTTTGGGAGAATTTGGTGAGTGGAAATGCGGTGAAATATTAATTTTCTGATGATTTGAAGTTTTCTTCAATAACTAATTATTCTACAATTTAGATTTTTAATTATGGGAATTTGTGTTTGGTTTTTGAATCGAAGGCACATTTCGGAACAGATTGGCGTTGTTTTTTGAAGAATACTGAAGTTTGATATCGTTAGCAGATTGTGAGAAACTGACTCTCGAGATTATTTACTCTTTCAGTTTTTGAGTTTAATTATGGAATTTACTGGAACGATTTGTTTGTTTTTGAATTGCAGGAGCATTTTCAAGTGGATTGGAGTTGTTTTCAAAGAATACTGAAGTTTGATTTCATTAGCGGATTGTGAGAAACTGACGCACTTCGATTAGATATGAGAAATATTCGAGTCTAGAGGTTCGTAATCGGAACTGTTGTTCTGTTTTGGTGTGTTTCATTTGATATTCTTTGCGATTATATAATTTATGTGTTTGATTCTGGTTTGACAGGTAGATTTCTGGGAGATTGGGAATCAGTTTCAGGACTGGTAAGATCGTGGTTACAAGAACTGAAAGGTGGAGCTCGGATTCGTTTACATTTCATCGGAAAATCCTGCCGGGAGATTTAGGAGCCAAAGGACTTGGATCAACATAATTTGTTGTGAACGCACCATTGTTAAGGGTCATTTGCGAAAGGATAACCTTTGATTCTGGAACCAAAGCTTTGATTATATAAGGTATGAAAGCCTGCCATCTCAGCAAAGATCAGACTATAAAAAGTTCGGTTTGAATTGTTTCTCATGAAATTTCTGGTTTTTGTACTGCAGATTCAGGGGGCTCTATTTTGGGAGTTCATCAGCCTCTGCAGATATCTGATATAAATTACCCACCCTGTTTTGTTGTTCTTCACATTGATTTTTCAGTACCAAGTTTCACCGATTGTTCGAATTTTGAGGAAAGAATCACAGTTTCTCCGCGAGGAACAGCAAAAGGAATTAAATCTATTGCAGGTAATGAAGGGCAATTGACGTTTGAAGACTGTCAAAATTCCATTCTCATCTTTTTGGGTATTTTCGCCTTGGAATTAGTTCATCAATTTGTTATCACCCTTTTCTCACCAAGATTTACCAATTTCTCATCTCTGTGATTTTTCCGGGGAATTCTGCAATCAAATTGTCAGCACCTTCTTCTAACCATTTTTTTTTTTTTTTTTCAATTTCTCCCATTTTGTATCGTCCTCGTTCTGATTGTAAACAATTTTCTATTGATCATTTGATCTTCTTCTTTCAAAATTTCTTAGAGTTAGCCTCTGTTGTACTGAATACTTCTTCAATCTCCGAAACGTTTCTTCGTATTTTTCACCAAAAATTCCTGAGCTAAATTCTTAACTATTTTATTTTTCATCCATTTTGGCTGGTACATATCCTGTCAAAACATTCTCTTCTTCGAATACACCAGAAATTATCTTCTAATTTCAGAAATGTATTTTTCTTCCAATTATCATCGAATTAAATGATAAAAATATTCCGTTTTATTTCTGAAATCGGAATAACCCCCAAGTATTTCTTTCTTGTTCTAGTCTCCACTTATTTTAAATTGGCAGTAAATTAAAATTTTAAGCAGTATTTACATAACAGTTGCTAACTCCGTGATCGACAGGTGTAGAAAGGCAAGATGGAGAAGAGTAATCCCATCAGCAACAGGGACGGAGGACTGTTACAGAGATCCGAGTCAAAGTCAGGCGTAACGACGTCGTCAGACTTATTTTTGCAGTGGGGGAATCGAAAAAGGCTACGGTGCATGAAGGTCCAGGGGAAAGAGCACATCAATAATGAGGCTGCCACACGGGTTAATCGGACCACAACCCGGGTCATTAGATCGGATCTGAATAAGAAGGATTCTGCTAATTCAAATCAACAGAATAATAATAAAAATGTGTATTTGAATCTACGTCAACAACGTCCGTCTTCTCCGTCTCATCATCACCATCGAATTTTGAGGTAATTCCTCTTATTTATTTTTGTTGTGTATGTATATTTGAATTGTTGGTGATGAGATGACTGGGGATTTGGATTTGAATTGTTGTGTTGTGGGATTGGATTTTTATTAAATCAACAATCTTGGTTTGGATCCAATGTGCAAGTGAAGGGCGAAATATTTGTCAACTTGTTTTTTTGTTTTTTGTTTTTTTTTAAGAGATCGAATATGTTATGAATTTGAAATCCAATACCATGTTCGGCCAAACCTATTTTTGGGGTTGTAAGTTTAAGATCAGATCAGATCAGATCAGATGAGGGCTATGTAGTTTAGTTTGATTTTTCATTACAAAAAGATAAATAGAAGGTTTATGTTTTGTTTGGCATGACTTTTGCTTTTACTTTTAAAAAAAGTGTTGGGGGAAGCTACTTTAAACTTTGTTTGGAAATTAATTTTTAAAGGAGCTTTGTATTTCGAGTGTGCTTTAAGAGAAAGTTACATTGTGTCAACTTCCTCTAAATGCTCTTTAAATTTCAAGAAGCACTTTGATAAAATTAATTAGACGAGGTTCAAAAGCTATTTTTAGCTTTTCAAAAGTCATGTCAAAAGCATGGCTTTTGAAAAGGCAACATGAGATTTTGAGGTCCAAGAGCAGTTTTTGAATCTGTTTGATTAATTTTATGGAAATGTTTTTGTCAAATAGAAGAGGTTTTTTTAAAGGAAGTTAATCCAATGTAACTTTCTCTATAAGCACTTTTAGAATAGAAAGTGTTTTTAAAAATTAATTTTCAAGGTAGTTTCTCACAAAAATTTTCTATGGAAAGTATAAGTCAAAGCAGAAGAATACCAAACGGGCCTAATATTTTACTTGAATATGGGTGGATGGATATATGAGTTTCCATTACCGTGTTATGTTTACCAGAGAATGGAATAATACTTGCAAAAGGGACCTTATTGTCCTTTAACTAGACTAGACTTGACTAGAGTATTCATCCTGTTTTTAGTTCTTTTGTCCAGTTAAGATAATTTTTCATCCTTCTGTTCTTTTCTTGGTAAAGTAGTAAATACCCAAAATTGTTTTTTTAATTATTCTTGGCGTACATAAAAATTGGCATATAGATGTTTTCATCTATGTACAAAAAATTATGCACATCAAGCATGACCCTTGTTTTTTATACATCCTATTTATTGCACTTTAATATAATATTACTGGGAAATTATTCCCAATGTAGCTGGGTGGGGATAGAAAAGTGGGCCCCCCATTTCTTTCCTTTCTAATGCAATTTATTTGTTAGATCCAAATTTAGAGAATAGGACTCGTAAATCCAATGGTTCACAAAACACCATCACACTTTTTTCTCCATATAAAAAGTAACGAGTGATCAATTAAAAGCAGCTGACCCAAATTAGAACCACACCCTGTCCTATCTTAACTACTCCCCATTTTTCTACGCGTAACCTCACCTGTGAATCATCCAGACTTGACTGACTACCCCACAAACAGTATTACTATCATTATTCAGTAATTTCTTCTTTGTCCATGCAAAAGTTTTAATTTTTATTAATTAATTGTTAATTATTTATGTCTGGATACATGGTTGTGACTTTGTTTATTGTTTCCATCTGTGTTTTAGGAATTCTGAGAGTTCAATTGGTATGAGGGGACAAAGCAACGGTGGTGTAAGGGGGGTGACTTCCCCGGACAAAAAAGGTACTGTTAACAATAACAGTAATCACCACAACCACCACAATAATAATAAGAAGAATAATGACAACCATCACGGCGGCGGCGTAGATGGTGGGTCGACGTCATCGGAGACACCCCAAGAAGGCAAGAAAGGTGGATCGTCGGGAAGTGACACGATGATCCCCCCATCTGTGTGGCCTCCTAAATTTGTGATTGCCTTGACAAACAAGGAGAAAGAAGAGGATTTCATGGCCATTAAAGGTTCCAAGCTCCCACAAAGACCCAAGAAAAGAGCCAAGTTTATTCAGCGCGCCCTCAATGTAAGTTTTTCTCTCCTACTTTTTTTCTCAATAATTTACCAAAATCTGTCTATATTTTTGTGATTCAATAGGGAAAGTTATCATACCAAAATCGAATGGGAGATATTTTTCATAGTAATTAATAACGATCTTAATTTTGGTAATATTTAGACCTTTTCTTTTCAAAGAATAATACAGTATTGAACAATAAATTATAATAACTGTAGCAATGTTTTTTTGTACAAAAAGCAAAAGCATTTGGGGACAACTTTTAGGAGTTCCATTAGCCCTCACCCAGAACTGTACGAGTTGGATCAGGAATAAAGTAGGGTGTATAAAATAAAGATTAAATTAAATAATAGGGGAAATATATTAAAGGTTTAGAGAATTAATAAAAAAAAAAAAAGTTGTATATTTTAATGAGAGATTTTTTTTTTTTTTTTTTGAGGGGTGGTAGTGACGGTGATGTGGGCCCTGTAACGTTGTCTTGGCACAATCAATTGCTATGCGCAAGGAAAGGTCACCAAGTGGCATACACGTATTCTCTTTTTTTATTGATTTGCTTGAAATTTCATCGATAATGAGTAATGTTATTTCATTTCACTGTGGTTATAATATTATTTTAGTTGATAGATTAAATGAAAAATGAAATTAAATAATTCATTTAATTTTGTTATATTAGCGTCATATAGATTGGAGTTATAAAGATATTATCGTTTGACTCAACAACTTCTATCTCAAGTTTGATGGGATTAAAATCATATTTTTAACAAATTTTAATAAAGATTAATAAAATATATAGTTGATAAGTTGTGGATCTTATGAAATATGTGGTTTTATATCGGGACGGTAGAACCGTATTGACAATTTTGTTTTGGTATTAATCAATCATCATCATTAAGTCAGTACCTATTTGATAATTTAATCCAATTTTCTTCGGACTATATATATCTCTTGAAGAATCAACCACTACACGTGTGTGGTTAAGTTAAGAAAGAGTTGTTAAAATGAGTGAATTAGTTTATAATTAAGTCAAACTTATAAGTAATTTTAATTGTGTATGCAGTTGGTAAGTCCAGGGACATGGCTATGTGACCTGACTCTAGAAAGATACGAGGTCAGAGAGAAAAAGGTCACAAAGAAGGTATTCAATTTTCTTTTTATTTTAAATTATAATTAATTATATATAATTTTGTTGGAGTAGGAGTTGGTTATATGTGTATTTATTTATTTCAGAGACCACGAGGATTGAAGGCACTGGGGAACATGGAGTCGGACTCAGAATAAAGGACGTGAGGTGCGGAGGCAATTAAATTTACACGAACTGGTGTATTTTGTATTTCTCTGGATCCATTTTCAAATTATTAATATTTAATTATGCTGCTTTTTGTTTAAAAAAAAATTGATAAACAAACGAACACAAGGTTACAAGTTACTAGCAGAAATACGATTTACTTATCTTAAATTAATATAACATAAAAAAATTAATTAAAAAAAATTCTTTTGAGTAAAAAATTACGTATAACTAAAAACGTTACAAGTAAAATTACTTGCAAGATAAAAATGAATTTTTGAGTAAAAATTGCTATTTATGATTTAAATGATAGTCATGAGTGACGCAATTTATGGTGTTTAGTTAAAGCAACATAATACGATTAAAGAGTAATATTATTTAATATCATTAGTATTTAACATCAATTTAAGTGACATATCATATGGACTAGCGTTAGATAGCATTATTCACTACTAGAAGATATATCTAAATCATGTAAATGCATACTAAAACATTACTAGTATTAGTGTATTACTAAATAATAATAAGTACAGTCAAGGTGCGTACAAGTTGGTCCGGACATCCACGGTTGTTTAAAAAAATAATAATAATAAGTACAGTGTAGCATTATTATTATTGTCTAATTGTGCAATTGTGTATGGTGTAGATGCCAATCGACATTGTTGGAAGTGTTAATTCCTATGCCATTGATTTAGGACAATATATATTATTTTGTTTTGTCCATTGGATTTTAGTTCTATTAGGCCATGCTTTTCGTAAGTTGTTGATTAGGATATTACTTTCCTAATGTCAATGTCCTTGTAAAAAGAGAGGCGTTATTTGTAATCAATCAATTCTATTTACGGGAAATTGCACTGCCGGTCATCAATTATTGTCAAAATAGCAAGATGCTCTCGACCTTCAATTATAATTGCAAAATTAATGCTTCCAGAAATCATTCAATTCTTTTTTTAAAAAGGGAAATTATATTCCCATCATAATTTTTTTTCTTGCACTATTGCACTAAATGTTCATAATATTTGCTTATTATAGCATTTATATTCTTAACGATTTTCATGTTATTTTTATTCTCAAATTTTTCATTAGTTAACATATTTTGTATTTGATAACAGCTTTATGTTCAAAAGTGTTGAGATGTTAAAATAATAGAGGGTTATTTATGTCATTTACCAGCTTTCCATTATGTTTTGTTGATTACCACAGTATAAATATTTCCCCTTTTCATTTGTAAAGATAAAGATAGAGATAGATTTCATTTTTTCAATTGAATGAATCAACTATTTTCCCGCCATTTCTTCTCCATCAATCTAGATTCTTCTTTTACAATTTTACATGGTATCAAAGAGTGAAGCTCCTTCCACACGCAGATCTGTTGTCTTCTTCTTTTAAATTTAATCAATTTTTTTTAATGGCAAATGAATTTAGAGTTAAGGCGGGAGCTCAAAATCAGTTTGAGCAGATGAGTTCGTTCGTAGAGTCATTAGTTGAAGATACAGCTGGAGGAGATGTAGTTTCTATGATTAATCGCTTGATGAGTGATTCAAGCAGCCCTTACTACCTTCATTATGGAGATAATACTGGAATACAGTTGATTTTAGTCACACTTACATAGGAAAATTACGCCACATGGAGTCGAGTAGTTATTATAGCACTCAATGTTAAGAATAAAGAAGGTTTCATCGACAGAATTATCATCAAACCTTCTCAGGATGATCCCCTATTTACAGCCTGGAGAAGGTGCAACCATGTGGTTTCTTCTTGGATCATCAATTCAATTCCTAAGGAACTTTATCCAAGTGTAATGCATAAAGATTCAGCAAAAGAAATATGGATGAGCTGCATGATAGGTACAGTCAGGAGAATTGCCCTAGGATTTATGAATTGAAGAAGCAAATTGCTTCTATATCTCAGGCGAACAATTATGTCAATTCCTATTTAATAGGTTGAAAGGACTTTGGGAAAAATTGGAAAATTACGGACCTAGAGTTAAAAACATTGAGTACAAATGCGAGGATCAAATTATGCAGTTCCTCATGGGTTTTGATGATCAATTTGCTGGTGTTAGTGGTCAAATCCTCTTGATGGATCCATTGTTTATGCTGAATAAAGCCTTTGCCTTTGTTTTACAAGATGGGAGGCAAAATGAGATTGTTGCAAATAGGCTAGGGACACATGATGCTGCTGCATTCGCAAGTAAAGCCATACATAGGCCTTTTAACTAGAGATTTAATTCTGTTAATAATTATCAGAGGAGAGAGAGACCGTTTTGCAGTCACTGTGGAATGCCTGGTCATATCAAAGGCAAATGTTACAAGCTAATTGGCTATCCTCCGAATCATAGAACTAGCTTCAATTCTGGCTTCAATTCATCAACTGGTAGAGGAAAGCCTCCTATTGCTAATGCTGTGGGACAAATTTATCATGATCAAACAATTAATGGTGATGCCTCAGGGATAATGAACTCTCTTTCACACCTCACTATTACTCCAACTCAGTGCCAGTAGATCTTATCTATGTTGATGCCTTAGTTACAAAGTCAAATCACTCAAAATCCACAGCCTCAAGATGTGAATTCATCCTCTACCACAGACCCTGACTCATTTGCTTTCTCAGGTAATTGATTTCAGTTCAATAATGCATCAGTATCAAATACATGGATCATTGATACTGGTGCTTCAGAACACATGGTGTATTCAGTCAAGTCTTTGGATACCTTGACTGCTGTTATTGGTGCTTCTGTGAAGTTACCTAATGGTGATTCGATTGTTGTTACTCATATAGGAGAAGTGAAGTTATCTCCTACTTTATGTCTGAAAAATGTGTTTGTTGTGCCATCGTTTAAGTTCAATTTGATATCAGTTAGTAAATTGATACTTCAACATCGCCGTTATCTGATTTTTTCCATGACTATTGCTTTATTCAAGATCTTTCAACGTGGAAGATGATTGGGGTAGGCAAAATTGAGCATGGATTATATCATTTCCAACAACATCAGTCTCCAACTAACGTTTAGTCTTCACATTATCATCAACTCAATTCTGTTCCTGATAATTTCAACATCAGAAAACCTGTTATCATTCCTAGTTTTCCTTTTGATTGTAATAAATCTATTCCAGCTTGTAATACCATTGAAGGTAATGATGTCAAAATGAATATTAATATTTGGCATTGTCGATTAGGGCACTTGCCTGCTTCCAAACTTTCTCTTTTGAGTAAATCTATTCCTAATGTTGGTATCAATAAGGACTTACATTGCACTATCTGTCCATTAGCTAAAAAACACAGGCTACATTTCCTTAATAGTGATACTAAAGTATCTAAGCCTTTTGAAATCATTCATTGTGACATTTGGGGACCATATTCTGTCACTTCCTTAGACGGGTCAAAATACTTCCTAACTATTGTCGATGATTATAGTAGGATGACATGGACCTATCTCATGAGGAATAAGTTTCAAACTCGAACCCTTATCCAATCCTTTTGTTATCTAATTCAAGCTCATTTTCAGTACAACATAAACACTATCAGATCTGACAATGGCTTGGAGTTTCAGATGATTGATTTCTATCTTTCCAAGGGTATTATCCATCAATTAAGTTGTGTTGAAACACCATAGCTGGTGTGGTTGAATGGAAACACCAGCACCTACTTAACGTTGCTCGAGCTCTTAAGTTCCAAGCCAACTTACCTCATTGCTTTTGGGGAGATTGTATTCTAATTGCCACATATATCATAAACAGAACACTGCCAGCCTTCTTGATAACAAAACACCTTTTGAGATGCTCTTTCAGACTACACCTTTCTATAGCCACCTAAGGGTCTTTGGGTGTCTTTGTTATGCCTCTACCTTGAAAAGGAATCGAACCAAATTTGACCCAGGGCTGTTCCTTGCATCTTTCTTGGCTATCCTTTTGGTATGAAAGCTTATAAGCTTTTCAATCTCAGGACCTATATGGTATTTGTTTCCAGAGATTTCTCATTTTGTGAAAACATCTTTCCTTTCCACCATCCTTCTTTACTCAGTTTCTTGTCAAGGTCTGACCTTTCAAATGACTTGAATTCTGTTCTATTTCCCATCAATCCTGGTCAATATGTAGATGAGTTTTCCTCCACACATGTCTCCGATAATTTTACCATTTCTGTCCATCATCACAACTCTCAAACTTCAGCTCCTCATCACTCTTCTATTACCATTTCTATTATTTCTCCCATTGTGGAACCCATCACTGGCTCATCTGCTGATTATTATTTACCTCACATCATACCTACAAGGAAATCCACTAGAGTTAAACGTGTTCCCTCATACTTGAAGGATTTTCATTGTAGTCTTATGTCTCAGTTGTCCCCTCATTCAGATTCTATGAAGAAAGAAACTGACTCTGGCAAGCAATATCCTATTGAAGATTACTTGGGCTATGATCAGTCGTCTCCTCATCACATAAATTATACTTTAGCTCTGTCTACTGTTTTTTAACCCAAACTTCACCGAGGCATCTCAACATCCTGATTGGGTTGCTGCTATGGATGATGAGTATAATGCTTTGGTTTCTAATCATACCTGGGATATTACCACCCTTCCTAATCACAAGACCCCAGTTGCCTAAAAGTGGGTCTTCAAAGTTAAGATGAATTCTGATGGCACAGAAGAAAGGAAGAAGGCATGCCTAGTCGCCAAGGGGTTCACTCAATAACCTGGGTTGGATTATTAAGAAACTTTGTTCCTTGTTGCGAAATTAGTAATTGTTAAGACTATGAGCAGTTGCAGCTGCCAAGCAATGGCATCTTCACCAGTTGGACATCAATAACTCCTTTCTTCATATTGAGTTAGCTGAGGAGGTTTACATGCTTATGCCTTTAGGTTATGAGCAGCAGGGGGATTGTGGTGAACGGATGGTTTGCGGGCTAAACAAGTCAATCTATGGATTGAAACAAGCTTCGAGACAATGGAACATGAAGCTTACCTCTTATATTCTGTCACAAGGCTTCAGCCAATCGAATATGATCATTCGTTGTTTAGCAATGTTGATGGTTGCTCATTCACCATTCTTTTGATATATGTGGATGATATAATACTTGGGGGAAATGACTTGACTTACATCGATTAGTTTAAGGATGAATTAAACAAGCAATTCAAGCTTAAAAACTTAGGAATTTCTGAAGTACTTATTGGGTTTTGAAGTGGTAAGGAATTCAACGGGAATATCCATTTGCCAACGAAAATATGCATTAGATGTTCTTACAGATGCTTGCTATCTTGGTGCTAGGCCAGCAAGTAGTCCCTTACCGTACAACCTGAAGTTGAGAAAGGATGAAGGAGAGCCTGTAGATGATCATAGTATCTAGAGAAGGCTTGTTGGGAGGATTTTGTACCTAACTATTACCAGGCTAGATTTATCTTATCTTGCACAAGTTCTGAGTCAATTCCTCCAGTCCCCAAGACAGCCTCATCTGGAGGCTTATCACGTACTAAAGTATCTGAAGAACTCACCAAGACAGTGGTTATTCTTTTCTAGCAAATCTGATCTTCAGCTCAAGGGGTATTGTGATTCTGACTAGGCAGCATGTTTGGATATAATGTAAGTGTTATGCCCTAAGTCCAATCAACTTTGGACATAAGCACTTTTAATGTATATATAACCGATGCATATTTATGGCAAGATTTATTATTGAATTAATATTTTAATTAATTAAATAATAGAATCCGTAGATTCAAGTTTTGGTGATTTGTTAATCACAAAGAGTTGTGATTGTGAGATACAAATTACATATGACTGAATCTTAAATCGTCCGTGGTCGTATGTAATAACGAGATACGGATATCGTTATTATGGATAGACCATCACGTGTGTCATTTCTTACTTATGAAGTAAGTAGTTGATCTTACAAGCTAAAGTGTGGAGACACTTGAATGAACACGTGAATGTTTTGTTATAGAACAAAACATTGGAGACCCGCTGAGAGATTCCACATGGAAAACTATCTGAGTGTCAGTGGTTAATCTCTAACGTTCGGTAGTGGAATTGGTCCTTTGACTTGAGGTCATCATAGTGCCTTATGTGAGGACAGTCATGCTTTGGTGATGTCGGATGTTGCTCTGTCAAGGGTCGCTAATACGACATCGTTCGGGTATGTCAAGAATCATATGAAGGTTGTGAATGATCAATATATGATTCGTCACTCTTAGATAGTAAGAGATTATGATTTACATTTCATCCAGTTAAGTTGATAATGAAATCCTTGGCCAAGGTGAACTCATAAGTCGGAAAATAGTTTTCGACTTACATTGACTTAATAGTAGGATAAAAGATATGATCGAAAATTGAGATTGACACACGTCCATATCTCGTAATTGATCGGATCATATTCACGAAGGGATTATAGTTTCACGGTAAACGAACAAGTTTGATTTTGTCATGCCATGTGACATTTCCCGTCACATGTATTGCCCTTGACACATTGCTAGATGTCAATCTGGGACGACGAATGTGAATTGATGATAAATTAAAAGGGATATTTTAATTTATCAATTTTGATTAGGTCAAAATAATAATTCACGTAGTTAGGCATCGTGATCGGGAACCTAATGGGTCACACACAAAAGAGAATCAGAAGAATGAGATTTACCAATTAATTAATTGACAAGTGTTGGATAATTAATTAATTGAGTTGCTTATTAATAGGTCCGAATTAATTAATTGAATTAATTAATTCATGGACCGGATTTAATTAATTTGATTAATTAAATGTTGGACCGGGTTAAGTTATGAGATGGGCCAGCCCGTTTGGACTTATATTAATAGGCTGCTAGGGTTTGAAAAACCTAATGGAATTTTCATTATTCTTGCTAGCACGAGAAAAGAAAACGCTAGCCGTCATTCTTATTCTCTGTGCGGATCACCATTGGAGGCTGGACAATTGGACAGTTTGGATTGTAGATCGTGATCATCGGAGTTCGTGAATCAGCAAAAGAGTTTGCGAAATTCATCAAGGTATTATTCTAAACACAGTTTCTATCTAAAAACAATGTAGATCCTTGTTTGAGAATCGAAAATTGCTTTACTTCCGCTGCGCATGATTAAGTAGGTTCCCAACATATAAGACGATCGATTATAGGATATTGTGTTTTTTTGGGAGAATTCCCTTGTGTCATGGAAGTCCAAGAAGCAACACACCGTATCAAGATCTTCAGCTGAGGCTAAATACAGATCAATGGCTGCAGCCGTCTGTGAGTTTACATGGTTGAAAACTATATTGAATGACTTGCAAATTGATCATACCAGCCCTGCTTTGTTGTTCTATGATAGTCAATCCGCTATACACATAGCAAGTAATTCACTTTTCCACGAACGAACTAAGCACATAGAAATTGATTGTCATTTGGTGATGGATAAAGTTCAAGCTGATGAAGTCAAGATGCTACATATGGTTTTATCAACAGCAGCTGGCCGACCTATTGACTAAACCTTTGGCAAGAACGAGACTTGCTTCACTCCTTAGCGAGATAGGAGTGTTAAACATATACTTGCCATCTTGAGGGGGAGTGTTGAGATGTTAAAATAGTAGAGGGTTATTTATGTCATTTACTAGCTTTCCATTCTGTTTTGTTGATTACCACAGTATAAATATTTCCCTTTTTCATTTGTAAAGATAGATTTCATTTTTTCAATTGAATGAATCAACTATTTTCCCACTATTTCTTCTCCATCAATCTAGATTCTTCTTTTACAATTTTACATCAGTTGAAATGGCATAAAATAACTTATTTTTCCATCATTTTTTTAAAAAATAAATAAAAAATGTAAAAAAAAATATTTTTCTTTTATTTCAAAGTATGAAATAAAATTTGTTGATATAAATTATCATCAAGGACAAACCTACTACTTAATAGAAAGTCGAAAATAAGAATTCGACGAAAAAAGTTACGGAAATAATTGCTACAAAAAACAAAAATTAAGGGACTTAACTACAATTAAAATGTGATGTATTACATAGAAGTTGCGGTGACAATATAACCACACTTTATAAAATTGTTACTTTGACCTTAACATTCATAACTTTCCGAAATTTGACTTGCCAACATAAGATTTTAGATAGACTAATGAAAATTTAAAGAAAAATATATATTTTTTTAAAAACATTTGACTGTTTGATAAATATTTAAAAGCTTTTCGTTCTATGGAACTTATTATACAAATATTGAAAATAAATAGAAACCACGTCTTGGATTTTTATTTATTTATTTATTTCTGTGGCACGTTAGTGACGAAGATCATATTTTGTTGAAAGATTCTTTTCTTTTATTATAATTATAATAATCTTTTCGAATCTAACAAGGATCGTAACTTTTCAAGAGATTATTTAGCCACCGTTTGATAATCATTATTCGAGAGAAATAGAGTTTTGAATAGTGATTTTTAGGAGAATGTGTTTTAAAAAGTAGGTAAAAATTTTGGATTTATGTACAAAATATTTCATTATATAAATGTGTAGTTAAAAATGAACATTAACATGTAGAAAAAAGAATTTGTAAATAATTGATTGTTTTGGCTTATTTGCAACTAGAAACAGCAAATGAAGCTTGACATCTGTCCTATTTTTTTTTTTTTTTTAGCAATCATGCTAACAAAAAAAAATTTCAATCAAGCTATGGGTAAGGGAATTTCTTACCGAATATTGACTGAATACACACAACACATGGGTCCCATTGTTTTTAACAATATTTAATTCATGTGGACCCCGCCTCCTCATGTGAGAAATATTTAAAATTTTGGAAAAATTCAGTAACTTTCTTCCTGTACTTGCATCATTTTTGAAAAAAATTTGCCCACTTCCCTGAAGAGTGTTACACGGCAATCTTTCATTGAACTGTTTAAGAAACAGTTAATTATTGCACCCAATTATCTATTGCCAATGCTGCATCTATAAAATAGGTGGGTAAAATCATCTAGTAAAATGACTTGAATCTTGTTCAGACTACATAATCACGTCTTACCACCCAAAATAATGACAAATCAGTACGCTAAAATGTTCTTATCAATGTGTTGAGTTCTGTGTACCAACGTGTAATTGTAGAATAATTATTGCCAACACGATTGAATATTAGGGTACTCAGAATGGGTCCAAGTAACAATTTTTGCTCACTAAATTATGAATATGTGACCTTAGTGATCAAAATGCATAACCAACACTACATGCTATTGTGAACCTCGTGGTGCTCCACCTCCAGTACAACTCGAGTTGACACTGTTATTTCTATCCATCCCTTCCAATTCCAGTATATTCCCCTCCATTTGACTATCTCCACGGTGCCATCACAGTCATCTAGTAGGTCCCGGTGAGATCTACCATTTGGCTGAGTTTTTTTCGAATCTGAAATATTAACAATGTACAATCATACCACTTGCTAGTTGCTACTTACTATTTGAATTGAGCCATAATCCCAATTCCCATCGGAATAATACAAATTCACATGCACAAACATGCAGATTTAAGTTCTGTTTGGTAAGAATTACAAAAAAGTCAAAAGCTATTTCTGATACTAATAAGTTACTTCTGAACATTTTCAAATAATTTTCCTGAAAATGTTTTGCTCAGTTAGAATAGCTTTTAAAGTAAACTAACTCAAAGTAAATTTCTCAGAAAGCTCTTCTATAAAAAGCAAAAATAAATGTATTGTCAAATGGGTCTATGATTGACCCTAGATCTGTGAACTTCAGCTAGTTGTCACTATAGATTTTCATTGTAATAGAAAATGAGGTTAAGAGGCTGTTTGTTTGGCATTAATTTTCAAATTTTAGAAGAATTATGACTCTTGAGCCACCATTTTGGACCAAGTTGTGAGATGGTGGAGCCCACAGTTTGAATAAAAACGGTAAAAAAACTCATTATTTTTTGAATTTAATGTCAAACAAACAGGGGCCAAATCCACAAATTTATTTTATTTTTCTAAGTAACGCTTTTTAAAATAAGTTTTTATTTTATTTTATTTTTTCAGGAACTTCTTTAAAATAACTTTTTTATTATTTTATTTTATTTTTTAAGTAATATTTTTTTAAACAAATTTTAATTTTTAAAGTTACTTTTTTAAATAAGTTTTTATTTTACTTTTAAATTTATATATATATATATATATAATGCAAATGTATCATTTTACCCCTTTTAAGATTAATGAAATGGTGAAAAGAAGTTGAGTGATTATTGTGAAACGTTATGAAATTGGATGACCATGATAAAATAAAATTAAATTGGGCCGTCATGATGATATTAAGTATAAAGTTGGATGGCTATAAAAAAATAAAAAATTAAAATGGGTTATCGTGGTGACACTAAGAACATGTTTGAGTCTCATTTTTATTCAAGAATGCATTTTGAAATAATAAATTGATGGAGAATATGTAATTAAAAAATAAGGAAAATTTTTGGGTTTACGTGTAATATTATTTTATTGACGAATGTGTAGTTACAAAGAAGAGAAAAATGTGTTGAAAAAATAATGGGGATCAAACAAGGTCTTGGGTATAAACTTGAATGGCCATCAGTGGATTTAGCCCTTAAGAATGAGATTACAAAGTTTTCCTCCCATCCATCTGTCGACGCCGAAAAATGATCCCATCAGATTCCTCTAAATTATATAGGATACTAGGGCGACCTAATACTATAATATGAATGCCCAATAAAACTAGTCTCCACACAATTCAAAACTTAGATTACCGGGATGGCTGCCATCAATTCCTGATCTAAATCCAAATTTCTGCTCTTACAAAGGGTAGAACGAGAGAAAACCGGGATAACATACAACAAACTTAGTATAAATTGTTAGCAATCAATTAAATCAGAAGGGCAGCATAGTTCTTAAATCATGAGGCCTCCCACCAGTCAAATGCAACTTATTTAAGACAATATTTGGCAGGAAATTTCAATAGTTACAACCATACTTGAACAAATAACAGGATGTGCTTTTCCAAAATATATTTGAAGTTCCCCCCACAACTTTATCCAAGAGCTACATTCAGTTCAAGCTAATCCCATAAGTAGTTATTTTTACACCAAAACAGTTAAGTGTGTACTCCCCCTTTATGAAACAAAATAAAACACAGGTAGAATAACCTACTTCACAACATTGAATGTAGCAAGAAGGTTGGAAATCATGACTGGGCACTTTCCCTTCTCAGTTCTTATCATATTCAGCAAACTCTCCTCTCGACAAGTCAATGTCGTTGAATTTTGTTCCTTCAATCTACGCGAAAGATAAAACAGATGAATAAAACAAAATAAACAAGAACAGAATCTTAAGTCGGCAATTCAAAGATCCAAGATAATGATACTGTACACAACACACATTTGCGGATTCTGACCAAATGTTGAAGGGAAGAAATTCCAAAAAAACGCTTATAGTGAGATATGCAACATGTTAACAAATTATGAGATTGACAAAACTGTAAGTGTTATGCCCTAGGTCCAATCAACTTTGGACATAAGCATTTTTAATGTATATATAACCGATGCATATTTATGGCAAGATTTATTATTGAATTCATATTCTAATTAATTAAATAATAGAATCCGTAGATTCAAGTTTTGGTGATTTGTTAATCACAAAGAGTTGTGATTGTGAGATACAAATCACATATGACTGAATCTTAAATCGTCTGTGGTCGTATGTATAACGAGATACGGATATCGTTATTACGGATAGACCATCACGTGTGACATTTCTTACTTATGAAGTAAGTAGTGGATCTTACAAACTAAAGTGTGGAGACACTTGAATGAACACGTGAATGTTTGTTATAGAATAAAACATTGGAGACCCGCTGAGAGATTCCACATGGAAAACTATCTGAGTGTCAGTGGTTAATCTCTAACGTTCGGTAGTGAAATTGATCCTTTGACTTGAGGTCATAATAGTGCCTTATGTGAGGACAGTCATGCTTTGGTGATGTCAGATGTTGCTCTGTCAATGGTCGCTAATACGGCATCGTTCGGATATGTCAAGAATCATATGAAGGTTGTGAATGATCAATAGATGATTCGTCACTCTTAGTTAGTAAGAGATTATGATCTACATTTCATCCAGTTAAGTTGATAATGAAATCCTTGGCCAATGTGAACTCATAAGTCGAAAAAAGAGTTTTCGACTTACATTGACTTAACAGTAGGATAAAAGATATGATCGATAATTGAGATTGACTCACGTCCATATCTCGTAATTGATCGGATCATATTGACGAAGGGATTATAGTTTCACGATAAACGAACAAGTTTGGTTTTGTCATGTCACGTGACATTTCCCGTCACATGTATTGCCCTGACACATTGCTAGATGTCAATCTGGGACAACGAATGTAAATTGATGATAAATTAAAATGGGTATTTTAATTTATCAGTTTTGATTAGATCAAAATAATAATTCACGTCGTTAGACATCGTGATCGGGAACCTAATGGGTCACACACAAAAGAGAATCAGAAGAATGATATTTACCAATTAATTAATTGACAAGTGTTGGATAATTAATTAATTGGGTTGCTTATTAATAGGCCCGAATTAATTAATTGGATTAATTAATTCATGGACCGGATTTAATTAATTTGATTAATTAAATATTGGACCGGGTTAAGTTAAGAGATGGGCCAGCCCGTTTGGACTTATATTAATAAGCTGTTAGGGTTTGAAAACAGTTATGGAATATTCATTATTCTTGCTAGCACGAGAAAAGAAAACCCTAGCCGTCATTCTTATTCTCTGTGTGGATCACCATTGGAGGCTGGACAATTGGACAGCTTGGATTGTAGATCGTGATCATTGGAGTTCGTGAATCAGCAAAAGAGTTTGCAGAATTCATCAAGGTATTATTCTAAACACAGTTTCTATCTAAACACAATGTAGATCCTTGTTTGGGAATCGAAATTGCTTTACTTCCGCTGCGCATGATTAAGTAGGTACCCAACAGTGGTATCAGAGCCTACTTTGTGTTTGTTAGAAATTGATTTGCATGATTAAACAGTTAAAAGTTAATTGTTTAATTTTTTTTTCTTGAATCTAGCAATTTAGAAAATTATTTTTCATCTTCGAAAATCTGTTTTGGAAAGGAAAATAATTTTTTGGTTAAATTTTGGATCTGAAAATGTGGCTGTGGGGCGACGGCACCGGACGTGGCGGCACCAACCGCCTGAAACGGGCGGCTGCGCGCCGGACGGTTCGGAAACAGCAGCGACGGTCGCTGCTGCGTTGCTGCAGCAGCGACAGTCGCTGCTGCTGCTGCAGCGGCGTTCGCCGTAGCTGCAAGTTGCAGCGGCGAACGCCGCTGCTAGAAATCGCAGCAGCGCGCGGCGCTGCTGCTGGTTGTAGCAACAGCGCTGTGCGCTGCTGCCGTGCCCAGCGGTGCGTCCCGCTGTGTGACAGCGGCGGCGCACCGCCGTTCCTTCATAGAGGAAGTGCCGACGCCGGAATCCAAGAGAAATGGGGCGGCTTTAGATTCTAGGTTTTCAGTCGATTTGGGTGTTTGGAGGCGGGGGCCTCCCCTGCAATTTGTAAGATTGCAAGCCCCCGTCTGCAATTATGGAAAAGGGTCAATTTTGCAATTTTTTAAATGGAGGCCCTGTCATGCAATTTTCGAAATTGAAGGGCTGCCTTTTTAATTTTAAACTTGGGTCAGAATTGCAAATTTCAAAAGAGTTTTGAATTTAAATATTAAAATGGTTTTAAATTTGATTTTAAAATGGGTTTGACCTAAAATCTCAATTTTGACCAGTTTAAAATCTTATTTTAAATTGACGACCTTTTATATTTTCGTTAAAATCGGATTTTAACTTAAATATTAAACATTGACCCTAAATTGAATTTTATTTTAATTAGGAGTTTTATCCTAAATTAAAATGTTAATTTAATTTGAATTAGAGTTGGACTTTAATTTAGTGTTTGATTAAAATTTGATTTTAATTAAATTACCCACCCTAATACTTTCTTGAAATTAGAGTTGGACTCTAATTTGACATTTTTAATTGAAATTTGATTTTAATTAAATTGTCTCGCCCTAAAACTTTTCTTGGAATTAGAGTTGGACTCTAATTTTGTATTTAATTAAAATTTGATTTTAATTAAATAAGTTCGCCCTAATATCTTGGAATTGGAGTTTGACTCTAATTTTATATTTAATTAAAATTTGATTTTAAATTAAATTTAATCGCCTTAAGTTTTGAAATTAGAGTTGGACTCTTATTTGATATTTAATTAGAATTCGATTTTAATTAAATTATCTTACTTTAAAACTTTGAAATTAGAGTTGGACACTAATTTTATATTTAATTAAAATTTGATTTTAATTAAAATAGTTCCGCCCTGTAATAGTGGAATTAGAATGAGATTCTAATTTGGTATATATAATTAAAATTTGATTTTAATTAAATATACCCGCTAATTAAATTAATTAATTAATTTGATTAATTAATTATTTATTTAATTGTTCCGATCCATTTGTCTAAATTAGTTTAGACGACTTTAATTGCTAGAAACTTGAAACATGTTTGCATATAATATTAGATATTATATATATAGGAATGCATTTATATGATGAATGTTTTACTAGTGGATGATTATGGACTCGACCATGTGGATGTGTTGAATGGTTAGTTTTATTCTTGTTGTTATTATGGGCCTGCGAGCTCTAATTTATTTTGGACCTGCGAGTCCGTTATTATTATGGGCCTGCGCGTCCAATATTGTTTAGGCCTGCGTGCCAACTAGTATAGGATACAAGTTACAGCTGGACTAATTGAAGACACAAGAAGAGGAGGAGACCATAGAGATGGAGCATTGTATGAATCAATGTTATACCCCTTAGGAACTGACCAACTAGTCTTCCTTATGGCTCGGGAAGACTAGATAGTATAAGTCCATAATCGTCCACACTATTATATGTATGTTTATTTGCATGCTAGATGTATAATAAGATATATATAATTATTACGATGAGACCTTTGCATGCAAAACCCCTCGCTAAAAAAAATATTAAGTCAGTTTTTTTTTTTTCGCCTTCCATCATTATAGTGAAAAACTAGAATCCTAAATCGATCTCAGCTTGTTGAGTACACTCAAGGCTGGTCTATTATGGATATGTTTGGCACTATGAAATATTAGATATTTCTGAATGATGGGTTTGACTTAACTAAAATTTATCTTTTGTTGAGTACACTCAAGGAGATGAATTTTGGAGGCATGTTAAAATATTAAGTCTTATTTATATTAGCCTTCCATCATTATAGTGAAAAATGAGAGTCCGAAATCGATCTCAGCTTGTTGAGTACACTCAAGGCTGGTCTATTGGGGATATGTTTGACACTATGAAATATTAGATATTTCTGAATGATGGGTTTGACTTAACTAAAATTTATCTTTTGTTGAGTACACTCAAGGAGATGAATTTTGGAGGCATGTTAAGCTAACACATAAGATGTGTGAAGACAAAGAGTTGTCAGCTTGATGATCTGGGAGTTGTATGGAGATACAATTGATAATAGTATCTACCCAAATATTTTATTAAGATTTGTTGAGTACACTCAAGGTTTTAATATAATAAATGGGATCCCAGCCCACTGGGAATCAAGTATGGATTCCATAAATTTATGTGAGAGGGTCATAAATTTGAGTTAAACAGTGGGAGCGAAATTAATTTAATAAAAGACCATGTTAAATTAATTGATGCATTTTATATATTATTCTTTTACTTTTCGTCGTTTACATTTATTGAATCTTGAGTAACCATATGTATTTGAGCGGCATACTGTATGCCAACAACCAAACCAAATTTTCTTAATTGACACTGCAATCTGAGAATTGTTCTCAAGTATGAAAAAATGGTTGTGTCCTTGAGTAGCCCTTTCCAGAGACACTTGTTGATGACTCAATAAAGGAAGATGCTATAATAAACACAGTTATGACGATAGTACTGCAACACGTGTGATGTTTGCGACTATGTCACCTGAGTTACAAAAGCAACATAAGAGTATAGATGCTAACACATGATTTCCATCTCAAAGTGTTGAATGATAAATAATCACGTGTGGAAAGATATGAGATTTCCTAGCAACTATACCAGTGCATAATGGCAGAAGAGTCTCCGGCCAGTTCTGGTGTGCTGAAGACGTTGACTACTTTGAGAAGTTGTCTCAATTGAGTTCAATCATGAACAATGAACTAAGTATGACTTTGTTCTACAATCTTTGCCAGTAGGTTATTTGTGACTAATTATGAATTTAACATGGATAAATTCGAATGCACACTTATTGAGTTGCTGAACGTGCTTAAGACTGTTTTGCCCAATATCTATGTTTATAGTGGGCAAATCTTAGTCATAGATTCTTGTAAGGAAGTCTAAAGGATGTTTTGGGAAAACAATTAAGATGGCTAAGACAGTTAAAGCAAATAAGGACAATACCAAATCTAATGACCATTATTATCATTTTGGAATGATAGGTCATTGCAAGACTTATATCTACTTCATTAGTCTCGTGGGTATTTGATACCAGATGTGGATCTCATATTTGTATAAATATGCAGAAACTAAACAGGAGTAGATCACTGCAAAAATGGGAGAAGTTGACATGTACGTTGAATATGAGCAAATGTTGCTGCATTGCCTATATGAGTTACTTCTTACTTTTGCCTTTAGGCTTAATATTAGAATTAGAGAAACATTGTTTTGTTCTTACCATTACCAAGATCATTAAATAAATTTCATGTTTGGACATGAATTATTTTAATGTCAAGGACAATTGTTGTTCTTTTAAATTACAAAATGACATTTATATTCTAAATATTGAGTATTCTATAATGAGTATAGATACCGAAAGGCATAAAAATGATAATCTGAATAACACCTATATCTGGCATTGCAGATTTGGTCATATAAATGAAAATGCAATTCCAAAACTTACATGACGATGTACACTTGGGTCAAATGATTTTGAATCATTTGACAAATGCAAAATATGTCTGTTAGGCATAATGACCATATCTCCTTTTACTTGAAAAGGAGAACGATCTGCATAATTACTGAGTCTAATACATAGTGATGTATGTGGACACATATCAATCAATGCTAGATAAAGTTTCTCCTATCTCATCACATTTACTAGACGGCTATTTCAGAAATGGTCATGTATATTTGATGAAATTCAAGTATGAAACTTTTGAAATGTTCAAAGGATTCAAACTAGAAATTGAGAAACAAATAGGTAAATAAATTCTTACACTAAGATTTGATCGATGTGGAGAATATCTAAAATGTATAATTTTAGATTATCTAAAAGAGAATATGATTCTCTCGCAGTGGATTCCTCTACATGCATTGCAACATATGATGCATTTGCAATGAGGAATTATGCATTATTAGATATAGTGCAATAAGGACAAGCCATGCAAATATTTCAAAATAGTTTTGAGGTCATGCACTAATTGCCACGTGTCACGCACTAATCGTGTCCCATCTAAATCGGTTAACAAAACTCCATACGAGTTATGGAAAGACAGAATGCCCCACTTTTCTCATATGAAAGATTGGGGCTGTGACGCTTATGTGAAACGCGCTGAATCGGATAAGTTTGAAACTAAATCCGATAAATATATATTTGTGGGATATTCAAGAGACAATTGAATATCAATTCTATAATTTCGTTGAGAAGAATGTGTTCATCTCAAGACATGTCACACTTCTAGAGAAAGTGTTTATTCTAGAAAAGGACAGTGGGAGTAGAGTAAATCTTGAAAGAGTTCAAGGATTCACATATATAGTTAACCAAGTAGATAACCTGAGTCTGATCCCAAAGTGTTGAGGGACATACTCTTGATCAGGAAGTGGAGACTCCTGAGGACACGACAGCTCCATGTAAATCTTGTAGGATCATTCGACCTTCTGGAAGGTAAGAATCCATGATTACTAATCTAGCATTACTAATCGAGGATGATGAACCTACTAATTATGCATAAGCAAAGTCAAATGTTGACTCGCTGACATGACATAAGGCTATGATATCCGATATGAACTTAATGTTGCCAAGGTTTGGACCTTGGTCAACCCGCCTAATGGATTAGAACTCATAGGTTGTAAATGAGTTTACAAGAAAAGTTCAATATGGATTAAAATAAGCCTTTTGGAGCTGAAATATTCGATTTGATATAAAGTCAAAATGTTTGATTTTATCAAAAATGAATTGTGTGTTTAAAAGAAGATAGTGGGAGCAATGTCGTATTCCTAATATTATATGTATGAGACATATTAACAGGAAACGACGTCTTTATATTTCAATTGTTGAAATTATGGTTGTTAAATAATTTCTTCATAATAGATATGTGAGAAATAGCTTGATCTATAGAGATAGATCTATAAGATTACTTAACTCATCCAGATCTATATAGATAAAATCTTAAGAAGATTTTATATGGAGAAAATGAACTGGGAGTTCATGGATACATTGATGCTAAATTCTAGTCGGACTAGAATGATAGCATATTTCAATTAGGATATTGGTTTACTCTTAAGCGATATGTTGGAAAGGTTCCAAATCGAAAATAATCGTTGATTCAATAATAGAAGCCTTATACAACAATGCTTTAGAAAGCAACAAAAGTTGTTGTCTGGGTCAAAGTGTTCATTAATGAACTTGGAGTAGTTCCTAACATTGTTGATCACATGCTTCTGTATTGTGATAATAGTGGAGCCATCGTGCAAACGAGGGAACTAAGGTCTCATCACTGATCCAACATGTGTTAAGGTAATATTATCTCATTGGAAAGATAATACAATGAAATGACGTAAAGAAAGAATGAATTCCCACGAGTTATTAAATTGCAGATCCATTGACAAAGAGTTGTCGCAGTATAAACATGATGTCATGTAGACTCTTATGACATAAGATACATAAGGGATTGGATCTAGTACAAGTGGGAGTTTGTTCAAGTGTTCTGCCAGTCCAATAAACTTTGGACATAAACACTTTTTTTTTTTAATGTATATATAAAACCGACAAAATATAAAATATAAAAAAAAAAATTTATTATTGAATTCATATTCTAATTATTAAATAATTAGAATCCCGTAGATTCAAGTTTTGGTGATTTGTTAATCAAAAAGAGTTGTGATTGTGAGATACAAATCACATATGGCTGAATCTTAATTCATCCGTGGTCGTAAGTAATAACAATACAGATATCGTTATTACGGATAGACCATCTCGTGTGGCATTTCTTACTTATGAGAGTAAGTAGTTGATCTTACAAGCTAAAGTGTGGAGACACTTGAAAATGAACACGTGAATGTTTTTGTTATAGAATCAAAACATTGGAGACCCGCTGAGAGATTCCACATGGAAAACTATCTGAGTGTCAGTGGTTAATCTCTAACGTTCGGTAGTGGAAATTGGTCCTTTGAACTTGAGGTCATTATAGTGGCCTTATGTGAGGACAGTCATGCTTTGGTGATGTCCGATGTTGCTCTGTCAAGGTCGCTAATACGGCAACGTTCGGGTATGTCAAGATCACATGAAGGTTGTGAATGATCAATAGAAGGTTCGTCACTCTTAGTTAGTAAGAGATTATGATCTACATTTCATCCCAGTTAAGTTTGATAATGAAATCCTTGGCCAAGGTGAAATCATAAGTCGAAAAAAGAGTTTTCGACTACATTGACTTAACAGAGGGATAAAAGATATGATCGATTAATTGAGATTGACTCACGTCCATATCTCGTACTTGATCGGATAATATTGACGAAGGGATTAAAGTTTCCCCTGATAAACGAACAACGTTTGGTTTTGTCATGTCACGTGACATTTCCCGTCCCATGTATTGCCCCGTGACCACATTGCTAGATGTCAATCTGGGACAACGAAAGTAACTGAATGATGAATTAAAATGGTAGTACAATGTAAATTCTCCTTTTTCTCTTCAATATTTCATTAAAATAATAATTCACGTAGTTAGACATCGTGATCGGGAACCTAATGGGTCAAAACACAAAAAGAGAATCAGATAGAATGATAATTTACCAATTAATTATTGACAAAGTGTTGGATAATTAATTAATTGGGTTTGCTTATTAATAGGCCTGAATTAATTAATTGGATTAATTAATTTTTTTTTTTTTTAGATTTTAATTAATTTTGATTAATTAAATATTAGGAAATCGGTTAAGTAAAGAAGATGGGTCAGCCCGTTTGGACTTATATTAATAAGCTGTTAGGGTTTGAAACAAGTATGGGAATATTCATTTTATTCTTGCTAGCACGAAGAAAAGAAAACCTAGCCGTCATTCTTATTCTCTGTGTGGATCACAATTGGAGGCTGGACAATTGGACAGCTGGATTGTAGATCGTGATGATTGGAGTTCGTGAATCAGCAAAGAGTTTGCAGAATTCAATCAAGGTATTATTCAAACACAGTTTCTATCTAAAGATAAAGCAGATCCTTGTTTGGGAATCGAAATTGCTTTACTTACGCTGCGCAATGATTAAGTAGGTTCCCAACAAAAACATCATTTGAGCATAATGTAAAGGCAATTTAAAGGGAATATTTCCTATCTGAAACTTTCTATTGTTTATTTATTTGGCCGTGTATGACTTGCAATCGGAGCATTCAAATGGGTTTTTAATAAATATCACCATTCGAAATGGACATAAAAATATTGCATTTTCACATTTAAGCGAGTCAACAAATTTTACTAGCATGAAAACAGATTGTATGGAAAATGCATTCTTGTTTGGTGCTGACTTTTGGGGAAGTAAGAAATGCATTTTTAATCTGTTGATGTGATGAAGAATATGTGATCGAAAAGAAGGAAAAAATTATTGATGTGATGAAAAATATATTTTATTGAAGAAATGTGGTGGTTGAAAATGGTAGTAAAAAATACTGTGGCTCAAACCAGGGCTACAAATCACATTGAACCATTTCATAAACAAAGTGCAGCAGGTTGTAGAAGAGATCCAAAGCTTTGATAACACATTTTGTCATATTCATTACTAAAAGAAATGCAACAGCCCTCATAACATTAGTAAGATGCAGTTTCTGGCAAAATAAATAAATAAATAGAAAAAATAGTAATAATAACAACAACAAAGAAACTACAATCAAAGACATCTATTCAGTCTAAAGCCACGAAAATGAAATAATAACACACAAGTCAAGTGATCATGAGTAATAACTCTGTTTTCCCTCGGACAAAGTGCGCACCCTCGCACTTTACCACTGTGGAAGTGCGAGGGTTTTAAATGACCCCCTACACTCCATTTTTCTATTACTTGTCAACGATCATGTACCCTTACAGGTTTTGCACGAACAACCACCTACACTCACAAAGAGTAATATGAAATTGATTCCAATTCCTTCATGGACAGGGCTTCATATTCTCCTCTTAAAGATTGAAGACGAGCTTTTTTTTACTTTGTTCGCACCTTTGTATGTATTTTGAAGAATCTCCCATGCTTGCTATGAAATCGTAGCATTTGGCACATTTTGAATATCATCAAGAGTTTGACGAATCACGCTAAGAGCCTTTTGATGCTTCCTCTTAGCTACTTGTTGCAACTCTCATTGTGCTTGAGACATGCCTTGTTCATTCTAAGGTTCAAAACCTTTCTCTACCAAGTTCGAAAAATCTTGACTTTCAAGATATGCCTTTACATGAATACATCGCGTACTATAGTTATCATTAGTGAGTAAAAAAACAGATAGATAATTGTTGTTTGCCATCTCTTCTTTCATACTATTATAACATCGCTCTTATTTTTGCTAGAAATTTGGAGACGAGATAACTTTAAGAGGAGGAAAAAATATTATTCAAGAGAACACTCGCTAATCCCAAAAACAATTCATGCATTTTTCAATTATATGAATAAACTAGTACATTAATTTATATATGAATAATCCTTAAAGACATGAACGAACTTAGCTGAATAAATAATGAACTTGACTAAATAAATGAAGTTTATGACAGTCTCAACTCCGTAAATTGAATTAGATGATAAATATAGTACTCTCGGGATAGCTCTAAAGTGTGGTTCTCGGTTAGAGTATGAAGCGATTGAATCTGGATGGAAAGTGAGCATAATCACTTCAATACTTTGGGTCTAAATTGATCCTAAAAAGGATTTCATATAAACAATCCGTCGTTTATTTGAATAAGACTTGGCCATTTTTTGTTGTTGCCACTGCTTATCTGCATGACCAAAATATAGAGCTATGCTGATAATAATAATAATGTCTCTATATGGTATGATTATATGGAGCACTTTATGAGCATTTATGCACAAAAACAACTACATCAGAGATAAATTCGAGCATTTATGGAGATTACAAAATCGATTATCTGTTTATTGGACTGTAAGTTCGTTAAGATAAGAATTCAACTTCTTTTTCATCATTGATATTGCCCATTTTGTCTTATCCAATGTTCATAAATGTAAGTAGCTTGCTTTGCACAATCAATAGATGTTTCAATGCATTATGTTATGTTCATACCATATTGATGGCTTGAAGAAAACATGTTGTTTTAACCTCACATGTCTTGGTTTCATTCAATCAGGCAACCAGATTGCGTTCAGTGCTTTCATTTATCCCATCTCACACCCTACATGACTTCCATATCAGACAATTGTTTATATTTACGAAGATAAAAATTCTAAAGCTGCTCTACAATTTACCGTTCCATATTCAACATCAATTAAATACAGTAAAGTTTCATATAAGATCTTAAGTGAGTACCTTCTTTTCTATAGGACACAAACATAAACAACTGGCAGGTATAATATGGGGGAGACAATCAACATAGGACACTGGCCATTTGATCTCTTTGGTCTGTTAAGATTTCAAGGAGAAATTGTACAATGGGGTGGTGAAGTTTATAGGGTTAACAATCTTCGTCTAAAAACTACTCTCTTTTAAGAGGCTATACGTGTATTCATTTAAATCATGTCTTCAATAGGTAGGAGCTCATCCGCACACAGCTACTGGTATAGATAAATAAATGGACGATTTTCCAATTATATTATGCGAAGTTCAGGCTACATCAAAAGAATAAGGATACCTCAAAATAATATGGAATTGAATTATACTGTAAAATTGTTTTGATAGTTTTTACCTTAGTTATTATATTGAAGATCCTGAATTCTACTACGGAGGGCACTGGTATGAACTACAAGTGTCCCTAACAAGTTAATTAATTTCCGCAAAATAGCATTCAATTTTTATGCCTCTTATTGTGAAAAAAAAAAAAAAAAAAACTCACCAACATTTCGACTCACTTAACACATAGAGGGGATGAATAGGTGTGCTATGCGAAATTTAAATTTGATAAAAATAACTTGCAGTACCCTCATGAATTATTAGTCTAGATACATAGAAAATCAACTTTGTAGCACAACAATCATATAAGCAAGTAAATGCATAACAAGTAAATAACCCACAAAATTGTTTAAGAACGAAAAATCCTTGAAGAACTCTTCAAGAGAAAAAAAAAAAAAACCCTTCGAGCACCTAGTGCCACCAAATGATCCACTGTGAAAAGATTGAACTTATAGATCTGGTTCAGACACAACTAAACCTTCATAGACTCTGACTTTCAATCTATAATTACTCAAAGAATTCCTCGATTATGTGCACCAACACTGGCTTCAGAACTCGTGGACTTCTTTTTCCTTGTGGATCTCCAAGAACGAACTTGTTCTTTCTTAACTAGAACTTTGGTCACTTCTTATATCCATAAGAACTCTGAAAACTATTTGGCAGAAGATTTTGTGGTGTTTTGGTTTTTGAATATGGAAGAGAATTTTGATAACAATTTGTTTTTTCTTCACTAAGATCTTCTCTTGTGTTTCTTCTCTCAACTCACAATAAAAGGAATGAGTTTTTGTTGTTTAGTAACTGTATTCTACAGTTCTAAGTGGTTTAGAAGTATATAGAGGTTGAAGTAAGTAAACTAGTGATTTTTCCCTCATGGAAAGGCGCTTGAGCTCCCACTTGATGTACATTGAGCGTACTTGGTTGTGAAAAATGTGCTTGAGTGCTCGAACAGCTTATGGATGTTCATCAAGCACACTGTGCTTGAGCCGCTTTTGGATATATATCGAGTACCCAAGTTTTGAAAAATGTGCCCGAACACCTTTTGAACATTCATCAAGCACACCTCAACCAATTACCAATACCCCATCAACTCAACCTCCTTTATAACTCGATTGAATGATATTTGGATACGGAACTTGCCAAACCTTATTTAGACCTAACATATTGGATTGTATTGGTGACATTGGTAGAAAGTAGCAACTGAAGACTCAATTGTAGTTTATAGTTTGTAAAAAAAAATGGAAAGTCAAAATTTATGAGAGTTTAAGAATTTCAACCTCCTCCTTATATACATAATTATTTTTTCATTAGAAGCCTAACTTCAGCATCACCTGCTTGTATTTTTCATTTGGCTGACTTTAATAGAGAGGGTTATGCATGTTGTATGGTGTCTTTCTATATCACTTATACTCTCACCAATGTTACACGTAACATATTAAAATGTGTGGTGCTATTATTTAAAGTCTATTAGTCAATTAAAGTGATCCACTAAAGATGAATTTTGACTAATGGGTATTAAGTTTCATGGAATTAAAGTGTAGAGATCGGATATTTGTTTCAGATTAATGAGGGGCTGATTTGAATCAAATAAAAGATAATGACCATTCATTATCTTATTCCTATTAGAGGGGTTATGGTCCCCAATTGTTGGGGGTTCTTCAAGCTTCTCTATATCCCCATCAATGGAGAGCATATTTGATAAGGAGATCACCAATTAATTGGAAGATCATAACCAATTCCGACAAAATAACAGACATCTATGGATCTATGGTTCAAGGTACACTTCCGTTTTCATTTTTTATATTCTCATTAATTTCAACATGGATGATTATAAGGTTGGTTATTGATTGTTTTGGATCGATAATCCTTAATATATTTTCTATCAAGTGGTATCAGAGCCGATCCATTGTTGAAATTCTTGAGAAATTGAACTTTGAAATTCTGAATTTTATGGGTTATTTGATTTTCATGCTATATTATGGAATTCTAGATCTTTATATTATGGATCTAGAATTGGAAATTGTCATATGGAATTGGCATGTTAAAATATGGATTTCAAAAGAATTAAGGTTAAATCTTCATAATATTCGAATTTTGAAATAAAGTGTTTTTTTCAGATAAAGTGGTAACAGCAACGTCCTTGCGCTGCTGTCAGCAGTGTGGAGAGGCTGCTGGGTAGTGGGGGGCTGCCGAACGGCAGCCCGAGCCACTTTTGCCCTTGGCGGCGCCGTTGGAGAGGAAAATGAAGGGGCTTCTTCATTCAATTCTTCAGTTATGGAAGATAAGGGGGCGGGGGCTTGTGCTGGAAATTTGAAGTTTTAAGGTCTCTGCTTGCAATTTGAGGATTAGGGTTAAAATTTATGTTTTAGCCCCGAAGATTTTAAGTTAATTCAAATTGGGCCTTAAGGTTATGAGTTTTAATAATCCAGTCCCAAAAGTTTAAAGAAATTCATCCTATTGGCCTTTTAAAGTTCTGGGTTTAATAATTTAGTCCCTTGAAATTCTGAAATTAATTAATGTGGACCATTTAAGTTCTGGATTTTATAATTAAGCCTCTGAATGTTCATAATTGGCTTAAATTGGCCCCTAAAGTTTCTAATAATTGGTTTTTGATTTCTGAACTTTCTAATAATTTATTAATTGACCCATAAAATTTTGAACTATTAAATTTTGGGTCCCTAAAGTTTTCAATTATTAATTATTGGTCTCTAAAATTTTGAATTAATTAATTTTGACTCCTAAAGTTTTGAATTATTAACCCTTAGGCCCTTAAAGTTTCAAGACAAATAAAATTAAGTATTCCACTTTTCAAATTTTGGTATGAAGGACTCATTTGAGTATATAATATTCGAAAGTGAATTGATTGAAGTAATATGTTGCCAAAGCAACATCTCTTGTGGAAATTAATTAATTTAGAATATTAGAAGGAATTCGTATGTATGCTTGTTCATGCGGATATTAGCCGGCCCAAAGGAATGTTAATATTTGACCGAATTGTATACACACTTGTGGTGGTAAATGTGTGACAATTATAAGGTTTCCATGTGAATAATAAATCAATCCAAAGATGAGTTTATTATTTGACAGGAGTTATTGTCAATGTTTGATCACTACACCAAGAGTACCACTTATAATTAATATTATTGTCCAAAGACTTGATATTAATGATGTCATGGGTATCTTGAGATGAGACGTACCATTATTTGAATAAATTAATTGTTTATACAGATTCCAATGTGAACATGTTAATTGGGAATAAGTTATCTATTCAGTTAATTCATCAACTTCTGCTATATCTGTCAACATCAACTCCATTCCAGTGCTAAACAGGACAAACTTCAAGTATTGAAAAGAGAACATATTAATTGTTTTTAGCTGCAAAGATCTAGATCATGCGCTCCAGATTTAGCAACCCGCTTCTCTTACGGAAGAACGTTCATCTGATGGAAAGGAGAATTTTGAGAAGTGGGATCGCTCAAATCGCATGAGTCTAATGATCATTAAGCTCAGCATTCCGGAAGCCTTTGGAGGTACAGTATCTGAAGAAGTAGCTAAAGCCAGTGATTTCTTGCCGAAATGAGAAACGTTTTGCAAAAAACGATAAGGTTGAAACAAGCACGCTTTTGCAAAGCTTGATTTTAATAAAGTATAAAGACAAAGGAAACATAAGGGAGTACATCATGAAGATGTCTCACATTCCTTCTAAGCTTAAGGCACTAAGCTCGAGCTGTCTGATGATTTGCTCTTACATTTGGTATTGATTCCGCTTCTTGCACAATTCGGTTGATTAAGGGCAGTTACAACTGTTAAAAGAAGAAAGTGGACTCTTAATGAGTTCATTTCCATATTATGTGCAAGAAGAAGAAATGCTAAAGCAAAATGAAACTGACATTACTCATTTGACAAGTACTTCTAAGGATAATAAAGAATAACAAAGATGCATTCAGTTCGGTTTAAAATAAAGAGCAAAAGCCTGAAAATGATAAATTTAGCTGTAACTTTTGTGAAAATTTGGGATATATAAAGAGAGACTGTACTAAATATCACGCTTGGCGTGTAAAGAAAAGTACACTTTTCATTTTGGTTTGTTTTAAGGTAAAAATTTAATGTCAATACCTAGACACACTTGGTGAATATATTTCGGTACTACTATTCAAATAAGTGTATATATGCGGGGTTGTCTGATCTGCCAAAACCAATTGATGCTAAAAGATTCATTTATGTAGGGTGATGGCAAATCAGTTAAGGTTGAGGCTATATGGACTTTAGATTATCATTAAAGGCTGGTTATTATTTGAGTTTGAAAGAGACATTTGCGGTACTGTCTTTTGGACAGCATTTGGTTTCTATTTCTATATTGGACAAATTTGGTTACTCTTGCTCAATTTGAAATAGTCAGGTTGATCTCTTTCTGATAACCTATATTAGTTTAATACAGTTGCCTCTTATAAAAAAAATCTTGTATGTGAATCTGCATGGTATTGAACATAAATTAACCAATGAGAATTCTGTTTTGTTTGGCATAAGCAATAAGGTCACTTCTCTCAAAAGAGAATGAAAAATCTTGTGTTAGAATGAATTCTTGATTCCCTTACTTTTTTAGACTTAAGTGTCATATCAATTGCATTAAGAAAAAAAAAATAAACATAAGGAGATTAAGTACCATATGACTTCGGACATCTTAGAACTAATTCATACGGTTATTTGAGGACCATTTCCTTCGGTTTCTTGGAATGGTCAACGGTTATTTATTAAGTTCATAGACGAATTTTCTCACTATGGCTACCTATATCTCATTTACGAGGAATCCTAAATATTGGACATGTTCAAGGCATACAAAATTGAGATTGAAAATCAACTCAGTAAAAGAATTCATTAAGTCAGGTCTTACCATAGTGGTGAATACTATGATAGATATGATGAATCAAGAAAACAACGTCCATTGCATTTTGTTAAAATTTCTAGATGAATGTGAAATCATTCCACAGTACATCAAGATCTTTCTAGTAAAGATCAGTAAAGATTGCAGCTTAAATTCTGAACACTGTTCCAAATATTGTTATTTTTTAAGGGGTTACAATATTTTTAAAGATCCCACTATCAAGTCAATTTTCAAATGGGAAATGTTTGGTTCCTTAAGGATGTAGAGTTTGCGGGGGGAGATAAGGTTATAAGGTTTGTCTTGAATGAAGAATATGTATATAATTCTTCTGTTGCAATTGACAATGATCAGGTTCAAGGACAAATTCTTGCTCCAGATCTTGTTCAAGAAGCAATTTCGGATCAAGACTTCATTACATAATCCCCTATATACAATCAAGATATTGTTTCAGGAATTCAAACTCAACAACCTCAAGTACAAAGTTATTAATGAAATTCACTATAAAAGGGAGAGAGACAATTTTAGATGACTTTATAGTCTTTTCCAAGAAAATAAGGATGACATGGATTAGTGAAAGAAGACCTAATCAATCAACTTTCATCAAATCATGCAAATGAATTACTCTCAAAAGTGGATTGATGCCATGAATAAGGAGTATAAGTTTATGCAAGACAATAAAGTTTGAGATCTTGTCCCATTACCAGAAGGTGCGAAACTCATTGGTTGCAAATGGATATTTAAAACCAAAAGGGATTCAAATGGTAATGTGGAAAGATATAAGGCTCGTCTTGTAGTTAAAGGCTTTATACAAAATGAAGGCATTGACTACAAAGAGACTTTCTTTTCGATTTCAACAAAAGACTCTTTCAGGACAATTATGGCACTTGTTGCACATTTTGATCTTGAGCTACAACAGATGGATGTTAAGATGACGTTTTTCAATAATGACATTGATGAAACGATCTATATGATACAACTAGAGATCTTTGTATGAGGAGACCCAAAGAATATGGTTTGAAAATTAAAGAAATTCATCCATGGGCTTAAGTTAGTTTCCCTTCAATGGTACCACAAGTTTCATCAAGTAATTATCTTATCTGGTTTCGAGATGAATGTTGTTGATGATTGTGTGTATCACAAATTTAGTGGGAGTAAGCATATTTTCCTGATTTTGTATGTTGATGACATACTGTTTGCCACTAATGATATATGCATGTTGCACGAAACTAAGAGATTTTCATCAAGGAGTTTTGAGATGAAAGATCTTGGTAACTTCTCTTTTGTATTAAGGTTTCAGATACATCGAAATTACTTTTGAGTTATCCTTGGATTGTCACAAAAGAGATATATTGATAAAGTATTTAGAAGGTTTAGCATGTAAGACTGTAAATCAGGTGACACCCCTATTGATAAGGGAGACAAGTTCTCAATTAATACCTCATGAATAAATCGAAAGAAAAGGATTACGTGAAATTCTCTATGCTTCAGCAATTGAGAATCTAAAGTATACTCAAGTTTATAACGTGAAATTCTCTATGCTTCAGCAATTGAGAATCTAATGTATACTCAAGTTTATACAGATCCGGATATAGCATTCATTGGAATGCTAGACATATATTTAACTAAATTTGGGATGAAAATTCGGAAAGCAGCAATGAGGTTATTCAGTATCTATAGAGAACTAAGGATTACATGATCACATTCAGGAAAATCAGACCAATTGGAGATTGTTGGATATTCTGATTATGATCATGGAATTTGACTGCAAAACATTATTACTGGGCTGCATATTTTGGATGGAATTGAAAGACCATTTAAGTTAAGTTATTATGTGACAATAGCAGTCTTGTATACCAATGGGAATATGATGATGTCAAAGTCTAAAGACATTAAGTTCCTAGTTGTTAAGGAAAGAAATCAGAGTGGTTAGATTTCTATAAAGCATATAAGGACAAACTCCATAATCATGAATTCATTTACTAAATGGCTACCACCCAAGGTCTTTCATGAGTATAATATTCACATGGGTGATTCATCTTTTGATGATATGCCGTTTAGTGGGAGTTTGTATTTGGATGTTGTCTGTTTTAGACACATATTTTATCTATGGATATTCGGTTAATTTCAAAAATAAAATATTCAATTCAGTTTCACTCTGATTAAAGTTTATGGTTGATCTCACTTAAGAAATAAAGTTGGACCAGTTGGAAATAGACATGTTTGGATCACATAACATATAATTTTCATACTACACTCTCATGATTGATCTATGTCATTTGGTTGTATGGGTGTACGTGACCATTGATGGATTTAGTCACGTTAAATGTGACGAAAATCGCTTTGATCCTATATCAATATGACTAATGGATGAGATTGTTTGCAATAATAATAATAATAATAGCAAAATTTTGAACTCATAAGGTTGTGCACATTTGAAAGGTTACACGTATGGCGCAGTGGGAGATTGTTGGAAAATTCTAACATAATTGGGGCCACACGTAACATATTAAAATGTGTGGTGCTATTATTTAAAGTCTATTAGTCAATTAAAGTGATTCACTAAAGATGAATTTTGACTAATAGATATTAAGTTTCATGGAATTAAAGTGTAGAGACCGGATATTTGTTTCAAATTAATGAGGGGCTGATTTGAATCAAATGAAAGATAATGACCATTCATTATCTTATTCCTATTAGAGGGGTTATGATCCCTAATTGTTGGGGTTCTTCAAGTTTCTCTATATCCCCATCAATGGAGAACATATTTGATAAGGAGATCACCAATCAATTGGAATATCATAACCAATTCCGGCGAAATAACAGATATCTATGGATCTATGGTTCAATGTACGTATTCGTTTTCATTTTTGATATTCTCATTAATTTCAACATGGATGATTACAAGAATGGTTATTGATTGTTTTGGATCGATAATCCTTAATATATTTTCTATCAACAAACTCTTCCATCTGCTTAACAGAAAATTATCGAATTGTGTCAAATAAATTACTCTCGAAGAACAAAATACTCAGAATTTTATTATTATTATTTTTTTAAACAAGTTAGCCATCATGCATTAAGAGGGTCACTTAAACACAACTCTTCTTTTAACCAAACTTAACCAAGCTTGGAATAAAAATTAAAATACAAAAAAAATACATAAACCTTACCTCTCCACAGGTACAAAAGAATAGGCATTAAATGAACATAGTGAAAATCAACATATGACTTGAATATACATAATCTTGCGTACCTGTCAAAATTAAACTAATTGGATAATCTAATCCTTAGGAAAAAAACCATGAATACAATAAATTCTTGACAAGATTCCTATCGACGTTGAGTGGTCATAGATGATTGAATTTTTTTTTTTTTTAAATCATGTATTGTTTGTCAAATTTTTCCGTATTTACGTTGAGGGGTTGTAGGTGATTGATTTTTTTTTTTTTTAGGGTAATTGGCTCAAAACGTTCCTACCTATGATGGGTTGTGTGGAAAACGTCCATACGTTTGATTTTTTGGTGCAGAACATCCCTACCTTTGCATTTTCTTGCGCAAAAAAATCATTTTCACCCATTTTAAACATAAATGACCATTATACCCTCATATATAAATAAGAAAAGAAACGAAAAGAAAAATAAACAATAAATTACAATCTACTTATCAACTTTTTAAAAATACAAATTAGTCCAAAACTTATTAAAAATAACAAAAACACACCCTCTCTATTTTCCTCCACCACCTCTCCCCTCAAAGCTAAACTTGGGAATTTTCGAACCAGACACCGACCATGGTATTACAACCAAACAGCCGATAGCAGGCCACTTTCAACACAACCACAGCCACCAAAACACCACCCAAAATCGACACCATAACCAGTTACCACTACGCAGAAACCTTATACACAAACCCTGAAACACGAACCACAATCATCATCTTCAATTCACTCCACCGCATCTACTGTTGCCGGTTAGGAGCCAAGTATCCACAACAGTCCCAATTAAAGGATTGAGAGCTAATTCACGTTGAAGCACAATAGGTAAATTGGATTCAACCATTTGAACACTGATTGGTTCAATTGGCTAAAGATTCAAAGCCATACCATCACCAATTGAATTTTCCCCAATAGAATTAAGTACTTGGAGCAGTGAGGGAGCATTAAAATTATCGAACCCTAATTTTTCGAAAAAACTTCTCATGGCAGCAGTAAATCGAACTTGGTTTTGATCAAACTAGTGAAGACCCAAAACTGGAATAGGCTGGCCAGGTGATGAGGAGTCTAGTCCAGCTGGTCTCCCTCCATGAGTGCACCGGGCGGAGCATGAAATCGAGTTTACAACTGCAGGATTCGCGAGTTGAGGGACTAGACCGTTTGCAACCTGAGATTCAGCTTGTTGGAGGACTGAAATGGATGAAATATTACCATGTGCAGGCTCGTCTGGATGAGGGAAAGTAGCCAGCAGGGGTTCGCGATCATGTATTCTTGACAAGATTCCTATCGACGTTGAATGGTCATAGATGATTGAATTTTTTTTTTTAAATCATGTATTGTTTGTCAAATTTTTCCGTATTTACGTTGAGGGGTTGTAGGTGATTGATTTTTTTTTTTTAGGGTAATTGGCGCAAAACGTTCCTACCTATGATGGGTTGTGTGGAAAACGTCCATACGTTTGATTTTTTGGTGCAGAACATCCCTACCTTTGCATTTTCTTGCGCAAAAAAATCATTTTCACCCATTTTAAACATAAATGACCATTATACCCTCATATATAAATAAGAAAAGAAAAGAAAAGAAAAATAAAAAATAAATTACAATCTACTTATCAACTTTTTAAAAATACAAATTAGTCCAAAACTTATTAAAAATAACAAAAACACACCCTCTCTATTTTCCTCCACCACCTCCCCCCTCAAAGCTAAACTTGGGAATTTTCGAACCAGACACCGACCATGGTATTACAACCAAACAGCCGATAGCAGGCCACTTTCAACACAACCACAGCCACCAAAACACCACCCAAAATCGACACCATAACCAGTTACCACTACGCAGAAACCTTATACACAAACCCTGAAACACGAACCACAATCATCATCTTCAATTCACTCCACCGCATCTACTGCTGCCGGTTAGGAGCCAAGTATCCACAACAGTCCCAATTAAAGGATTGAGAGCTAATTCACGTTGAAGCACAATAGGTAAATTGGATTCAACCATTTGAACACTGATTGGTTCAATTGGCTAAAGATTCAAAGCCATACCATCACCAATTGAATTTTCCCCAATAGAATTAAGTACTTGGAGCAGTGAGGGAGCATTAAAATTATCGAACCCTAATTTTTCGAAAAAACTTCTCATGGCAGCAGTAAATCGAACTTGGTTTTGATCAAACTAGTGAAGACCCAAAACTGGAATAGGCTGGCCAGGTGATGAGGAGTCTAGTCCAGCTGGTCTCCCTCCATGAGTGCACCGGGCGGAGCATGAAATCGAGTTTACAACTGCAGGATTCGCGAGTTGAGGGACTAGACCGTTTGCAACCTGAGATTCAGCTTGTTGGAGGACTGAAATGGATGAAATATTACCATGTGCAGGCTCGTCTGGATGAGGGGAAGTAGCCAGCTGGGGTTCGCAATCATGAATGCTACCACCGGCGCCAGATTTCGCGTTTTCCACAGGTAAGGGCAAAACCGCCGTGACAAGCTTTGAGCAATTAGTTTGCTGTGGTGTTTTTTTTTGTGGTGGATTGGTGGCACACGAATGTGCATCTAGTGAAGAACAGGTGGTCAGGGGTGGATTCCGGCATTGGAGTTGGCCGGATTCCAGATTTTCGGCGTTTTTCAACTTCCCATACAAATTTATATTTTTTTCGATTTCTTGAGATTTTGTGGCTGTAATTTCTTGATGATTGTTGGTAAATGATGCTAATGTTATGGGCTTTCCAATGATACTAAGATCAGGTGGTTTGGGAGGTCGAATTTTGTCGAAATTTTGGTCCATTTTTTGCAAATCTGGAGAGAGGGGAGAGCATATAGCTGTTCTTTCAACCTCAAAGATCAAAGAGAGGGTGTGTTTTTGTTATTTTTAATAAGTTTTGAACTAATTTGTATTTTTAAAAAGTTGATAAGCAGATTGCAATTTATTTTTTATTTTTCTTTTCTTTTCTTATTTATATATGAGGGTATAATGGTTATTTTATGTTAAAAATGGGTGAAAATGACGTTTTGCGCAAGAAAATACAAAGGTAGGGACGTTCTATATACCAAAAAATCAAACGTATGAACGTTTTCCACACAATCCGTCATAGATAGAGACGTTTTGCGCCAATTACCCCCCTCCCCCCCTTTTTTTTTCTTCATGTATTGTTTGCCAAACTTTTCCGTTTTTATAGCATGATTGCTAATCCTTCACTTGTACTCTATTCGATTTGGCCAATCAACGTCTCCACAAATATTTGTTATTTCGACACTATTTCCATAGTTGCGTCGTTGTGGACTCGCTATTCTATCCAAATACTGGGTCCACAGTGCTTCGCACTTTTGTCCTTTCCCTTTGACCTTTCCACATAGTCCTAATCTCTTGTCCTTCAAGAATCCCTAACCGCCTCTTTTGCTCTTTCTACTTTCTAGAATATCTTTTAATGTTCTGATTATTAGATTGCATAGATTTCTAGAGGTACTCTGTTTGCACCGTCTGTCTTGATATTGAATATAAGAGGTTGCTCTTTTTTAGGATTTCTTTTCATTGCTTGTTCATATATCTGTTCACTCTGAGGAAGTAGGGTCGAATTTAGTTGAAAATTTTGCTTTATTTCAGGTGTGTTTTCGTTGCTCTTCATTTTAAGCAAGATTTATCAAGTGGGTCGGCTCTGATTTTATCTTGGCGGTTCAGCTTATGTTGAAATTTGAGTTTTTACAAGCGGGTTTTGATTAAAGAGCTTCCTTTATTGAAAATTCCTTGTTTTGTGGAAAAAAATATTAAAAAGATATGATTTTGATGTCTAACATGGGATTTTCATGTAAATTATTAGAAAATGTTAGAGATTCTGAAGAATTGGAAACTTAGTTGAAGAATAAAAGTGGTATTGCGAAAAGGAGTAGAGATGAGGAGAGGAAAAGATGAAGAGAAAATTATGGGGCCTATGTTTCCAAGGCTTCATGTAAATGATACAGAGAAAGGAGGGCCAAAAGCACCCCCAAGAAACAAGATGGCCCTTTATGAGCAACTAAGTATCCCTTCACAGAGATTCAGTCGTGGAGTTCTGCCTCTTAATCCCGCTAGTAACACCGCAGCTTCAATCCAGGTTATTAGATTATTTACATTTTTGCCATGTGATTTCTGTGTCCTGATTTTTTTTAGTTTACAAATGAAGCTTTCTTATGTCGGAAGTGTAAGTCGATTTAGTTATTAATCGTGCAGTTTATTATAATTTCTGGTAGATTTGTAAGGTTTACTGAAATAGTTTGTAACTAGTAACTGTAGCTATTGGTTGTTTCGGGCCTTGTCTTGTTTTATTATATCGCATTAAGTTATGTAACTTATTTTCTTATTATGGTATGCTCAGTCTTATGTGTGTGGATTGAAGTTCAACTCGATGAAGATAAAAGTATCCTTGAAATTTGCAACTTGGTGCAAGAATCTAGTGCTAGAGGACACTTCATGGTCATATCATAGGTGTAGGAAGGATTTAGCTTCAGTTGTTCTCGAGTAATCAGTTCAGATATTTGATTCACAAGAAAGATCGTCCTCCTTGGCCTGAGTTCAACCTTAGGATGTTGTTTAAGGTTCAATATAAGCAATTGGTCAAGATAAAATATAAATCTCGTTGGAGTATGAAGTTCTAGTTTACGTTGCTGGAGTTGAGTTCTCTGAGCCGAGGAGAAACGATGCAATATTATAGGAGATAATTATTTATGAAGCCCATGTAACAATTAAAATTTTCATTTTCATTCTTCTACTCATTTTCAATTATACATTCTTCAATAAAATAATATTTTCCATTATATCAATAGTTTTTCCTTCTTTTTCAACCACACATTCTCCATCAATCTACTATTCCATAATATATTTTTCCAAAATAATTTGGCTCAAACACACCCTCAGTTTCCTATTTAGATTCATATTTTAGGAAACATGATTAAAGTGTAATTTAGTAACTTTTATAACATTTCTTTACTTAGCCCCTGTTTGGTTTGAATTAATATTCAATTAAAATATCAAGTTAAAATTTACAATTAATGTTAATCACACATTTTATGGGCTCACAATTTTTCAACCACATATTTCATTAACTTTTATCAAAATTTACTAAAAATCTAATTTTAATCTCTACCAAATAGGGGTTTAGTTAAAATATTTGAAACCTTACATATAGGGGGCTTTTGCATTGGAATAAGAGAACCTTTGAATGAATAAAAATTGATATTTTATCTCCTCTCTCTCTATTCTCTCCCTCTTCTTTTCTCCTTTCTCCCGCCCTTTCTCTTCTTCTACCCCCTTCTCCCTTTTCCCTTCTCCTACAATTGTTCTATTGCATCCTACGTCAACACTTGAAATATGTATTGAGTTATATAGGTTGTTTATTTATTATCGGCCAAAGCACGAAAAGGAAAAAAAGGATGAGAAGACCTTAAAGAGTCAGTAACTTGGATATAGTTACTTTGTTGATGGAACCGGGCTACTTTAGCTTTTAATTTATGGTTGACTGAGATACTTCTCCTCTTTATAGCCAGTCCTTTAAGATATAAGATATTTTTGCTTTTGTAACCTGACTATTGCTCTGACTGCTGCTGGCAACTCGTGTTTGCAGGGAGGTGGAAATGAAAGGGGTACATTTTTCCCATGTCAGCTGCCTGCCAGACATCAGGCTGAGATGCTATATGGCCAATATTCTGATTTGAGCAATCCGTTAACACACGTTGAGCTGGAAAAGAAGTCTGATGAAGATGATTTTACAGTTCCCATCTCCATTCATTCTAGGCCATGTCAAGACCCTAGTGAATATTTTAATGATGTTGAAAGGGAAAAACTCACACCCACCAAATGTACTAATCCCAATTCCTCAATGAGATTCTTAAAAGCTAATCATAAGAGCATGATTGGACACTGTATAAGACAAGAAAGCAAATGGCAGAAGGAAGAGAATTTGAAAGAGTTTGTGGCTTGCCAAGACCCATTAGTTAAAGCCGCCTCAAATTCTTCATCGACAAATAAGACCGGAGGTATGCAGAAGCAAAGAGATGATCCTGGTAATAGTATTGACAGAGTGAAGAATTGCAGAATACAATCAGAGTTCAGTGCCGAGTCGCAACCTGCTGCTTCTGTGCACAGTAATGTTGTTTTGAAGAAGCATGGTACAGACATGGAGAAAGGAAATTCTTCTATATCAATGAAGGATTTTTCTTCAGAAGAGGAGAACATTGTTTATGATGTCAGTAATGATGCAGAGACCCCTGAAGACAGGGGTGACAGTGTGTCTGAGACTTCAATGGTCGATTCTATCTCTGGATACGATTTTTCACCTGATGATGTTGTAGGAGTAATAGGTCAGAAACATTTTTGGAAAGCTAGGAGAGCTATTGTTAAGTAAGTTCCAATGTTCGTTAATTTCTTATCTAAATTTGTTTTTGTATGGAGAATTTGGACAGGAGTTTCTGCAACACAAAAAAAAAATTAAAAAAATTGTATTGCATAAATTGATTAGTAATTATATGGTCTATTGAAGGTGTTTGAACATGTTTAAACTTGTGTTCATAAGAAGCTATATACAAACCAACTAAAATTCAATCGCTTGAAACCAGAGGTAACTGGTTCTTCAATTATTTATGGACGTGTTAACATTTGCTGATAGCTGTAATGATGATATACTGATTTTACGTAAAAGTAATGTTAAAATATTTTTCAATGTGCCCCTCCATAAAAAAGAAAGAGCTGAAACAGTGAGTTCTGGAGCAAGTCAGGAGCAGGAAAAACTAATAGCTTGAAAGAAAACTTATAGTTCTTCAAAGTTTGTTGCTTTTTTTTTTTTCCCTCCCTCTGGATAGGATCTCTTGCATTTACTTTGGTTTGCAGGCCATCTTATGAGAATATAAAACTTTGTAAGTGCAGAAATAATGCACTGTTTAATATATAATAGCATCTCATAAGGAAAATTAAAACTCTTGTCTTGTTTACCGTCTTATCAGAATATAGTTATGTTAGGCCATTTCATATATGACATTTTTATTAGTTCAGATAGTGCCTATATGGAAGATTTTCTTTCAGGTGTATTGGTACTTCTTCAGATATTACAATTTAATTGCAGGCAGAGGATTGAATTATCTTCCTTAGAAAATATAGTATATATTAGAGAACTACAAAGGTATACTTGATAGGGATGACTCGGTAGTACTGAACACTGTTAGGGAAAAAAAAAGAAGCTTAATTTTGTTCATTATATTATCCAATGGCAAATGCTTAATGTGTTTTTATTGTGCACAATGCCATATTGTCGGTTTTTACAAAGCTTTTCTGCATACCTTTGACCCTATCTTTCTTGCTCTATACAGTCAACAAAAAGTTTTTGCAGTTCAAGTATTTGAGTTGCATAGATTGGTAAAGGTGAGCACGGTTGTTCAGCTTCTAGCATTACCGGGATGTAATGCAATCTCTTCATTTTTCTTTTTCTTTGCTTGTTGGAATTGCTAAAAATGTTCTGTGAAATTTTCTATGCCGTAACAGGTTCAGAGATCAATTGCTGGTTCTCCTCACCTTTTGCTTGAGGATTCTGCTTATTTGGGTGAACCTGTAAAGGCTTCTCCAGCAAAGAAACTCCCATTGGATTATAATAAAGTGCCTCTGAATGTTTCCAAGCGAAAAATGGACTCTGATAAGCCGAGCCATCCAACGGAATGCTCTGCTGAAAATACTGTGGAGAAGGCATCTGTTTCTTCTGTGCAATATAGTTTACCTCCAGTTTCACGAAACCCTCCTGCACCATCAGTAAGTGGTGCCAATAATTTTGGGCCATGGTGTTTTAATCAACCGAACGGACACCAGTGGCTGATTCCCATGATGACTCCTTCTGAAGGACTCGTATACAAACCTTATCCGGGACCAGGAATTATGGGCCCTGTCTGTGGAGGTTATGGGCCCCACAGATCTACTCCAGAATACGGGTTTCCAGCTCTGCATCATCAGTATCAACTACCATCGTACCCACCAGCCGGACCTCATGGATACTTATCTCCATATGGCATGCCAATTGGGAATCCAGCCTTTTCAGGTTCATCTGTTGGGCAAGTAAACCATGTTACCACACACGACCAATCATCAGCTAAGGAAGCTAATCCCGGTCCGCGACATAAGCACTTGGTCAATATGCCGAGCCAGAAGAGCAGCGTTTTTCCAGATGTTTCTTTATTGAGTGCATCCAAGGGTAGTGAATTTGAAGCGCACGCAGCAAGTAATCCAAGTGAAAATGGGATGCATAATGCTATGGAAGGAAGAAATGTGCTTCGACTTTTCCCTACATCTCCAAGTCTCGACATCCACGAATGTAGCCCTCAGCCTCTCGAACCCGAACTCCCTGCACGAGTGATAAAGGTTGTGCCTCACAATGCCATATCTGCAACGGAGTCTGCTGCTCGAATTTTTATGTCTATACAAGAAGAGAGGAAACAGTATGATTCGGTGTAGCCAAAGAAGTACTGCCTGTAATTGTGTTACTGAAATATTATGTGATAGTAGGTACAAAATCTGTATATAATATTCAAAGAGATGTCTGTAGTCAATTTCTGTAATCGTTTTTGAGAATTTGCCTTGTAATTTAGTTCAATAATTACGGTTTGGGTTTAAATAATTACCGTCCTTTAACCCTTTTTTAATGCTGTCAAAAACTATGAGAGTTTTTAAATTATTAGAAACACCTCGTTTTTGGAAGTCAAGGAGAAATTTTCTTGCTTAAAATGTCGAGTAGTGCTTTTTAGCAGGTGTTGTAGCATCAGTTTATGTGACATTGAGATGATGTCATTAATTGAATGAATTATATTTGTCTTTTATATTTTAGTGAAGCTTTCATTTAATGGCACATAAAATTATGGCGTTGTAATATTGCTGATATTATATAATATTATTAAGAAAATGTCTATTTTACTATAATTAAAGACAATATTCTAAACTAACTTCACTATAGGTTGATACATATTTTAGCAAACTTGATGCATTCTCAAATGGCTTTACTATTGATCGACTTTATCTTTCGCGTCTTGTTCATATATATTTTCTTACACGCACAAATATACAACTTTCCAACATTAAATCCGATTATTTCCTTCGCCCTTGAAATGCACCGTTCCAATTGGATTAAAGCGAGGAAGGGCTAAAGCTAGATATTTATAATTTGATGATCGACTTGATTCCTTAATTATAAGTTCATTTCAAGTTGAAGAGATTGCAATATGATCATATACATTTTCAAAAAAGTGTATCTACATAAATACTATGTTTATGTACGAATCTTTACATTGCTTTATTTTATTTAGATTTAGACTATTGATGCACATTATTGAGTGAGAAACGCATTTTAAGGGTCCGTTTGGTACCGATTAAAATCCAATTAAAATTGAAAATATGGCCGTTATTGGGTCCTACTCACCTAATAAAAGTCAACAATAACGGTTAGTTTTTCAATTTTAATCCGATTTTAATCTTCCCAAACGGGCTCTAAACTGTGATTTGATGGAAAATATGCAGTTAAAAAATAAGAAAAAGTTTTATTAAAGAATGTGTGGTTAAAAATGAGTTTTGAAAAAATAATTTTTTTTAAGAATGTGGATCAAACGTAATGTTAGAAATGTGTGTATAATAGAACCCACATTTTACGTATCTTTTATTATGCGGACCCAATTCACATCTTGAGTTTCTACTGAATCGAGATACAGAGCAGATATTAATTTGAAATTTTAATTTTAAAATATATGAGATAAACTTTAAAAAAAAAAATAAAATTGGAAGAATGCTAATATTCTGAAGAAGAAGAAGAATAAAAAGAAATAATTATGTTAAAGTGACGTTTCAAGAAAGGTCGATAATCGTTACGGTGGGCGTCCACCTTAGTATCTCGAATTTCTTTTTGAAGTATCACTGAGTAAAGTGCGATTATTTTACCTTTAACTGCACATAATGATCCCGCTCTTTGACCTATAAATCTACAGTGAAACTCGGGAGACTTTGCTTCTCTGAAATGGCCTCCCCTCATCAGACCCCCACTCCACTGCTACCTGACTCTGGTAATTTTTTTTTATTTACCAATTTTAATTTAATCATTCTGCTTATTTTGATACGAAAACAATTATTTCTTGCTTTTTGCTTAATTTTTGTGGTGTTTATTTTTTTTACATCGTCAATTGTGGGTTGATTGCTATGTGATCTGATGAATTCACTTTCGTTTTTTCACTTTTTGATCAATTATAAATATGAGATTTTTGTTTATGCGTTTTTTTTAGTTGTGAAACACACTCGATTTTTACTGGAAAATGATCAATTGTTGTAACGTGTTGTTTTGAAGGTCTTATGGTTTATTATTATTTTAAATGGAGACGATAATAAACACTGTGTTTATGATTTATTTTTTTCATTTCTGCTGCTATAATGTTGTTTAATGGTAGTTGAATTTATTAAAATGGTGTTCAATTTAGCTATAACGGTATTGACCATGGAGGCACACTCATATGATTATTATGCTATTAATGAAGAAAATCTGAATTTACAGTGTTGATGGAGGACTTGCAAGTTTATGTGGTAATGCATTTTGTGTTGAACCTTGAGTATATAGTAGGAAGGGAGAGTTCAACAGTTATTTGCCCAGGAAACTATGTGGTTGTGGTTTTTATTTGGTGAGCACTCATATGCTATGTGGTATTTAAAAGGTCGCTTCATTGGATTTTTGTAGGTGACAAACCTTGCAACAATGAAGAACAATTGTCTCCAGTTCCAATACATGTTGTTACCAGTGCACGTCAACTTCCTGCTGAATTTCTGGAGCCTTCGCCTGAGAAGCAACTAGTAATAGGCTTTGATTGTGAGGGGGTTGACCTTTGTCGCCATGGGACTCTTTGCATCATGCAGGTTTGTTTAAATTTCATTATCAAGTTATAGTTTATTTCCTGTAGAATTGAGAGTTCTTTCCTGATCATGATATCAATTTCTTCATTTTCGAACCAAATTTTTATGAAGACAACCATGTCAACCTTCTTTGAAGGTTTGAAGTGCTCACAGTTTTTCGTGGACCCCTTAAGAATATCGAATGAGAAGCTTGTGTGCTACTATATGTTTTATGGATTCTTTTACAATAAACTCACGAAAGTTACTTAAAATGTGGAACTAGGGATAATCTATCACTATGTCAAAAATTCGTTGAGCGAGGAACCAAGTCAAAAATAGTATTATGAATTAGACGTAGCGATTTTAGAGTGTTATACGTGTTATTTTATTGTTAAAATTATTTATATGAAGGTGAGACTTCTGATTAAAGTACAAAAAAAAAAAAAAAAAGAATAAAATATTCATCCTAAGAAAGATGTACTCTCTATTATCTTAAAAAAAAATGTGACGTACAAATTTGTTCAACCAATTGTTTCTGCCTTCTGCAGCTTGCCTTCCCAGATGCAATATATTTGGTTGATGCTATTGAGGGTGGTGAGATGCTTGTAAAAGCCTGTAAGCCTGCACTTGAGTCCAGTTACATCACAAAAGTTATTCATGATTGCAAACGAGATAGTGAGGTCTCTTACTGTAGTCTTCCCTCGTTGGATCTCAGTAGGCTGTGGAAGATACCATTTTTTTATTTTTTTTCTCCTTTTATTGCAGGCATTATATTTTCAATTTGGCATCAAGTTACACAATGTTGTTGATACCCAGGTTAGTTTCTCTTTTGTTCAGTTTTTCTATTCTGAATGTTGTCCAGTAGCCATTGTGTTGTACAGAAATATTAATAACCAGGATGACAATGGACATGGAGATTGTATTCTCTAATGACCGGACTCTTCGAAAAGACCGAAGTACCCGTGTTGACACGACATGGGTATGAGTATGGGATAACCATGTCAACGAGCTGAGTCGAGTCGAGTCACGAGTCGAAATTCGAAGTTCAAGCTCGGCTCGAGCAAAGTAGGTCCGAGCCGAGTAAAAGCTCGACAAGAAAAATAAGGCTCGACCCGAGCTTGATCGGGCTGAGCCGGCTCGGATTTATTTATTTATTTATTTTTCCTTGTCAAGCTGCCTGCAACACGGCTAGCTGGCAGAAGCAGACATCTAATTTGCAGGTAGCTATTTTTTTTTTCTTTTTTAATGAGCAAGCTAGTGGCCCGGGCCAACTCTGGGTCGAGCCGACGCTCCAAAATGGGGCTCGGCTCGGTGTAACCGAGCCCGAGCCGGCAAGCTTTTTTGCCATCCTTAGTATGAGATATGTATCGGATCATCTAAATTTCAATCGGACAATTCGCCGTTTCTGCTTTTTTTTTTTTTGCCGTCGCCGAAAAGGTGGAGGAAGACGGCGACGCTAGGTTTTCCCTTCTTTTTTTTTTTTTTTTTCCTTTTCCTTTTTCTTTTTTGCCCCTTCTTTCCCTCTCTGTATCGATGACTTAGGATTTTTTGTGTATAAAACAAAAATGAGTTTCATAAAGTACTATTTAGTGTTCCACTAAGTCCAAATTACAATCAAGTCCCTCATTTTCTATTTTATATAATATTTAGTAATTAACTTCCTGTAATTGAAAGCTAAATCCCAAAATTCAATTTTATTCGTTTTAACTTCTTATTCAATATTCATTTATCTTTGTAAATAATTGATTTTGGTTTATTTAAAATGACATTTTGGTTAGTAAAAAAACATTGAAGTTTGAAAAACATATTCATGTACTCGTGTCCGAAATTTGGACTAGGGATGGCAAAAAAGTTCGCTTGCTAGGACGGCTCGGGCTCGGCTCGGAAAAAGCTCAAGCCGAGCCCGGCTCGGGCTTGGTTACAACGAGTTGAGACTCAGGTCTAGCCTCATTTTTTTGGCCGGGCTTTGCTCGGCTCGGGCCCAAAAAAGCTCGACATAAAAAAGCTCGAGCCGAGCCCGAACTTTTTTCTTTAATTTATAGTACGTATAAACCGCACAAATTTTAAATTTTTTAAGTAAAAAAATGTAGATTTGACATTAAAAAAATAAAAAAATCGAGTTGGCCCAAGCTTGGCTTGGCTCAACTCACTAAGGCTTGGACTGAAAGCTTGGGCCGAGCCTTATTTTTTTTTACCAAGCTCGGCTCGGCTCGGTTCATTGACATAGCTAATTTGGACTCTTTTTAGCCATATTCTTATATCCTACATATTAGAAAATAAAAGAACTGACACCTCGTATCCGAGTCCGAACATCATAGATCATATTTGTTAACTCCACATTCCTTGTAGCAGGGATGTATTAATATGCAGTTGAGGATCATATTTATTTTTATGTTTGAAACAATATACGGAGTTTAAGGTTGTCTTTCATGATTTTATGAGGTTTTTTCTAAAAGATATGGTCTTCCTAGTCTTAATATGTACATGCTTAAACCACTCATGGGCCTCTTTGAGTCAACAACATTCTCTTTGTTTTCTTTTTTGTGTTTTTAACCTTTTATACAATTGGGATATGAGTTCAAGTAAAATATATTGAGCTCAAGATCGACTCAGTTCAACGTCTTGAGGTTCAAGCTTGGATCTAGGGAATACAAACCTTTAGCTTGTTGATTTACGGTTTCCTATTTTCGAAAACGAAACAGGGAGAGTTGGTTGCGGGGAAGATGTGATGTAGCATTGCCATTCTTTTTATTTTCTCCTCTTGTTCTCATTGCTTAAATGTTAATTATTATTGGTAGTTCTTTTAGGCATTGTATCTGATGATAACACAGTTCAATTAAAATTAATGTATTCTTCACAAGCAGATTGCTTATTCTTTGATTAAGGAGCAAGAAGGACAGAAAAGAGCACCTGATGACTACATTTCATTTGTTGGCCTCCTTGCTGATCCACAATACTGTGGTATATACTGCATTTCTGGCACTTATTGTTTACATTGTTCCTTGTAAATCTTTGCTTGTGGTGTACCTGTTTGAGCTTTTTTATTCTTTGCTAATGAAAACTGGCCATGAGTCATTTTATCTTGAATGGTTTTAGTTGCTAATGATAGCCTGTGTATCACAAATGCAAGGGTGGAGAACTTTCAGAGAATGAGCTACATTGTCAGACCAACTAGATTTTGAAGGCCATCTCATTTTATTTTTGAATTTACTGCTGTACACAATTTGTAATAAAGATGTTGCCCGTGGAGCTTGTAAGTCCCAAAAAAATGCTGCATGCATGTCAAGTTTCAAAAATATAGGCAATCATCTATCAACTCGTCTGCTTAACTGATCACCCAATTGATCATTTTGTCCTAATTCTCTGGCATACTTCTGCCTTCAATTAATATTATTCTACTTTGTTTCTGACCCAATGTATCATTGGTCTATGCTTGATGCATCTAGAAATGAACTTTCCTATTTATACGAGTCAATGATAGAGAGGACAGCTAAATGAGAGTTTTCTGACACTGCTCCGACATGGATTCTATGCAAAATGTGGTTTCTGTATCTGCTGGAAAACAAGGAACATTGCATTGTCATAACTATAGAAAACAGCTTCATTGATCTATCACAAGTACCCCCTGTTTGGTTTAGATACAAATAAGATTTTTGGTAAATTTTGATAAACGTTGATAGAATATGTGGTTGAATAAGAGGTTAATATCAAATTGGATAAAATAAAAGTTTTTAAAATTATTTAATTAATTAGAGAAGGAACATGTTTTTAGAATCTAGGGGGACTAGAATATTGGATAAAATAAAAGTTTTTAAAATTACTTAATTAATTAGAGAAAGAACATTTTTTTGGAATCTGGAAGGACTAGATTCATGTATGGACAATTTGTATTGCAATAGAAAGTAACATGATGCTGTCAATTTCAATTTAATTTTTACATTCACCCTAGGACTCAATGTTATTGATATTTCACTAAAATACGTAAGGATATTAATTTAAATATGTATAAAAGAGTGATTAAATTTACTATAATATAATTAATTATTGAGTGTATGACAGTGTACTAGAATTCTTGCCCTAATAAGTCATTTTTACATTAAATGGACTTCTCTGAGAATGATCGTATTGTTCGATATTAATAATTTTTTACCTTTGGGATGTGATACAAAATTAGTTCCCTTTAAATTATATCACATATATAACTGCTGCCAACTGTACCAGCACCAAAGTGCACTTCATATCGGTGGCTTGACATTTTATGAAATGTGTTGCTGCTAAAAGAAAAATGTTAATATATCTAAGCTGAGCTGTTTATAATTTATACTCTAGTTTGTTTACAGTAATTTTCTACTGTAGTGGATTTTTTTTTTTTTTTTTTTCTCAACGTATAAGGGAGTTTGGGAATTGTTGTTTGTCATTATAATGCCCCCGAGACTCAATGGATGCTCCTTTACAAGAACAGGTCTCTAAACACTGTACAGTTAGACTATTGGGTCAAGAGCCACCTTGATGCTTGAATTTCACTTATTGAAATGTTTTTGTTTTTACAGGTGTATCATATGTTGAGAAGGAAGAAGTTCGAACTCTATTGAGGCAGGTTGGTTTAGTTTCTTCTCATGATATTTTTAAGTGACTGCACTTATTGCTATTCAGATAAAAGTTCTATGGTTTAATCTCTGAATTTTGTCATTGTTGACGAGTAGCTCATGTAATATAGTCATATAATTAGCCCATATTTCTTATCAAGATTCCATTGTGACGGCTCTTTCCCCCCAGGGGATGAAGTGACTTGCATCTGTGCCAAATTACTTTGCCACGTACATAAAAAAAAAAAATGTTGCTAGAGGTTTTCCCCGTGGCATCAAATTGAGAATCTTTGGAGAGTTCATCACAATAGTTAATTGTGCATGAATCTTTTCTAATGTACCATTTATCCATCCTTACTTTTTCATAGGCATGTCTGGTGAGGTAAATATCTATATTCCTCCATTAAAATGCTGAGTTTGTGTATATGGATTGTCATTGTTTTGAAAATTTTGGCGTCTTAGGTTTTACCCTCCTTTGATTCATTCAGGTTTCATGAGAAAATATGTGTATTGAATTTTGTAACTATAGTTTGGTTTAGAGCCACTTAGACACTCAACCTAATATTAGGCGTGCTTACACCTTTTCTTTGTTGATATCCATTGCTACAATGCACATATTGGAGATATATCTGCTCATCTCTGTCTTGATGATTTCTAGTTTCTACTCATTTCTAGGATCCTAACTTTTGGAAGTATAGACCATTGTCAGAACTAATGATCCGGGCAGCTGCAGATGATGTTCGATTTCTTCTATTTGTATATCATAAGATGGTGGAGAAATTGAACCAAAGATCCTTGTGGTATCTTGCAGTCCGTGGTGTGCTTTACTGCAGATGTTTTTGCATCAATGATAACAATTATGCAGATTGGGTGACTCTGCCTCCAGTTCCAGGTTTTAATTCTTTTCTTCCCCCAAATGTTTAGTTTTATGCTTTGTAGTTCTACTAATGTGTGTTTATACACGCACATAAATGCATGTATTATCAATTATATAATTTGAAAATGGAGCTCGTTGAAGAAACTCAAATTGCCTATCATCGAAGTAAAACATATGATAAACCCTAGTCCCTTGTTGCGAGACACAGTTCTCTTCTACGCGTGTACCCCAGTCCCCAGTCCCTTGAGCTAACTTGTTGCAAGACATAGTTTACCCTATATATTCTTTTAAAAGTAAAGTTAAGCAGTTTAATGAATCTTGTTGGTGAAAATTTTCCCATGCTGCAGTTGCTGAGATCCCAGCCCCATAGCTCGAGATATGTGAATCAGTTTGCTTTTGGCACGTTGCAATAATCATAGTTTTCATCTTTTAATTTGATTGAAACCCATTTATGGCCTTTACGTTCCCTTTGCTGATTTTAGTTTCAACAAGTTTGGCCTAATTATTCAGTGTTTACAGATGCCATTTTAGTTTTAGTGGTGCATTGTAAGTATTGGATAATGTCTCTGTGATTCATTTAGTTGTCAAATTATCTCATTGTCTTGTTTCAGAATAGCAGAAGTGCTTCATGTAAATTTAATTTAAATCATCATTTTGAAGTTTCAACTTGCACCTTATCTGATGCTGATTGTATAGTTTTTTAAATAATTTCAGATGATCTGATTGTTAATGAGAATGCTCCAGAACAAGAAGTCCTCTCAGTTCTTGATGTCCCCCCAGGCAAAATGGGCCGTGTTATCGGAAGACGGGGAGTTAATATCCTGTCAGTAAAGGAGTCATGCAAGTATGTTGTTCTTTTTAATATTACTGAAGTTAAAAATGTCGGATAATTTAATATAATCTTTGTGAACCCCATTCGTAATGCAACATGAAATAATAACAAGAATACATGATCAATAATATCCTTATCAAATTTTAATGGCGTAATGATAAGTTTGCAAGTGTGGGAATTGTAATATAAGATAATAGTATGGATGTGTGCACTTGTTCTCATGTGTGGAGGTTTTAGTGCATGAATCTGGTACATACGTAAGCAAATATATCATTGAGTTTCAATTATATGATATGGTAGGTCCTGGTTAAACACCAAAGGTTTTAGAGCTAAAAGATTTCTGCTATATAAAATAGGAAACTATTAGTTAATTAATTTTAAGACTGAATTTGGACTGCAAATACTCATAAGGAAAGCCAAAAGATTCCCAAAACAAATTTCCTTGTTTCCTGGGACTCAAACCTTCAATTTTGGCTTCCAAAGTCCAATATTGTTTGCACTAGTAATCTTACATGTGAGAATCAAATCTTCTTGGTCAATGTGTAGTATTTTATGTTGAAAAATGCAAACCACCTCAGAATATTTGCTCAACCCAAGTGTGAATGATTATCGACAATATTTATCTTCTCTATTCAATAATCATAAATAGAAGCATATACATAGTGATCCTGTTGTTTGCTTGGTTTGAGAAGCTATAGGGTTGTGACACACCATTTCTGGATTGATATGCAACCGATGACAGAAATACATTCCAGAGTGAGGGGCTATGGTAACTGTTAATATTGTTATCTTGTATATTTTAGTTGTAAAAATAAAGCATAAAGGGTAAGATTGAGAGTGCTTTATGTACACATGTACAAGGAGTAAAGAATGGTAGAAAAGAGAGTAGAAATTAATGTTCAATAGGGTAAACATTTCTTTTTGAAATGTACCTGACGTAGAACACAATCGAATGATAATGGGCTTGAAAGAGGAATGAAAGGGGAAAGAGAAGAAGATGGAGAGAATGGGAGAAAATATAAGTTTATTCAATATCAAAGTCTAACTATTACAACACATAAGCCACCTTTATATAGGGTTTAAACTAGACTAATTTAGGTAAACACTTACTAAAATATTAAAAAATCTATTAAATAAAATCCCATTACTTTTCCTAAAATAAGTATCCAATTTGGAAAGCATTCCATATAATGTATCTTTTAGGATTTTCATCATTTCTTTTTAGCTTAGAGAACTCGATTCCGACGAGATAGACTGCAACTTCATTTTTTAAGGAGGTCTATCTTTTGTCTTAACCGGTATCAGTCCTGAAATCCCCATAGCAATATATGACATAACTCATATCAAGGGAAATATCTTATAGATCAAATAGTGCTAGTAAACTCCTGAAAGTAGCATATGGTGCAATTTATCCACGAAAGCATCAAATGAGTTCACAAAATGAGGAGCATAAGGGACTAGCACCTTAGATTGGCCTACAAAAACAATTGATAGCAACATGAGAGGCTCGAATGTGCCTCACTAAGGAAATAATTTTACTATATCGAAAACATAACTTTCATTCTGAAAACGGGTTGGAGAAGAAAATTGTTTTTCTTGTATTCTCATTTGGTCCCTTATATATATATATATATATATATATACAAGTTACTAATTTATTTATAGGACAAGTCCCTATAAATAAGATTCTATACATTATGGTACATATGTTTCTGTAACACTTCCCATCAAGTTGGAGCATAGATGTTTATCATGCCCAGCTTGTTACAAAGATAATCAACCCGAACCCCATTTAGAGCCTTTGTGAAGATATCTCTCAATTGTTTTCGGTTTTTCACATACCCTGTAGAAACCAAACCTTGTTAAATCTTCTCACGAACGAAATGACAATCAATCTCAATGTTTCTTCGTTCATGAAAAACTGGATTAGATGTAATATGAAGTGCAGCTTGGTTGTCACACCATAACTTGGTCGGTATTGAAGTCTTGAGGCCCACTTCGGTGAGTAGCTGATGTATCGACATTATTTCACACACAGACTTAGCCATAGCCCTATATTCTGATTCTGCGCTCGAACGTGAAACCACACTCTGCCTCTTGCTTTTCTAAGAAACCAAGTTTCCTCCAACAAATACACAATAGCGGATGTAGATCTTCGATCTTCCTTGGATCCTGCCCAGCCAGTGTCTGAAAAAACATTGAATCCTGGTATAACCATGATTGCCATATAGAATTCCTCTCCCATACGCTCATTTTAAGTAGCACAAAATTTGTTCTACCGTCCTCCAATGATCGACAGTTGGAGAAGACATATACTGACTTACCACACTAACTGAATAGACAATATTTGGACGGGTCACAGTCAGATAGTTTAACTTCCCAACCAATTTCCTATATCTCTTAGGATCTTCAAACAGTTCACCATTTTTTGTAAGCTGCAAATTAGGAACCATTTGATTTTCTGTTTCAGTCAACAAGTCAAGCACATACTTTCTTTAAGATAAGAGGATCCCTTTCTTACTTCTCGTCACCTCAACACCCAAGAAATACTTTTGTGTTCCTAAATCTTTTGTGTGAAACTGACCTTGAAAAAAAGATTTGAGAGATGAAATATCACCAGAATCACTCCCAGTAATAACAATGTCATCAACATAGACAATCAATAGGATGATACAAACTGCAGATTGCTTATAGAAAACCGAATGGTCGGACTTACACTTCTTCATGCCAAATTGTTTAAGGAAAGAAAAAGAAATGGCCAGAAAAAAACCCTAGTGAGCGAATCGGCTTAACAAAGCCCGAAAATCCTTAGGTTGGCAGCGGCACAGCTGGACCAAGACGGCAGCGGTGGAGATCTGAAACCCAAAGAACCGACTGAAGCTCTGATACCTTGAAAACGGGTTGGAGAAGAAAATTGTTTTTCTTGTATTCTCATTTGGTCCCTTAGGTTTACGTATATATATACAAGTTACTAATCTTATTTATAGGACAAGTCCCTATAAATAAGATTCTATACATTATGGTACATATGTTTCTGTAACACATTCAACTATAACGGCCAGTCAAATAGACTATTTTTTGTGAGTGATCCAAAAAATTCTCTTAACGGGTTTTTAGGAAACCATGCCAAAGAAACACATGACAAAGCATAAAAGCATCGTTAAAGTATTCAGTCTATAATGAGTGTTAAAAGCAAGTTCGTAAGTTTCGTGATGTAAAATATTATCTTTTAATCTTGGCATGAATATTATGAAAATTGACAACAAAGGTTGTGTAAGCAAAAAATTAGTAGGCTAATCGTAGATTTATAGGAAAAATGTGTAAGCAAAAAATTGCCTTGGATGACAAAATGACAACCCATGGAGTATCATTCAGTTTAGGTAACACCATAACAAAGTCAACATGAAAGTCTCACAAAGGAGCAGTAAAATCAATTCAGGCACAGAGTTTAGGACGGGGAATTTTTGGCTTAAGTGGCAATGCCATATGTGATTTCCTACTTGTCAACGTGAATTGTGGCGACTACAGGTGTGATCACAAAAAGGGACACAACAAAATGCTCAAAACCCTCATCCTCGACAACCAACGTGTCTCCATATATGATGTGGCGCTATTCCACTCAAAATTATCATTAGCCCATGTGCAAAGGGAGGGTACAATCACATTATAATCATCAAAACAAAGCCTATAGATTTTATTGTGTCTAAGTTCTGACCTTGATAGCTCACTTCTTGAAAGGTCTTATCAAATTCACTACAGAAGAGAAACTTCCCTATAGTTCTTTTTCATGGCATCAAAAAGGAGGGTAAGCAATTCTAGAGAGATTGCCGCTTTCTTCCAATGTAAGAATCTTATTTATCTCTTTGGAAGCGAAGATAGTTGCTAGATGATTTTCTCTTTGGAGCCAAAAGAAAATATTGGAACATGTCAATATTAATTGTTTACATTCTAGATCCAACAAGATGACAACAGTACCATACATTATTCATAGTTTCAAGTATTTCAGCTCCCTCATCATACAATTTGATGGATTTGTAAGAGAGAATGCAAGTGATAATGAAACTTTTAATGGGAAGATATCCTGCATTTTCTCATCATGGGTGTAGTAATTTGAAATGTTTCACTTAGAAAGAGGGAATTGCCACTTGTATGACAACATATGAATGTTTTAATAGCTTATTTGAGACCAATGCCCCTGTTTGGTGGTGATTAAAATTAGATTTTAGTAGATTTTGATAAATATGTGGTTAAAATTAATTGTTGACTTTGACTTAAATTAAAATCTAGATTTTAATGTCTACCCTATAGGGGGCTATATATTTTTCTAATAAGAGGCCAAGTACTTAAATGAAAATTGAGGTTTCAATAGAACATAATTGATATGTGACCAATTGTCAAATAGGAGCAACCCAATTCTGAATCATTGCTATGCGTGCGCACTCCTCCCATGCTAAAATCAGATAATCCTTCATTAATAATGAAAGCAGTCCGAAAACCGAGGGAACGAAGCTACTGAGAAGGCTTGTTTGGCTGGATAGGAGGAGAATTCGTGCTTCTACAAAACCTGTAGATATGAATATAATACTTTTTTTGATCCTTTTATTTTTAATAACTAATTACAATCTAAAACAATGATAGCAGAAACAAATGCTTGTCAGCTGATATTCTTTCAATTCCTCATTTTTTTTCCTTTTCTGGAAACTATGATTAATAGTGAAAAAAATCAATCTAATCTAAAATTATACTTAACCAGTTGACAATTCTCACGACAGAAAAAATATATTTTTTTCAGATGAACTGTAGCTGGTGAACAATATTGATGAACAGTTGCTCCTGAACAATACCTATGAACAATATTAATATTTTTAGAGCATAGAAGCAACAAACACAAAGAATAAAAGTAAGATGGTATAACAGCTCTCTCTCTCTCTCTCTCTCTCTCTCTATACACGAATAGGAATAAACTAAAACGATAAAGAAGCTTGTTGGAGGCAGAATTTGACGTTGGTTGTTGTTGCCATTTGGGTTAGGTGTTTAATGGTGGATTTGTGGTGTATTTGAGGGTTGTTATGGATGTGGTGGATAGTGAAGGCAGTGGCTAGGTATTATGTGAATTAATATTGGCATGGGCTTTTGGAGCACGACGCTGCTAAATTTTTGAACTTGACCACCTATCAAAAGTTCGCGAATTTGTTTGGTCAAAGGAATACGACTCTCTCTCATACCAAATTGACGTAGAACGCAATCAAACAAGAATGAGATTGAGAAAGAAAGATGAAGAGAGAGGAGAAAGAGAAGAAGATTGAGAGAATAGAAAGAATTTAGGGGAAGAAAATATGAGTTTATTCAATATCAAAATTATTACAATCCATAAGCCCCTTTTATGTAGGTCTAAACTATTGGTAAAAAACAACTAAAAAATTCTAGAGAATTTATTAAATAAAACCATAATTACGTTGCCTAAAATAATTATCGTCTTTGGAAAGTATTCCATATAATATATATTCTAGGATCCAAATTACTATCTAAAGCCACAAATTGACTTCCAATTTTCTCGAGTTCTACTTTTAAAGTCAGAGCACAGGAGGTCAAATCTATGTTTTAATGTCGCCACAGTAATAACACAATCGATGTGTATTGCTGTTTCTATGTATATTGCACCTGTTTCTCTGTTGTGACTGGTTTTCTTTTGAACTTTTCCTTACTTGAGATATATATATTTGCAGTGCTGAAATATTCTTTGGAGGTGATAAAGGTCCTCCTGAGAAGGTTAGCTTTCACTGTTATTGAAGAGTCTACTAATGCTGTCACTCATTAATTCAAACCTTCTTTTTGTCGATCCAGTATTGAATCCCAACTTTGAAATGAATATCCTAGCATAAAGTTTCTTTTTATGGGTCCCTCAATGCAAGTAAATGAGAATGTAGTGTACAAAGAGTATGGGCCAGTCTTAATTTCTTCTTTGATTATAAGATCCATATTGGATGGCAAACTTAACCGTTGCTTTTATCGTCAACTAAATTATGTACTTCTGAAAGTAGACAAATTTTCTATGGTTCTATTATTTTTACATCAAATAAATATTGGTGTTGCTTCACATTCCGTCTTCACGGAGACTTGAAATGGTGGAACTATTTGATCTTGATTTGATAATGAATCTGCTTGAAATGACTTTGAGCTGGACAAAGCCACGTGAAAATGCATTAAAAAAAACTGGAGTAGCTATAAATTAGATCTTGTGATTTCTTAGTAATAGAAATCTTCTTTGCCTAAAATTTGGTAAGTTTTGGCCAAATGCTTCAAATTTTAGCAAGATGGGTATGTGAAGTTTATCACATTTAATATTGTTTGTGTAAGAATTTTCCGCTGCCTATATTGGTAACTATTATCTTGTCCAAATGTGTTATTTATTTCGGAGTACTATAGATCATTATAATTTCATGGGTCTTGCGCAGATTTTTATCATTGGGCCAGCGAAGCAGGTTAGGAAAGCAGAAGCAATGCTAAGGGGAAGAATGCTGGAAATGTACTGAACATCATGATACCCTGCTGCTCCATCTAGATGTCTTTACAGTAGCACCACCCTGAAAAGATGGTTTAATTGGCCTTGTACTCGTTGCCATATGAATATGTGCATAAACAAATTCTATAAAGTTCCTTGTAAAAACTAAAAAAGTGACGGATGAAAATTTGATCCTGATAACTGTTCAGGTTTGGAATATGTGATTTCCCATTGTTAGAACCAAGTTAATATGAATACTATTACTGCTATATCACTTGATTTCCCATTGCTCTATGATACAACCCTACACACACTGGGCCGACGCATTTGTGAGCCCATCGAGGTGGCAGGTGAGGCCGGATTGAGAGGTAGGAAATGATATACAATTTCATTGTATGATCTTGAGTTACTCGGTATTCCTCCGGGCCACTTGTAGGGATGGCAAAGGGACGGGTCGGCAATTCTCACTTCCTCCTCGTTGGGTATCTTTGTTATCTTATCCCATCTCCATACTCAGTTAAAACGGGACGGGGCGGGATCGAGGCGGGGCAAGTCCTCTATCCTATTTATCGCTCCATTTATTTTTTTATTTTTATTTTTTGCTTTATTTATTTATTTATTTGTCTTTAGTTATTAAATGTTATTACTTTTTAACTAATTTGTTAAAACAACTTATGTTCTCTTTAAAAATGATGATAAATTTATTATTTTTGTTCGATAAAAATCTTAAATTTGAAATTAACTTTAAACGGGATGAGAACTATGTTTCCCATCCTTGCCCCGTACTCGCTTCGGGGTAATGACCATTGCCCTGTCCCTGCCCTATTTACCCGGTTAGGCGGGTAATTCCCGTCCCATTTATCGAGTTGAACGAATTTTTTTGCCATCCCTAGCTACTTGTTGGCAAGTTGGGAACACTTGCCTCTAAACAAGGTTCTTTTAAGAGTATTTCTAATTCATTGTGGATTGCTTGTTTGATTCTCATTTTATTTGTATAAATAAATTTCTCTTTTTTCTTTTCGATCACACGTTTTTTTTCAATAAAATAATATTACACGCAATCCAAAAAAAATTCCTTCATTTTGAACCACACATTCTCCATCAATCTACTATTCTAAAATGTTTTTTACACAAAATGAGGCTCAAACAAGTACTTAAATAGAAAGATTTCTATTTTACTTGACATTATTTTCTAATGAATTAACGGCTTGCTTCAATTCTCATCTTCAATGAATTGTCTATAACTCAAATTTTATTTTATTGCATATTTAATAGGAGGAAAAAGAATAAAAAAAAAAAAACATGACAGAAATATTAAATTATTGTGACTCACTCCATCTGGAAGAGTCTTCACGTTCTTATATTTTCTTTACATGCCCGTTAAAAATAGTCATAGAAGCGTTGCATTGAGAAATGAACTTTTCGACATTAACCAACTTATTTGACAACCTTTTTGGTAAAACAAATATTAGTATTGGAGATGCTTTTAAGTAGTCATTTGTGCTTCAGTGTGCCTGCATGGGTTTATTACGTTTGGACAGTATTAAAAAATAAAATGTATTCATTATATTTTACATAGTTCAATTTGCAAGATGACAAACAGTAAAAGACGAGTCCTAGTTTTCGAGGCCATCCCACATCCCAGTACAGACATAACATTATGAATTCGAAGTTGGAAATCTTTCAACATTTTGGGTTGGGTTTTGCAATTTTTTTCCCCTTATCCTTGTTAGAGGACTAAGAAAAGCAAGTGGCGCTAGAGTAAATGACGCTGTCCACTCTATTTTACTTATTCCAATCACTACCAAGTACCAACATATTGTTGCTTCTTGTTCTAGTATATACTACGTGGTTTCGAATAGCTATAGATTATAGTTTGTCACGAGTTTTTTTGGGGGAAAATGAGTTTTTATTCAAATTATTGTCATCAATTTTCAATTACTTTATCTGTTTTCATTCAGTTTTTCGTCCCCCATTTTCAAATTATTGATCTCTATAGTTGAGTTCGTTCCAAAAATTTTAAAAAATGTTAAAAATGTTGTGCATAGTACAGTAGCACATTTTCATAGTCCATTGCAACAATAATATATGCTAAACAAGTTCACAAGAGCATCTCCAATAGACAACATGTTATGTATTATAGAGAGCATCTTTAAATTTATTACTTATTTGACAATCATTAATTGTGGAAAACAAAGTTTTGAATAATCTTCTTTCGAAGAATGTGTGTTTAAAAAGTAGGAAAAAATTGAGTCTAGGTGCATAATATTTAATTGTGTGAATATGTGGTTGAAAATGAGTATGTAGAATTTTTTTTTAAAAATAATTGTTGTCAAACAAGGGCTTAGATAGTGAAATTTTATGCACTCTAACAATACTTTCTATTTTGACTGATTTTATTTTTCACAAAAAATATTTATTGGTTTTTCTCATATTTTATTTACCATAATTTTTTATATGTTAGTGATCAATCAATTTAAGGCCCTGTTTGTCTTCCATTATTCCAAAACATTATTTGGTACAGTAAGATTCTCCACCACACATTCACCCAATAAAATATTCTACACATAAACCAATAAAATTACTTCAAATTTCAATCACGCATTCTCTAAAAAATATTATTCATCACTCCATTTCTTCTACAATGATGAGAGACAACACAATAAATGCCATTTAAATAGTTTAAGAAGTGTAGTGTTGAAATTTGTGACTTATTAAATATAATTACTTTACGTTAAGAATAGAGAATTTGTTTTAACAGTCTAAATTTGGATTTTGGAGAGCTAAAAAACCTTCAAAAGGTTCGCTATTTTCAAAAGCATTTTCTACCATTTTAAGAGTATCTATAAATGTAGATGGTAAACTTTGAAGTACTCCAAATGCTCTTCATATTTGATATTCTCAAAAAAAAAAAATTATTATTATTATTTTTTTCATTAGCTTTCCTTTAAATAAAATATTATTTTTTATTGAAAATTAAAATATTTTGAATATATTTAATTATAAAAAGTGAATTTGACTCTCCCTCTCAAAATTAAAATTTCAAATTAAAGAAACACTTTAGTAATCAAATGTTAACTCTTTAAAATAAAAAGCATCTTGTGATGTTTGAAAGAGATGGGCGCCCTCGTAAATATGGAAATAAGTGATGCATGGCTGTCGTCAATTTGCAACATAAGGGGTTTGGTTAAGTCCTGCAGCCTAAGGTGTTTGGTTAAGCCCGCGACGATTACAATTTCATCCTTGGAAAATGTTAATGATGTGAACACCCTTACGTAGCCTTCAATGTACAAGTAGAACAATCCTTTCATCCTTATATAATATCGAAAACATTGTACGAAGGGTCTTTAAAGTTCAGGCAAAGAGATTGCACGAATAGTTGGAAAACCAAAAAAGAGGAAAAGAGAGAAGATCTTTCTTCTCTTCTATGTTGACCACTTAGCTTCAGATGGGGAATAAGTGGCTGAGAGCTGACAATATTTTCATATCCACCAACAATTACTCCTCAATCTCCCATTAAAATTTGATGGGCAATCTGCCTCTTTTTTCTTCCTTCTGGAGATATGGGTTTTAGGTTGGATTTCAAATGGGGGAGTCTCTCAGTCCAGTCCCTTCTCTCCACAAGTTCATCATCATCTTTGCCCTCTTCCTATTCTTGTGAGTAGTCAATTTTCTTCATTCTACTGCATCATTTTATTCTCATGCAAATAAAGAAATTTGGGTTGTGGTAAAAATTCTTTTTATCGATAGGTAACCCTCACTAGCTAATATATGGTATACTTTGATTTAGGATAAGATTTGGGTTTGAAGGTTTCTTGCTCCTTCGACAATTTTTTGCACCTTCATTGATTGCAATTTGCAAAATTTTGCAGAGTTTAGTTCAAATTATTGCTACTGTACTACCTACCAAGTTTGATGAGTTTACTACTGGGATTAGAGAAGTTGGCTAGTGTTTTTGAACTGGAGAGGAATGTAATGATTAGAAAACGAAAAGGAAGAAAATGGGAGGTTAATGAATTTTCTCCATGAAATTGAGCCCTTGGAATCAACAGTGAATGAATGTTATGATTCAATACAATAATTAAAAAATCATAGAAAATGATTGCTGGATGAAGGATTTATGTGACACAATTCAATTTAAAATCCCTCTGCATACATTTTGAAATAACAAATTATGCGTATATTTTTTCCCTTCTTTTTTTTTTTGAGGGGGGGGGGGGGGGGGGGGCAATTGTCATGTATGTTTAAGCTTGCCTAAAGTTTGAATTTTACTGCATGGTCAGTGTTCATATGATTGAAACCATCCAAGCATATGCTTTGTAAAAATACCTCTTTTTTTCATACAATACAGGCAGAGGAAAAGGCAGAGAGAGTATTCACTTAACAAAGTTGCCTATTACGTCCGTTATCTATGGGGAGACTGAAACTCTAATTGATCCTTTGGGACCTCGGACTTGTTCGACTAGCCCACAAATTTTGGAGGAGAATTACTTCAGAAACAAGGAAATAAAGGTTACTTCCCTTTCTTTAATTATCTTTGCACTGTCAGTAACATATCATGTGCTTGTACGTGCCAATCCTTTTTTTTTTGGATTCAGTATGTTTACCTCACTTGTACTTCTGTTTATTCAGATAGATCCTAGACAGCGATCCCGAAATGGCTTATACAGTATGATTGATGATAATGTCCAGATGTCTGCGGAGGAGGATAAGCCGCCATTTCTTACTAGGTTAAAAGCAACTGAAGCATCACAATTTAGTTTGTTGATGAAAAATCTTGATAAGTTGGAGAAGATTTTTTCCGATTCCGATGTGATAAGTTTGGAAAGAGATATTCTTCAACAGCTAAAAAGGCTCGGAGCTCTGAGATTATTCCATACATGTTTATCCCGGACCCTCAAGTCCTCAACTTTGTTTGACTTCTCTGATGCGCCAACTCAGCTTGTTGAAGAAACAAGGATAAATGAACCAGTGAATGATCATGAAGGCAAAGTAGTTGTTCAATCTGGGAAAAAAGAGCAAAGAAGATTAAGGAGAAAGAGAGCATTGGAAAAGGGCAATGATAGTTCAATGCTGGACTTATCCCTCGAATCCGTTCCAGGGAATAAAATTTCCTCTCAAAGAAGAGCCTCAATACCTAGAAAGAAAAAATTGAAAATTGTTAAGAACGAGGCAGAAATGTCAAGTGGGGTTAAGGTTGTTTTGGGTTCTCTTAAATAAGCACTTGTTTCTACTTGTCATTGTCCTAAGCCGGTCTCACAGTTAACTATCGTAACATTACAGTTGGTTGCAGATCTGGAAAAAGTCAGGACTATGCTGGGAGAAGAAACCGGTCAAGTGGCTAGCTTGAATAGCTGGGCAGAAGCTGCTCGAGTTGAGAAGAAGATACTGCAGCAGCATTTGCATCGTGGTTGGCGGTGTAGGGATGAGCTTCTTAGAAGTACACGTTCCTTGGTTGTGTTCATTGCAAAAAATTACCGCGGACTTGGAGTGGCCTTTGAAGATTTGATTCAGGTTTGTTTCGTCTATCTTTTGTACATGTTTTGGTTTGTGCTCTGCTCTCTCTCTTTTTTTCACCTGATGGAAAGAGTTCCTTAATTAACACAATCTAAAATAGAAGGATCATGATTGAGCAATGCTTAACACTTGAATTGACGATTTTTCTAAAATTGTATTATTTAATACAAAGAGTTTTATTACACATCAGCATTATCCAAGTAGAACAGGTAAGAAAAGTTAAGGAGAGAGACATGAAAATTAGCATGAATTATTGTAGTTGCAAATGACATGATTGCATTCAATCTTCCAATAGATGAAGCTATGGATAGAACACTTACTAAAAAATAATTGTTGTAGATTGACTCCAAATTTATTTCGAAATAATCCTTAGTTGTTGTTGTTGTTTTTTGTTTTTTGTTTTTTTGTGTTTTGTATTCCCAAAATATATGACCTTGTATATCCCAATGGTCTACAGGCGGGAAATTTTGGTGTCTTGCAAGGTGCAGAAAGGTTTGACCAATCAAGAGGATACAAGTTTTCGACCTATGTTCAATATTGGATTAGGAAGTCAATGTCAATGTTAGTAGCACGACATGCTAGAGGAGTTCGAATACCTGTATGTGATTTTAGTCCTTGTGACATGATTTATTCATTCAAGATTCATACACTACTTGAAAAAGCTGAGTCCATTTTTTTACTCCTGTTTTCCACAGTTCATGTTAAGTAAAGTGATATATCAAGTACATAAGGCTCGAAAGTCCCTTAGTAGCAGCCACGGAAAACATCCAGATGATAATGAAATCGCCAAGTTTACAGGTCTATCTATAGCTAAGATAGCATCAGCTAGCAAATGTCTCAGAGTTGTAGGTTCAATAGATCAAAAATTGGGAGAAGGCATTAGTGCAAAGTATCTGGTACGTCAAATTTAAGTTTCTTCTTTCATCATGGTTCTCTAGTGTCTTGTTAAGAGTTGATGAATACTTTATCTCAGATACATGGGGTGCTAAGTTTATTTATTGCTTCGTAGAATTTTTGTCTTCAAGTTTGCACCAAATGTAGGCATCCATACATGTTTTGAAGCATGCGAATCATCCATGTTATAATGTAAACCATGATCATAGTGAATCTGGTCTTTATATTACCGATTTTGAAAGCAAAAAAATATGCGGTCCCTAATCACCCTCATCATATTGTTGGGGATGAAATGTCACCATTATTTTCCATGGGTCTCCTAAGCCTATTAGTATATTTATTCATTCTATTTTCGTTTTTTATCCACGTGACACGTTTAGGTGAATGAGAAAATAAAAACGTCTAAGAAGTTCTCAATCAGACTATCACTAGATTCTAATTTGTAAATGGCTCTCACACCTTTCCATCATACATTTAAAATGGAGTATTTTATGGTTTAATTATGAAGACGTATGTTTCATAATATGCTTGTCTTGAGCTAAGACGTACCTTTTCTTATGCATCCTGTGTCTCGTGTCCCCTTGTGGCATGTTTAGGAGGGAGGATTGGGTAGTACTATTAGACATGGAAGAATGAAAAGCTTAAATCTTGTTCATTAACTGCATACCAAACATGGACTTGGTGCATTATGATATATTAATGCATCAATCTTGAAACCTCAGTTTGATCAAGCGTTGTGTTATGGTGCCTATAATTATGATTCTGTTGACAATTCATTTTGCTAGCTATGTTGAAACTTGGATAACAATTTTTTTCTACAATTCACAGACAGGCATGTTTGCAATTGTCGTGCAGGAAGTTATGCCCGATACCTCAATAATGAGCCCTGAAGAAACTGTATTGAGGCAGCAAATGATACAGGATGTTTATACACTTCTCAATGGGTTGGAAACAAGAGAGAGGCAAGTAGTAATCCTAAGATTTGGAGTGGGAAACCATCAGAGAAAGTCACTGGAGGAAATTGGGAGGCTTTTTTGTGTAAGCAAAGAGTGGATAAGAAAAATAGAAAGGACAGCTCTCACTAAACTAAGAAAAAAAGGGAATTCTCTCCAAAATTTAAGCCATTATTTGTACATGTAGCACATATTTGGTACACAATATTAAATTGAACTCAAAAGTATAGTAGATTTTTTTTTTTTTCCTTCAGTACCGTCCGGTATTGTGTAGTTTACCTTGCTAGATTTATCAGTTGCAAGATAGTGTGTTTGTTGGGATTTTGACTTACCATTGTCTAATTAAATAGGATTATGTTTGTATATCCCCTATGTACCCTATGTAATTGAATTTTTATTTTTCTAATTACAATGGGATTGAAATGGGACTGTTTAGGAATCCACATTGATTAGAAACAAAAATCCCATTCTTTTGTATCCCTATAATAGAGACTTTTGTTTTTTTATTTCTTCCTACTAGTGAGATAGTTATGGGCTACCTTGGAGTGAGATTTGGGGACCCTTTGCAGTTTCTTCTTGTCCCATTTTGGGGTGTTTTGGGGGGTTTGGGTGTGAGAGATTTTATATGATTCTACAAAATTTTCATATAGTGACAGAATTTAGTCTTCAATAGTCTCAATTCTTTGATTTTGGGGGTTTTCAAGTATGTTTTTGTGTTATTTTTCTCCTTTTATTGTATGCTTACACAGAGCTTTAGGTGGTTCAGAGTTTATATATATACACACACACACACATACAGGGGCGGGATCCGCCGGGAGCTTGAAGTCGTCGTGATGTTGACGCCGTCCATTGGGAAGAAATGAAGAAGGCAATCGGTGAGAAATTTTTTTTTTCCTTTCTTGTTTTGTTCAAGTGTTTGGGTCTTTTTTCAAAACAATAATGCCCAATGAATTGGGCCAATTTGCAACCCATTAGCCACAAACAAAACCAAATCCAAACCTCGATTTCAAAATTTCACCCAAACGGTAGAGGAGGGAGACGACCGGGGCGATTGGCTTGGCTGCGTTGCGGAGTCCCTGTTGTGCGATGTCTGTGAGTTGGTCGTCCACGTAGTTGTTGACTACGCCTAGCCTCTTCGGCGTCTCGACTCTGGGCCACTGGCTTTCTTCGCTGATGTGTCTCTGTCGGCGACATCGGTGAGTTTTGCTCAAATGCTCATGTGCTCCAACTCCTTTCTTTTCATTTTTTGTTTTTGTTTTTGTTCCTTCTTTGAGTTATGGGTAGTTAATTTGTTCGATTTGTTTTTTATGTTTTATAAATTATGTTTATCATTTTATGGATAATGGAATATGAATGTGTTTCAATGTTTGTGAATTCACTGAATTGTGATTTGTGAGCCTGTAGTAGTAGTACTATGAATCTGTGAGGATTTTGAATTTTGTGAATTTGAAATTTGGGGATTTTGTGAATTTGAGAATTTAAAAATATTGTGGATTTTGTTGCTGAATGTTAAGGTTTATAATTTGTGAAAATTGGGAATTTGTGAATATTTAATATACGTAGACTGTGAAATTGTGAATCTGATTTGTGTTAATGACAATGACAAATTGGATAATTTGTGAGTTTGTGATTTATGAATTATGAGAAATGATATTTTATGTTATATTATTGTCTGAGACTATGAGTTGTAATTTTTTACGTTTTAGTGCGTTTACATAGTGTAATTTTTAATATTATTTAATCAAATATGAATTTGGACTTGGGCAATTAGACATCAATGATGTTTTGATCTAGTTTGGATAACGTAAGGATTTTTTTTTCAAAAAAAGAAAAAAGAAAAAAGAAAAAAAAAAGATTAATTCCTATTTAAGCTAACGTGGAGTGGCAGAAGAAAAATTGCCTAAAAGGAGAAACAACTTTGGCTAATTGCTCAAAATTAGTAAATGGGGATAATGGTTATGTCGCTAACCATGCATCTCTTTTATCCAAGAGAGAAGGATATCCTTGGAGAAGGGTGCCTTATTGACTAGAGATATCAATAGATTGTATTTTCATTTAAAATCGATCCGGATTTGATGAAGTTAATGAGACATAAAATTAGGGTTTCACTCCGATAATCCGATTAAAATTCGAATCCATTAACTGAAAGGATCAAATATGGATATAAGTCAAAGGTGCAATGTACTACAACCAAACCAAAAGAATTTTTATCCCCTGGTGAAAGTTTATAACAAAATGTTTAGAGACATCCTCTCTAAAATAAGCAAGTCAATAAATGGGTAAACAATTTTTTGTGCCTTTCAATCCAATTGGCTAAAAGTAAAAAGAAAAAAAAAATTGAAAATTTTGTAATTATTAAACCCGTTTTAAGAATTGTAAAAATTGGAAAAAAGAAAAAGAAAAAAAGAAGTTATTTTCAACATTGATTTTATTTTCCTAATTTATTTAATTTTGGATCGGATATTCGATAATATAACAAATCGAATATGGATTTAACAATCAAATATAAATTGGATTATCGAATCAGATTGGATCGGATATAGGTAGATCTGGTTCGTATTTGATCCATTTACAACCCTATTTATGACATGTTAGTGAATAAATTTTTATGTTGAAGGATGTGTTATTGTTAGTGGGTCCACAAACTTGCATATGAGCATTTATTTGGTGTTGATGTGGTGGAATTATTCTCTAGAAAGGCGAACGTGGAAGTTGCACAATAACTTTTCAACGAGGATGTTCAATATGAGCTGATTTTAAATTCTTAGAATGTGTTAATTTTAGATATGTAAATTCTTTATGATGGAGTATGATAATTCTATATTTTGAAAATTGTGGCCGTAAAAGAAAAAGGATCACCCCATTTTTCCAAGTGGGGTGACCAAAAGGGTGGAAGAAACGGGAATATGCAAGAGGTATATTATTCCATTTGGAGGAGACACGGAAGAATTCCTATTTGGATGATCATTGAATAATTCAAAGTCAAGGTGGAGACGGTATTGTCTAATCGGAATAAGATTATGTTTCAATATCCCAAATATCATTAAATTTTTAGTTTTCTAATTGTAATGGGATTGTTACTTTGACTAGAAATAGAAATTCCTTTCTTTTGCATACCTAGTATTTCATTTATCCCAACATGTGAGATAGTATGTAATATCTTGGGGATACTTTTTAGTCTCACCCTATCTGATCTTAAGGTGTGCTTGGGGTTTCTAGGTAGGGTTAGACAAAACTCTCGAATCGAATTGAATCGAGCGGTTCTTCATAAGTTAAATATGAGAACGGGTATCTGAATCGAAAATCGATGTTTTTGAGTCGGTTTTCGGTTCTAGACCCAGAATCGAAGACCCGAATATAAATAATTTTTAAAATTTTTATATTGAATTAATTAAATTATTTTAATTTTTTCTAAACAAATTAATTAAACAAAACAGTCTATGCCTAGCTAGCCCAGCCCAACCCAATTTATAAATTCAAAATTTTATTTAAAATTTTTGATCTAATTATTAATTTTTTATTAGCCTAACATTTGAGCCTTATCCTTCCCCCTTGGCCTTTCCATTTCAATTTCGACTTTTTCCAACATTTAGGCATTATCCTTCCCATTTTGCCCCGCATTTAGGCTACTTGAAGCAAATAAATTATTGATATGGATTACCGATATTTTAATGTTAGTATCTACTTTTTGGTATTTATATACATTGAATTAATCTTATCAGACAACTTGTTATTTATATGATTTTAAATTAGACTATGTTAATTTGTAAAAGTTATGAATGAATATGTCATTAGTTATATTTATGTAATGTTACTGTAAATATTTAAAAAATTAATTATGGTATGAAACCGAACGGAACGGAACCCGAACCCGAACCCGAACCCGAACCCGAACCCGAACGATTCCATAATTATATTTGGACCCGATAGTTCCATTTATTAAATACCCAAGAATTTTGGGTTGGTTCGATTTTGAAGAGAACTGAATCGAAACCGACCCATATCCAACCATATTTCTAGGTGTACGAGAAATTCTATATGACTGTACAAGATTTTCATATAGTGTGATATTTTTGTGTTTTTCAGCACGTTATATTTTTTCAATTTTGGAGTTTTTCACGTAAGTTTTTTTAGTTTTCTTCATGCGTTTTATATTTTCTAGCTTTCAAATAAATTCTCTAAACAATGCTCTTATAAATTAATCTAAGTGCGTTTGATTGTAATAGTGGAAAATTGGTCGAAAGAAAATGAATTTTAGGGAAAATAATTGCCTAGAACTTATTTTTCAGAGAATTGTTAATTAAATGTATTTGATTAGTATAATTTTTCACCTGATTTTTTTTTAAATTTTTTATCTTTTTGTATTCGTTTGACTTGTTTTAATGGAAATTGTTCATTAAAGTGATAATTTTTTTTTCCTTAATTAGTTATAAAATTTGTTTCCATTGCCAAAAGGTAAAAAAAAAAACGAAAAAAATTCATAAAAAATCATTTTTTTCATCAAAGTTTAGTGTTCGTTTGACCTTATTTTATATGAAAATTATCCATTAAAATGATTTTTTACAATTGGTTATGAAATTTGTTTCCATTACAAATAATAATAATAATAATAATAAATAAAAAAAATAAAAATCCTGGAATCAGATTTCCCACAAAAAGGTGGGAAATCCAATTACACAAAATTGGTGAAAACAGGCGTGATGTTGGTGGTTGGAAAAAAAAAATGCTTAGAAAAAAATGGTCATCAAACAAGCCAAATGGGTGAAAATGGAATCATTGAAAATAATGTCTGTCAAACATGCCCTAAGGGTCCATTTGATTGGTATGGTGGAAAATGGGTGGAAATAAAATGAATTTTACGGAAAATAATTGTCTAGAACTTATTTTTCAGAGAATTGTTAAATAAGTGTGTTTGATTAGTATAATTTTCACCCGAAAAATTTTAAAATTCTGGATCTTTTTGTTCACGTTTGTCTTTATTTTACATGAAATTGTTTTTACAATTGGTTATGAAATTTGTTACCATTGCCGAAAAGTAAAAAAAAAAAAAAGTTTGCTCGAAAACTATTTTCATCAAAACTTAGTGTTTGTTTGACTTCGTTTTACACGAAAATTATCCATTAAAGTGAATTTTTTTTTTTGCAATTGGTTATGAAATTTATTTCCATTGCAAAAAAAAAAAAAAAAAAAAAAGCGATCAGAACTGGAATTCATTTTCCCACAAAATGAATTTCACCAAAAGTGAGCAAATGGGCGCGTGGGTGGTTCCAAGCCAAATTTTACCCATCAAACAACTCTTTTTCATGGAAAAGATAGGCTATCAAACACAGCTTAAGGAAATTGGCCTCAATTACTAAAGGTCCGTTGTAAGGGTGGAAAATAGGTAGAAAGAAATGAATTTCAAGGAAAATAATTGCCTAAAAAATGTTTTGTAGGAATTGTTAATTTAGTGTGTTTGATTGGTATAATTTTCCACCCAGAAAACTTTTAAATTTTGTGTTCGTTTGACTTTGTTTTACATGGAAATTGTCTATTAAAGTGATAATTTTTTTCCACAATCGGTTACAAAATTTGTTTCCATTACCAAAAAGTAAAAACAAAAAATTCCTAAAAAATCATTTTTTTAATCAAATTTTAGTATTCGTTTGACTTTGTTTTACATAAAAATTGTCCATTAAGTGAATTTTTTTTACAATTGGTTATGAAATTTATTTCCATTGCTAAAAAAAAAAAATTGTCTAGAACGTGAAATTTGGCCTCAATTTCAGGCAAATGAACTAATGCCAAATTATTTGTTTTATACAACTCACGCAAAGTGAGGATGTCATTTTATGATAGCAATGCATTTGAAAATTTTAATGTCGTTTAAATATTGATGCTATGTAACATAAATAGCGGACTACGATGACCAACCAAGTGAGAGGAAGACAGTCATTGGGTTGATGCAAATTGTCGAGGAGAAAGATGAGCCCTTACAAGAGTATTTGGCCAGGTTAAGTAGAACTACACTTGGAACAAAGGACTTTCAAATGTTTGCCGTGATAACTACATTAATGGAACCAGGAACCTAGCATTTAAGATGTTGCTAAGAACTCCTCAGAGTCAATGCATGACTTTTTTAAGAAGGGAGACAAATACGTAGATGCAGAGGAAGCGGAGAGGGTCATAAAAATCTTAGAGAAAGCCGAGATTCGAAAAGCCACAAGCGGAAGTCCTATGATAAGCAAAAATCCACTAACAGAAATAAGCTGAAAAATGAGCACATGAGTAAGGCGTAGGAGTGGTTGACCAGGCAAATGCGAGAAGAGGTTAATGCCTTTACTCCTATGAATATCCCGTGTGCTAAGTTACTGATGGAGATACGAGACATTAATAAAGCTTGATTGGCCAAAACCATTAGTAGTGTCTACTGGCAAGAGGGATAAAGGCAAGTACTGTCATTTACATAAAGACTATGGACATGAGACTGAAAATTGCACACACTTGAAAGAAGAGATCGACTGCCTTCCGAGACGGGTTTTCTTGACTAAGTACATGAAGAATGATTGAGGCAAGGAAAATGTTGATGATCGTCCCTCATATAGAGCTCGGGTAATAAATTTGGTCATTGGTGGGATGGCGGTAGTCGGAGACTCAAATTCAGTTAGAAAGTTATGCATGCTCTATTGGGGTTTGGTCTATTCAGAAGAGATAATTCAATCAAAACAACATTTTTGATAAGGAAGATTTGATTGTTGTAGCAAGCCCCCATGACGATGTCTTGATGGTTGTCATAGTTGATTTTGATGTCAAGAGGGTGCTGGTCGACGGTGGCAGTGCAACGAATGTTCCTACTTGAGAGGCATTTCTGGGCTTGAAAATCTCTCTAAAAATCTGAAAACCGTGACCATTCCTCTATAAGGTTTTGGAGGGGGCAACTTTAATACCATAAGGAACTGTAGAGCTTCTGGTGACATTAGGCACTTACCCAATGAGTGTGGTGATCCTGATAAACTTTTTGATTGTCGAAACCCCTATGGCATACAATGCAATCTATGGTTACCACTATTAAATGCTGTCGGTGTGTCCCTTCAACTTACCATCAGGTAATGAAATTCTCAACTAGTCGAGGGGTTGGATATGTAAGGAACGATCAACACGCTTTAAGGAAATGTTTTGTAGATAGCGTACAAGTTATGGACTTTCCACCAGTCATAACGTTGGATTTTAAGCCTATAAGGAGTAGGGTGATGAGCTTTCAAAACAAAAAGGTTAGTTAGGTTGTCTTTCTATTTTCCTTGTAAATATAGTTTCTAGGAAGTTTATTGATTTTCCTAATGTCATGCCGGCTACTCGTTCTATCCTTGTAATTATTAGTATTGTTCAACGAAAAGTTTAGATGGCGATGTATGATGAAGGCACTAAGGAAGGGCAGCCTTGTTAGGACATCTCGGTGCTCCAACTGAGTCCTCAAATCTAAGTAAGCTTTGTCTAAATGCATGGAATTGATCTACAACCGTTGAGATTTTTTTGTACGAATCGTGGCTCAAAACTTCGTCCAACATATCAAAATCGTCCAAATAGCTAAGCGGTGAGCAACAAAATAAAAAATTGGTTATAAAATCAAAATTGCTATACAGTCTTAGTGGTGAGCTTTCAAAAAAAAAAAAGTTAGTTAAAACTCAAAACCACTAGACAGGCGCTCAACACATCAAAATCACTTGAGGGGCTAAGCGGTGAGCAACAAAACCAAAAATTGGTTATAAGTTCAAAATCGCTCTACAATCTTAGTGGTGAGTTTTCAAAACCAAAAAATTGTTTAAGGCTCAAACACACTAGACAAGCCCTCAGCACATTAAAATCATCCAAGGGCTAAGAGGTGAGCAATGATACCAAAAATCTGGTTAGCTTGAATCACTCTACGGTCTAGCGGTGAGCAACAATACCAATAAAATTGATTAGCTTGAAATCCCTCTACATTCCAGTAGTGAGCTTTCAAATTCGAAAAAATGGTTAAGGCTCAAAATCGTAGATCTCGTGCTCTACCCTTCAAGGTTGTACGATGGGATAAGTGGTGAGCAACAAAACCAAAAGTTGGTTATAGCTCAGAATCGCTCCATGGTCTTAGTGGTGAGCTTTAAAAACCAAAAATTGGTTGAGACTCAAAATCACTAGTCATATGCTCAACACATCAACATCACCCGAGGGGGTTAGGCGGTGAGCAAAAAATTAAAAAAAATGGTTAAAGCTCAAAATTGCTCTACTGTCTTATGGTAAGCTTTCAAAACCAAAAAACTGGTTAAAACTCAAAATCACTAAACAAGTGCTCAACTCACCAACATTGCTCAAAGTGCTAAACGGTGAGCAAGAAGACAAAAAAATGGTTATAGCTCAACATTGTTATACGGTTCTAGTGGTAAGCTTTTGAAACCAAAATCACTAGATCGCATGATCAATACGTCAAATAGCCTAAGGGGCTAGGCGGTAAGCAAGATACTAAAACATTGGCTAAAGCTAAAGCATTACCGATTGAGAATGTAGAGCTAAAATCCGCTAACCAAACTCAAAATAGTACAATCAATTGAGTAGCGGGCAATGACGATGACTAGCAGAGCTAACGCATTAGACTAATCGCTAATGCGGTAGACGCATGCCATAGTTGACCACTATATGATCAATGCATGCTATGATGACTGCTAAGCATTGACTCATCAAGTAGTCAATTGTGCATGGTAGACGATTGCCATATGGCCGAACATAGAAAATAGAGGCTAAGAGAAACCTGCTAACTTGGAATCTCGAAAATATGCCGATTGGGCATCATCTCGGTGGGTCGATCGATCGACTAGCACATCCACTTGTCGATGGACAGGCCTTAGGTGATCGATCGACCGCATATCGGCTGGTAGATGGACCAACCTCAAGTAGTCGATCGACCAGCCTCAAGTGGTTGAATGATCGAAATTTGTTGTTCGATCGACCAGCTCGTTAGTGACTAGTCACAAGTTTGCTAGTTGGTCCACTCTCATTTTCTTATCTTTACTATCACTTTCTTCTTACTTGATGTATACGAAGAAAAATTTGAAGACTCTTGGCTATAAAAAGATGATAGTACTACCTTACACTTGGAAATTGAATAGGAATTTGCTAAGAATGAAAGAAATACCTTGAAAACGAAGAAATGAAGAAGAGACCTAGAAAAATGAATGGAGATGCTACCTCTTAAAGAGAACTATCGACAAGAGGTGGAGGGGCTAGTGATGTTATGTGACATAAATAGTGGACTACGATGACGCTATTCTAGGCGACTTTATTATGGTAGCCTGTCTACCACTATGATAGTTTGTCTACCACTATGCTAGCATGACATCACTATAGTAGGTTGACTATTGCTATGCTATCCCGACTATGGCTACACTAGCCTCATTATCACTATGGTAGACTGACTACCCGTGTGCTAGATTGAGTGCGACTATGGTAGACCAACTACAACTATACTAGCCTGACGCCATTATGGTAGACTAACTACTGCTATGCTAGCTTGACTACCGCAATGGTAGATCAACTACTGCTATGCTAGCTTGACTAAGGTTATGGTAGACTGACTACTGCTATGCTAGCCTGACTATCACTATAGTAGATCGACCACCACTATGCTAGCTTGTCTATCTCTATGGTAGATCGACTACCACTATGCTAGCCTGATGCCACTATGGTAGATTGGCTATTTCTATGCTAACCCAACTATCGCTACACTAGCCTGACTATCGCTGTGCAAGTCCGACTATCATTATGCAAGCTTGAGTACCGCTATGGTAGATCGACCATTATGACTCCCAATCGTCTGAACATCATTTTAATTGATTGATAATCGCTTGACTGTTATCACCGATCCCATTAACCATCTAGTGGGTGGAACTTGACCACTCATTACGTGGGTGAGAATCGCCTAGTGAGTGGGTTTGTTACTAAATACATGGACAATAATTGCTTAGCTATTACATGGCACCAAGCAGCCACGTATGGTGGTCCTTTTTTATAATACATTTTTTTTTGCTTCCTATCATTTTTCCTTAGGTGATTATAATAAAAAACCCATCACTAATTATCACACCAGAGTTACAATGGAGGAGAAAGCCCCAACCCCTTCTTGCAGGTGTTCGTTGTTTATCAGAGTAGCATAATCCATCTTGCTCTGCCAAAGAGGAAAGCAAAGATTGTCCCTTGATTATTTCAAATATAAAATAATAATCAACGTATAAAGTGGTTTGAACTCATCAATATCTTGAGACAACGTCCAGTCTTTTTTCAAAACTCGTGTTTTTGAACTCTCTATTAGAAGTAAAAGAGAAGTCTATTGAGTTTATTTGTATTATGCATTTCAGAAAACCAATACGCTTCATGTTCCAGATTTGATTGGTTTCCTTCTTTGCTAAATTTACATGGTATCAGATCAAATAGATCTTAGGTTAGTTTGTTTTTTACTCGTAACGAATCGTTGATTTTTATTTCCAGATTTAACATACTTCTGGCAATCAATCCGTTCTTCTCTACTCCAAATATAGGGTATTCTATGTTGAATTTTGTTGCTTTTGCCTATCTTTATTTTGGACTTTTGGTTATTCAACATGGATTCTTCCTCCGATGATATGAAAATCATTTCTGTTTGCCTCTATGGTTCAAACTATGCACATTGGGGCTTTGAAATGAAAAATTTATTGATTGAAAAGGACTTGTGGGATGTTGTTGATGGCACAACTAAGAAACCAGATTCAAAGGATGAGAAGTAGGAGAAACTTAAAAAAAGATGGTGTCTGACAATGCCAAGATAATGACTTGGATTAATAATTCAGTTGATAGTTCAACTGGTTTTCAACTTTGAAATTTGAAATAAAAAAAGATGCATGCGATTACTCCAAAAAATATATTTACAATTAGTGTATCAGCTTGAGATGGAAATTAGGGAGGCAAGACAAGGTGAATGATCAATTCAATAATTTTTCTCTTATACGAAGGAAAATTGTGTCTAACTTGCATCAATGGACCCTCCAAAACTAATATCTTCTGACGCTTATAAAAAGTTATGTGAAGAATTAAGATTGGTTGGATTTTTTATGGCTCATAGGGATGATTTTTGAGGGGTTATCTGTTGCTCTATGATACATCGCAATTAATTATCCTTACCAAGTCTTTCTTCTGCTTTACCTAGTTACCTGCCGAATTTGACGACAAATTCTCGACCTGTTACTAGTAAGTTATCTTCACAGGTGTTTGCAGCTAGTAATTCTAATAATAAAAATAGCAAAAAGATTACTAAATCAAGGATAGCTCAAGATGAATGCTCGTATTTTCATGAGAAGGGTCATTGGAGAAAGTATTATCCACATTTGCAATGGAAATACAGAGACCATCAGCAATGGAAAGTATTATCTAACAAGTTAATGAAGGACAGATTCATGGAAAGTAGTTTCACACGACTTGACCATCAGCTGTAGTTACTTCCCTAGAGATACCAAATGCAACAACGCATGCTCCTTCAGGCTGGTACTTCGGCCCTATCTTCACTTGTACCAGCAGAGGTAGCTTGACTTCTTGTAACTTCTCCAGTACCTATTGCTACGTTTGTATCCAATACAAGTACGTCTTTCATATCTAGTTCATGTTATGTAGAGTTTATAATGTAGTGAAGAAATGATTATTACAATTACAATGCTGAAATATATTCTCTCAAAGTATAAAATCGAACCAAAAAAGACTCAAAGCTTCTTCAACACTACTAATGGAGTGTCGTGATGTTGAGCTCAGATTTTTGTCACATCGGATCATGCACCATCGTCACTACAACAAAAATATCCTACAGTAACGTTGCCTATGACAACGTTTGGACGTGTGTTGCAAATCGAGGTATTGTCGAAGAGTAGAGGGCTACTGCAAGGTTTGAAAAACGTTGTCGTAGCCATCTATTGCAATGTTTGGAAAACGTTGCCATAGAGGGCTATTGCAAGGTTTGCCAAACGTTGCCAAAAATGTTCCGAACCTTCTTCGGCAACGTTTTGCAAACGTTGCTGTAGGTCATTTTATAATTTTTTTAAAAAAATTTGCATAATTTATTTATTTTATTTCCTACAAACCTATAATACTGAAACAACAACATGCTTAAAAATTAGTCATATGTAATCAGATTTTATATAATTCTAATAAACAAAAATAGTGAATACGATTCAATACAATATGCTATCATTAGCCTACTCAAAAAATTAATATCATTACCCTACTAAAAAAGATAGCAAACACAATTGTCTAACAAAGTAATACAAAATATTGGATTCATATCTAGATTTGCTTCTGTGTCCACAAGCTATCCCAAAAATAATCTAACTCCCTGTATATGACAAAAGTAATAAGAGTATAATTAGCATGCAAATCAAAATTTTGACAGAGTTTCCCCTGTAATATAAACTAAAACCACCTGAACAATAACCAATATCATCAAACTAGTACATATAATTTAAAATAGGCTACACCAGCCCCTCAAAACTCAAACTGTTCAAGATACAATATTGGGGAGTCGACCTTTAAAAATATTTTAACATCCAATATTATACTAGCTAAAGAACATCAACAAATATCAACTCTCAGCCACAACTTACTTCCAACAATATGCTAGCTAAAGAACATCAACAAATACCAACTCTCAACTACAATTTACTTCTACAATATGCTAGCTAAAGAACATCAACAAATACCAACTCTTAGCCACAATTTACTTCTACACTTCATATATGTTGTTCATGAACATTAAAAATGAGAAAATGCAATTTCTCGAAATGGAAATGGATTCACATACCTTCATCAAAGAAGTCTAATACTACTCTTTAACCAAGCAACGGTACTTCCCGTGGCTTCATGAAGAATTTGAAATTCATTTGTAGGTCTGTATAAGGTCAATTGACCCATATACACAAGTCAATTGACCCATATACACTTTCTCAACCCAAACCTTCCAACAGTCTCTTCCAAATGGAATGTGATGTACCTTCGCACTTGGGTCTGTTGTTGCAATTATCCCTTCTGTTACAATTTCTTCCTCATCAAACATGTACCAATGCAGTAATTGACATCTAGCATTTTCCATATGTGCAATACCTCCTTGGACACCACTTCCTTGGTGTGACTACAAATTCGTAGTAAATAGATAATAATTTTTTTGTTAGTTTACTTCAATCTAAATTTATATTGAATAACTTGTAATAATGTAAGATACAAAACCTGAGGAATAAAAGCATTTGAATTCCTATCCTCTAGATTCTGAAAAAGTGATACAAAGATTATAAAAGTTATTCTACATATACTTGGATATATTAAGTTATATTATCACATTATGAATAATAGTCAATTTCTAACATGTTGACTTAACTTGAGAAGTGCTTCAACATTTTCTTCTAGTGCTCCCATCATTTCCGACTGAGTTTGTAATTGACTTTCAAGTTCTCTAACTCTCCCATTACTTTGAATTTGCCCGTCCACTTTTGAGTTTGTAATGAGTGAAGGTTGCTCAACTATTTTTACATGCTTTCTAGAAACTATGTATGCATTTACGAGTAATTCTATTTGTGAGCTGATAAAAAGCTAAGTCTGGAGATTCAAGACGAATGGTTGCTGTTTGGACATTTCTCTACATTCTGGAAATCGCGCTTTAAATATTACTATGACTCTCATAACCTAGTGTATGTATAGGTTAGATAATGACTGGATGTAAAAAACAAATCCACAAATTTCAAATTATATTGATAACCTTGCAAATCAAAGAAATGAGAAAAAAAAACTAAAAGTAAAACACACCAAACTAGATCTCTGTTGAGTGGACAAATTTGTACCCTAATAAAAGATTTGAACTTTAAAGACATCATCTCTTCTATTTAATGATGGAAATCAGCTAGCTTTGAATATTTTAAACAATATCATACCATGTTCAAGAATGCTTAGACGAAGAATTGGAAATAGCAAAATTTGATCCTAACATACTTGCTCGTGTTTTGATTCTGGCCGTTCATTTGAGACCTTGAAACGATAAATATCATATTTATTTAGAACTAATCTACTATTCACCATTAGCTGCAATTTTTCCAAATAATATATGTGCTAGTCTAGAACATTCAAATATTAATTTAGAAATTAATTTACCCATTCAAATGGAATTCTAATAAAACTCTGGAAAAGTACAAAGACTAATCAAAAGGATGACAGCCGCCGGTGGGCGTTGGTGGTTAGTGGTAGAAGGCGGCGAGGCGAAGAGGCCGTCTTCTTCTGCCGATGGAAAGCGGTGAGGCGATAGACTCAGAGGCGAGATCGATTGTTGAGAGAATTCAAGTCCCAGACAAGAATGAGATTGTTGAGATTTCAGGAAAGACAGAGAGGATTAGAGAATGAGGGACATAGAGGATTAGAGAAAAAGGGATACGTTCTAGGGCTATTGTCTAGTTTCAACATTTTGCTTTTTTTATTTTATCCAAGTGGGTTGGGTTAGCGGGTTATGGATTGGGTATTTTGTGGGTTGGAATTGAAATTAGGCCAAATTTTTTTATAAACTCATTTTTTGCAACGTTTGGCAAAAGTGAGATTTTTAGCAACGTTTGACAAACGTTGCGAAAAGTGAGACTTTCGCAACGCTCAATAAACGTTACAAAAAAGGGTCTATCGCAACATTTTTCTAAAAAACGTTGCCAAAACTCATTTATATTAACCAATGGCAACATTCACTTACTAAAATGTTGCCAAAAGACTTTTTTAGCAACATTTATTAACAAATGTTGCCTGTTTAATGTTTCTAATGGTTATTTTTGTTATAGTGCGTCCACGGGAATGACAATGAATATATCGAGAAATAAATCCATGGGAAGCCACCGGAATTTTGCCAGAGATATGAACTTCTCCCATTTGGTTATCTCTCTATGCTTACTCTCTTTTTGTTATGCCAAGTCCAAATTGAAAAAGTGAAGAAGTAGTCTTGTAATTATACAGCCAAAATATCCAATTGAATTCAAATTCAAATGTTGTACTATGAAAGAGACATGACTAGTATGTGTAATTGACCACACGATTAAATCCAACCATTAGATTTAATCTATGATCCATAATACACGTCAACTAGCACAATCCTTTCAAAGTGCTCAAGATAAATACTCTTGCGTCGAGCAGATTAAATTGATCCACCTCACAAATTTTCACCTTGGATCACATATAATCCACCGTTAAATTCTCTGGTTACAAGTGCTATCACTTAGTGTGGTCTTATTTTATCATCATCGCTCACTCCAACTCAGTACCTGCACAACAATTAACCATTATCAATACTCAATATTGATAAACATTTGTTGAACTTACCGACCGCAAGTACGTTTGTTCCAACATGTGCATAGTTATCATATGTTGCAATTTTAAGCAAAATAAAATCACCAAAAGCTAACTTCTTCTTAATGAAGTGATACTTCTCCTCAATATGCTTAGAACGTTCATGATAAACATAATTTTTATACGACATCAATGAACTTTAACTATCAGTATAAATCATAGCATTACCATTCAAGAAGTTTAATTTACGTAGAAAACTTTTCAGCCACATGCATTATTTTACAACTTCAGTTAATGTAACATTCTGCTTTTGTACTGGAGAATGTAACTATAGATTGCAACTATGATTTCCAAGTGATATATTTATCACCTAAAGTGAAGAAGTATGAAGTGGTAGATTTCCTTTGATCTTTATCCCTTGCAAAGTCATAATCTACATAGCCTTTTAGCTCTAACTTACCACTTCCCTTTTTAAACACTAACCCCTTTTTTAAAGTTCCAGCTTGGTATCTTAATAGCCATTTAAGTGCAGTCCAATGAGGCTTAACTGGGTTTGACATAAACATACTTAATAAACTAACTGCATATGCAAGGTTCGGTCTCGTGGTAATCATATAATACATCACAGACCCAATGACATTAGCATAGGGAACATTACTCATTTCATGCAATTCTTCTTTAGTTTTAGGTTTTAGGGCATTGTGCAGATGACAAATTCATGTGTGCAGCTGATGATACATTGACAGATTTAGCAAATCTCATACCAAATTTGATTATCACTTTATCTGAAAAAGACTCTTGATTAATAGTCTTCCTATTATCAGCCATATTCCTTTTAATAACCATGTCAAGAATTTTTCTTGCCTCTCCTAAGTCTTTCATGCCAAATTCAGATTTTAAAAGGTTTTTCATTTTTATGATTTTAGTTTTACTGGGACTAGCAAGCAACATATTATCTACATATAACAATAAATAAACTTCACAGCCTACTTTAGAGTTATTAAAATACAGACTGCATCAAATTCACTCTTCTTAAAACCAATTTTAAGCACATAAGTATCAAATCTTTTATACAATTTCCTAGGACTTTACTTAAGACCATACAAGGACTTTCTAAGCAAACACACAAGTTCCAATTTTCCCCTCACCTTGAACCTTTGAGGTTGAGACATGTAAATCAATTCATCCAACTCCCAATGAAGAAAAGCCATCTTAACATCTAGTTGATCCAACTCCCAATCATGCTGGATAACTAAGGCTAAGACTAACCCCATAGTTTTACATTTAATGACCGGTGAGAACATCGCATTATGTTAAAGGGTCATTAGGTCCTATTCATTCTTTCAACTTGTAGATCAAATGAATCTACCTTTTGATTCTTTGGTTTTTCAACCAACTTCCAAGTCTCACTTTTGTTTAAAGACTGAAACTCATCTTTCATAGCCTTTTTACAATTTTTATAATTTTTACAGGTAACTGCTTCCACAAATGAAGCTGGTTCAACTGATTCCAAGGCTTCACCTGAAATTAGAACAAATTTTATCAAATTTGAAGAGATGTATTTCATATTGGGCTTCACTTGTCTTCTCTCTCTATCCCTCACTAATTGGTAGTCATCCAAATTAGTGCATGCAAATTTTTTGATTAGGGATAACGGTTTTAGGAATTTCAAGTTCTGGTTGTTCTATCACTACTTCTTGATCATATTCTTCTTGAGGTTGGATTTCACTATCCTCTGGATGATTATCTAATATCTTCACCTCAAACTCTATCTTCTTTCCAATAGAAGATTCTCCTTTCTCAGTCTGTTTGTTCTGACTGTCTATGTTTTAAGGCAAGGCATATCAAGTTCATTGAACTTCACATCTCTAATGTTAATAATCTTGATGCCCTTTCACACCTAAAACCCACAGTCTATGTCCTTTAACTCCTTCTGTATAACCTAACATGACACATTTAGTAGCCATATGGTCCAATTTGCCCTCAACCTGATGTACATAAGTCGTACAACCAAACACTCTAATGTGTGACGAATCTGGGATTTTTCCAAACCACAACTTTTGGGAAGTCTTGAAGTCAATAGAACTAGAAGGTGACCTATTTATCAAATAGGCAGCAATATACATGACTTCACCCTAAAAACCTCTAGACAACCCTGAACTAATCATCATTCATCTAAGTTTATCCATTAAAGTCCGATTCATCATCTCCGCCACCCATTTTATTGGGGGTATGTCTAACAGTCATGTGTCGCATTATACCATTTTTCTTGCAAATCAAACTCAAAGTTGCAAAACTTTAAACCATTGTCCGTCAAAAGAGTTTTCACACCCTTTCACATTTGATTTTCAACTAAGGAAAGCCAAGATTTAAACTTACTAAAAGTTTCAAATTTGGGTTTAAGGAGATACACTTAAACTTTTCTCGAATGGTCATCAACAATGGACAGAAAAAATGTGTTCCCTCCATCTGTGGGATATTTTTTTGGACCCCACAAATCTGCATAAATCTAGTCCAATGGTATCTTAGTGCTGTGTTAACCTATCCCAAAGCTAACCATGTGTGACTTTCCTAGAACACGTTTCTCGCAAAAGCTTAAAGGTGTAACACTATCCTTGCCAAGTAAATTCCGGTCACTAAGATATTTCAACCCCTTGTTCCCAATGTGTCCCCATCCTCTTGTGCCAAAGATCTAATTTATCTTCACATATAGAAGATAATGTCGACTCTTTGTTGCCTAAGGCTTCACCTTGAAGGACATATAGTTCATTCCTCTTGGGACCTTTTATAACCACTAGAGACCATTTACAAATATTTAAAGCACCAACATGAGATCTGAACTCATAACCTTCTTCTTCTAGAGTGGTTAAGGAAATGAGGTTCTTTGCCAGACCTGGGACACACCTAACACCTTTAAGGGGTCTAATAATGCCATCATGCATCCTAATAGGAATATCACCTACTCCTTCCACATTGTGTATACAATCATCCCCCAAGTATACTTTTCTAGGATTCACATCTCTGTAGTTATAGAACTAAGACTTAACTCCTATATATGAACAGTTGTACCTGAGTTTTAAAATCCACTCAGTGTCAAAATCAATGTTAGAAACATTCATGACATGTATGTTATCACAAGCATGATCTACATGTGTGTTAAAATCTCCTAACACGGTCATAACATATAGACAATTAAGGGAATCACCTACAACAATTAAGTTATGATCATCACTCTGCTGCGGTCTCTGTTTCTTCTTAAGGTCATTACAGTATCTCTTGAAATGACCTAACTTTCCATAATGAAAGCATTTCTTACCACTCTTATATCTAGACTTGGACATATCCTTTGATTTCCTTCTGCCCTTCTTACTTTAAAAATAGTTCTCTCTCGTATCATTCTCCATCTAACAAACAAACTTTCTTCTCTTAAGTTTCCCATCGACTTTTTCTTAAGCTCTAGCTCCTTAGCCCTCAAAGCACCAGTCACAATATCTTGGGTCATAGTATCCCTAGCATATATGATAGCATTCGTAACAACTCTATAGGATTCAGGCGTAGCATTTAAAAGTATAACCGCTAGATACTCATCATCAAATTTTTTTATCATTGTGGGCCAAATACTTGACGAGTTTGTTAAAGTCACCTAAATTGGATTCAAGATCCTTTCCCGGGTCGAGTTTAAAATTGAAAAGTTTTTGAAGCAAATGTATTTTGTTTGGAAGAGATTTTTCAAAAAATAGCTTGTCAAGTGCTTTCCAGAACTCTTTAGCAGTCTTATGTTGTTCAACTTGTCCTAACACATCATTAGATAAATGCAATATAATCAAACTATGTGCAATTTCATTCATCTCAGTAATTTCATCTGGTTTAGCTTTTAATACATTTGGATATTTTTTTTGTGTCGTCAAGAGCTTTAGAAACTTTTCGTCGAATTAAAATAGCTTTTAGTTTTTGCTTCCAAATGGAAAAATCCCCCTTACCATTGAATTGCGCCAATTCAACTCGAGAGACTATGGTAGAAAAATAATCTGTTTCTAAAAAGTTTTACTCAATTTACCCACACACAAATGCACACTCAAACCAATTTATGTATAAATTACTTTTCAAGATGACACAAACGATAATATTATAACAAGTAATAAATAGACAATATCACAAGAGCCAAATAACAATATGATAGTAAATATCACACTATCTCAATTGTAAATTCGAGAGGGTATTAGAAAGCACAAACTGAGCAAACCAATATGTTGGTTCATATTTTAAGGAAAGATACAAGTCTTTATCGATCTAGGGCCTTGAATAACTGCCCTAAGTTATCCAACAGCTGCTGCAACCTCAGGAAACACCACCGAGCTACCAATGGAAAAGCTTTTTTCACTTCACCTTTCTGCCTGAGGCTACATCTACTTGCACATTGCTCCAAACTGAAATCTAACACCAGGAGGTCAGAAATGTCACAAGGAACAAACTATATTTTTTCACCTCCAGCTGAATCCACCCCACGCGCCCTCGCGTGCGACTTGTTCTTTGTGCTTGGTGCTTATGCGCCGCCTTTACTGTTGGTTCTTATGATATGATCCAAAGTGCCGTTGAAGCAATGACAAGCCCGGGGAAAGATCCATTGATAGTTGACGAAGGACCGATGACTCGAACGAGGACAAAACGAGTGACAGAGGTAATGTGATTACTTGTTCAAGCAACGATGGATGATGTCATGTTCTACACGAAAAAAGAGGCAAGTTTCATGTTTGGGTCGAAGTCGGAAGTCCAATGGATTATGTGGATCGAGACGGGAGAAATCGAAGCTGAAATTTATGCCTATGCGGCCGCATAGACATAACAGCCTTGCGGCCGCAAAGGTGTATACCGAAACTCAAATGGGATTTTTCGGTTGTTCCTTGTGGCTGCAACCAAATAAACATTACGGTCGCCAGGAACAAAAAAATTGCGAGATTTTCATTTTCCGCGAATTTTCCATAATTGCTAGAATTCTATATTTAGGGTTTGGTATAAATACCAAAAACATTCATTGTGTTTGAACTTTTTGACGAAATTTTAATAGAGAGGCTATTGATTTCCTTGTTCTTTCTCGAACAATCAATTCGAACTTATCAAGATCTAAATCTTGTGGCGTTCAAAACATCAGATCGTGGGTTCTTTATTGTGTAATCAAGGGGTTCAACGCATCTTTGTTATCGTTGGATTTTTCGGTTTACTTCGTTGGGTTCAAGTCCAAAACTGGATTTAATTAGCGTTCTTGGGTTCCGCATCAATTTAGTTGTGGGTTTCGTAGTCACCATTGCTACGGGGTTCGCATCAGCTTATGTCTCACGCGCGACACCGAAAGCTTCTACTTGTCGTCTGGAGTGTAGTGGTGGATGCCGTTTGTCCACACAGGTGTGTGGTTTTACCGAAAAAACGGGTTTATAGTTTCAGTCAAACCTTTTTTCGAACAAACCCGAACCCTTCCGACTTCCAATTTGGTTTTCAGGTTGTTTTAACTCTTCATAACACTAACCTAAGCATTGATACCATTTGTAAATTTTATAATGTAGTGAAAAAATGGTTATTACAACTACAATGCGGAAATATAATCTCTCAAAGTGTAAAACCGAACAAAAAATACTCAAAACTTCTTCAACACTACCAATGGAGTGTCATATGACGTTGATCTTAGATTTTTGCCACACCGGATCATGCACCGTTGTCTACAAAAATTACAATGGATATACCGATAAATGAATCCGCTGTAAGCTACTAAGAATTTCACCGGAGATATGAACTTCTCCCACTTGGTTACCTCTATATGCTTACTCTTTTTTTGTTATGACAAGTCCAAGATGAAAAGGTGAAGAAGTCTTGTAATTATAGAGCCAAAATATCCATTTGAATTCAAACTCAAATATTGTACTATGAAAGAGATATGACTAGTATGTGTAATTGACCACAAGATTAAATCCAACCATTAGATTTAATATATGGTCCATAATACACATCAACTAGCACTGTCCTTTCAAAGTGCTCAAGACAAATACTCATGTGCCAAGTGGATTAAATTGATCCACCTCACAGGTTACCCTGCTAATTGGATTCTTGACTTAGGTGATTTATATCATATCACTCCCTACATGTCTCTTATACAAAATTGTTCCCCACCTAAGTCCCCAATTTCTGTTCAAGTAGCAAATGATTCTTATACAATTCTTAAATGTATAGGCATTGCCTCACAACGTAGAAGGATATATCACATGTTTATCACATACCTAAACTTGCTGTAAATCTTTTATCTATTGAAAACCAAACTCACCAAGGTCTTAATGTGACATTTTTGAATGATCATTGTGTTTACATGATCACACCAGGGAGGCAGATGAGATAAGCCATATAAAGGATGAACTTTATTTGCTTGATTCTTTGAATTTTCTTGCCTCATTGTGATCTTGCTTTATCAACTTGCCCCACCGACACGGACACGTTGACACGTGATTTTTGAAAAAGTTTCGACACAATACATCGTCGACACGTTGATTGAAATATTTTTTTAGTTTGTTTTAATTTGATAGCCTAAAGCAATAATTTTTTATACTTATTGCATCATATATATAAATAATTAAATGTTAATAGAAATCAAATTTGACATTAAATTCATACATGTTTCTTAATAACATAAGTTCAAAAAGTAAAAACGAAATTAATTACATCATTCATCTTGAACCTCTTCAACTTCTTCATATCCATCATCCGCAAATACTATCGCCTCCAATTCTGATTCATCTAGAGAAAAATTAGCAACTTTAAGCACACTAACATCTTTAAATGTATCAAATGCATCTCCACCGATATCCCACAATTTTGTCTCTCCTTGAGAGTATTGTGCACTCCTCCTTGACAAGAGAGAAAGATTGCTATGGACGAAAACTAAATCTTTCGCACATTTTGGAGTTAGCTTATTCCGTTTAAGAGAGTGCAAAAAGGAATAAGTATTCCAATTTTGCTCACAACAAGATGAAGAAGATGGTTGCCCCCAATAATTTCAAAGCGTAGCTTTGAAGCATAGGTATGTAAGCACCATAAATAACCCACCAAGTCTTCGGGTCCAAGCGGTAATGATCATGGATAGATTCAAAATCAACAAAGTCGTCTTCCATAGTTCAGAGTTTGGTATATTCCTTATTCACCATAGTACACTGTTCATTTGACAAGTACCTTTTAAAGCATTTTATTGTTTCTCTTGAAATCTCCACATCTCTATGTGGAGCAAGTTGAGTGGGATCCTCATTAAGTCAGTCCTCGCTATAGTACCTAAACAAGAGAAAACGAATTAAAGAAATGACAATTCATTCAATAACTATAGAACTAAAAATATTAAATATTATGAAAATGTAAATAAACAATAAATGTATGAACTAGATTTAAAAATTACATTGATTTAGAGAATGAGAAAAGCAATAAAGTGAAGTATTATTTTTGTTCCAATGATCTACAAGTATTCAATGAACAACATTGTAGAATGATGATTCCTTTTCTTGAGCTTTTTTCTCATGCCTATGAATTATTCCTCTCACTTTCTCAATCATTGTATCCCACATGTCGTAAACCAAGTGAAGGCAAGGTTTATCCGTATTACAAAATCTAAGCATGTCATAAATGGAAAAAGTGAAGGAAATAACATAACTTATAGAGTCTCACCAAAGATAATCAAGCACTTTCAATTTCACATAACTTGCCTTCGTCATGTCATCTTCTCGATAAAATGACTATTTTTCACTAATAACCAAAGCTTGAAGACCATGATGAATAAGCTTAAATCTTTTTAACATGACAATAATAGAAGCAAATCGTGTCTCCGCTACGGAAAGAAACTTCAAATGCACAAATTCATTAAACATTGCTAGTCTCATAAATGGTTCATGGTAAAAAAACTTACAATCATTACATCATCGTAAAGATTGGTAATCCATTTGTATTCCTCACATGTGATCAAATTATTTTCAATATTCTTAGCGGCACAAATTTTCTTGAAAGCAAGATTTAGTATGTATACAACACATGGTGTCCAAAAATACAAGGATACTCCAGTTCAATTATTTGTCCAACACCTTTGCAATTTGGAGCATTATCGGTTATTACTTGAACCACCTTTTCATGACCAATTTCATTTATAACCTCCCTCATCAAGTTAGCAACAAAACAAAATATTTATCTTTCATTTCACCGAAACAATCAACCACTTTTAAAAACATTGGTCCAATCTCGGTCACCGCCATAAAATTAATTAGTGGCCTTCTTTGTGGATCGCTACATCCATCACTTACAATGGTAACTCCCTTTTCCACCCACGTGCCTTTAATTGGGTTTAATAACCTTTCCATATTTGTTGTCTCTTTTTGAAGAAGAATAGTTCTCAACTTGTTATAACCGGGAGGCAAATACTCTGAAATTCGACTATTGGAAGAAAGAGTATAAGAACTAATGTAATAAGGATTTCTTGCAAGAGTAAAAGGCAAACCACTTGAATAGAACATTCTAGCAATTTCGGAATCCAATTGGTCACATGTTGTCACGGTAAAAGAATTTTCTATTGCACTATTCTTTCTTTTTTCCCCCCAAAACATAACAATCCTTAGAATTCATATTATATGACGGCAATGGTACTCTTTTCCCCGCCTTAGTTTGCATTCTCAACTTGGCTTCATTTTCCATTTTTTGCATTTCTCATATATCTTTCATAGTTACTTTTCCAAAAGCCCCAATTTTTTTTGCCTTCACTATTGAGTATGAACTTGTTTAGTTGCGTTACAAAAATTGTATTGCCAAAGAATGTTACCACCCTTTTCATTAAACTTATCAAATTTTGTAACATATTTCCAAAGAGATTTAGATAAATCATCATCCATAGCATTACCACTCATAACTTCAAAAGAAAAAAAAACTCAAATAGTTAAATAAGATATGAGTGATATTACCCGAAACTTGAAAAAATAGCTTCTTCTTGATCTTGCAAATGATTTTTCAAATGTGGATGGATGAAATTTTTGAAAACAATAAAATAAGAAATATAAATTTAAGTGGATTTTTTTTAAATTCTCTTGCAATTTTCGTAGGTTATAATGAGGAAGAAAATGTATTTCTGAACAGTCACGTCTTTTTGTACTTTCTTTTTTCTCCCTGTCTTCTTTCCTTTCCCATGCATTATTTCATTTCCTTTCTCTTTTCCCTATCTTCTTTCCTTCTTCCCAGATAGTTCCCTTTCCCAGATACATTTTTTCTTCATTTTCTTTCTCTTTTCCCTTTTTATTCTTTCCTTCTTCCTCAGAACTTCTTTCCTTTCCCAAATGCATTTCTTCCCCAGACCAGCCAATGGGTTCATTTTTTATGTATTTCATTCATTCTTCATTTCTTCCTCCCATCTATTTTTCTTACTGATTTCTTGAAGCTAAGCTGCCTTTTCTCGCCTCCGACACTCCACAAGGAACTCTGACAAGTCGAGGATGTGTCTGAGGCGTACTAGTGTTCGATACGTATCGGACACCGATACATTGTCACTGGTAGCGTGTTTGTGCTTCTGAGAACCAGCCTTTATTTGACAATCATTCTTTCTCTTCTTTTTTCTCTCATACTCTTTTATTTAATAATCGTTATTTCAAAACTCTTTAATTCTCATATTCATTTTCAACCACACATTTACATAATAAAATATTTTGCACGTAAATTGTATTGGGTGTGACTCAAATCCTATCTAATTTGGAAGTTTAATTCATAGAGGAAGCCGAGATAGTGTTAATTTGGAAGTCTGATTTGATAAAGGTTCAAATTTCGTCATGGATTGAGAGTTTCATTGGAATAAGGACTTTGAGATTGATGAAGAAGTGTTTTGAAAAGACAAGGATGGAGTTGGGGAGCCGGAGAGAAAGAGGAAAATAGGGGTTGCGCACCATAATGCCTTGCAAGAAGCAAGGCCTACGCTACTGTTCGGGGAAGAATTGGAATTCTAACGTGATTTTTGTGTTCTATTTCATCCATAATTTCAAGATTTGACTCCTGTAAATACTCTATAAGGCGTAAGCTCTTCATATGCTCATCAAATCTTGTAAAAAAAATTTATTTTCTTGGTAGAATACATTATCATTCTCTTTTACAAAATTTTGTGTTCTTGTGTGATCCATTATTTTCATATTACTCTTATTTTCTCGTTTATTAAATTATTTGACCAAATTCTCAGCAAATTGGTATTAGAGCTAAAGCTTTTTTTGGCGGGTTCTTGGGCGGCCCAAATTGGATATTAAAGCTAGGTTAAAATAATGTCAATTGTTACAAGGATGGCAACTATGAAATTCGATATTTCGCTTTTAGATCGCAACAGTAGATTTTCTTTATGACAGATAAAGATGCGAACATTTCTTGCTGAATTAGATCTTTATGATTCTTTGTTGGGGATAGATATAATGCCCAAAACAATGACTGTAGAGGAAAAGCAATGCAAGAATCAGAAGTCCAAATTACATATACATTTTCATCTTTATAGTCAAATTCTCTAGGACATGGTAAAGGAGAAAAGTGTCGCTAGGTTGTGGTTAGAATTGGAGCAGTTTTGTATGACAAAGTGTTTGACAAGTAAGTTACACTTGAAACAGAGCTTGTATTCTCATTGTTTGACAGAAGATGGATCATTCGAAGATCATCTATCGGCGTTCAAGGAAATCATCGCTTAGGTCAAGTATGATGAAGAGGATTTATGGCTGATATTATTTTGTTCGTTGCTGCCATCATATGTGACTTTTAGAGATATCATTATCTATAGTCCAAATACTCTTACTCTTGACAAGGTATATGTTGTGCTTTATTCTAAGGAGAAGATGAAACATCTCGCTCTTGAATCTAAGACCCAGCCAGAGGGTCTTGTTATTCGTGAGAGGAAGATAGATAATCATGGAAAGAGCAAGGTCAAGGATAGCAACTGTAATAAAGTTGGTATTGCAACAAGGGGAGCATGAAATATAACTACTATGATTGGCGGAATAGGTTTGCTACGTTAGTGATGGAGATTTTTTAGTGATTACTGATGGTGATTTCAAATCTGGCAATGATTGGATTCTTGATTCGTTTTGCACTTTTCATATGCATTCAAACCAGGATTGGTTTTCTTCATATGAAACATCTATAAGGGGTTCCGAGCTGATGAGAAATAATGAGTCTCATAAAATATCTAGAATTAGTAATGTCAAGATCAAGATGTTTGATGGGACAGTTAAAACACTTGGCCAAGTTCGACATGTTCCAGGTATAAACAAGGAATTTAATATCTTTAAGAACGCTTGTTTCAAAATGGTACAGGTTTACCGGTGGAGGTGGAGTTCTGAAGGTTAGCTAGGGTTCCCGGATTGTGTTAATGAAGTGGAGAAAGTCCCAATTATATGTGTTAGAAGGTTTGACAAACACTATGGAAACAGCTGCAGCTTATGGTTCAATAAGCAATAACTTGGGTAAAGTTAGTTGTGATCAAGTTGTTCGTAGTGATTCAACCAATAATATTGGAGAACCCTCCTATAGCTCAAGTAAGGCTACTTGTGATCTTGTTGATCATGGTGCTCATGATGATTCAAGCGGGTTTGGTAACTCGGGTAGAGTTGGTGTTGCTTGTGGTGATTCGAGTAGGTTTGGTCTGCTAGAGTGAGAAGTGAATGAGATGATTCAATCAAGGATGGCGCACAAGGTTTTGATTCAGCTCACAGTTGCTTAGTATACTCGGCAGGGGGATGGTGTGCCCCGACAGGGGCATGGTAGAAGAGTTATAAAATGACTTGAAGATTGAAAACTTAATTCTTTGCTATGAAATTTGAGTTAATGTGGAGTTTGTTGTGTTTATGACTCAAATCCCATATGATTTGGAAGTTTGATTCATGGAGTAAGCCTAGATAGTGTTGGTTTGGAAGTCCGATTTGATAAGGGATCAAATTTCATCATGAATTGAGAGTTTGATTAGGATAAGAATTTCAGGATTGATGAAAAATGTTTTGAAAAGACAAGGACAGAGTCGGGGCACATGAGAGAAGGAGGAAACTAAGGGCTTGGCGTCTCAGCTCTAGAGCAAGAAGCAAGACCGTCACTGCGGCCTATTCAAGAAGAATTGGAATCTTGATGTGATTTTTGTGTTCTACTTCATTCATAACTCTAAGATTTGACTTTTATAAATACTCCACAAAGTGTAGGCTTTTTATAGGCTCAACATAACAATTAGATCATTGTTGTATATATTAGAAACTTGAGAGAATTGTTTAGATTTAGATTGACAAGATCAAATCTTGTAAAACAATTTTAGTTTCTTGGTATAGTAAATTCTCCTCATTTTCATAAAAATTTTGTGTTCTTGTGTGATCCATTATTTTCATATTGTTCTTATTTTCTCATTCTTTAAATTATTTGGCTGGATTTTCAACATTAATACAAAACTTTTTCCTACTTTTCAACTACACATTCAACAAAAGATCACTATTTAAAACTTCATTTTCTCAAAATAATGACAATCAAAAAGAGTTCATTTTTTACCACACATTTTCATAATAAAATGTTATTCACGTAAATCTAAGGTTTTTTACTTTTTTACTGCACATTCTCCTAAAATTTTCAATTCAAAAACTCATTTTTTCTATTAAAAAAATACGTCAAATAGGGGCTTAGCCATTTCTTATGCAGTCATCATCTAGGTCTAGTTTATTTCATTTGTGGCATTCTTGTTTAGATCATGTTTCAAGTTCTCGTTTAAAATTTTTGATTCGTAAAAGAATGTTGAACAAAAAGAAGAAGTGACACTTCTATTCGTTAGATGTCATTTGGGAAAAAATGTAGTTTGCCTTTTGATAATAGTGTTACCTCTGCTATTCTAATACAATTGATTCGTTCTCATATTTAAGGAAAGGTGTCTATTCCTATTTTCTTGTTATTAGTTTATTTGTTGTAATATTGTTTATATATGATAAATGATTTGGAGTGATCAAACATCCATGTGAGAACATTAAGTGCGAAAACAACTAGAAGAGAAAAAAAAGGAAAGTCAAGAAATTAGCTTGAGCGACTGCCCAGGCTTGAGATTACCTAGCCTCATGATTTGGCACTCGAAGCCAAATGAGTACATTGGGCTACCACCAAATTCAATATTTCTGACTGTTGCATTTGAATTCTCTAGTGATGTTTTGATTGTTTTCACACGTCTTTATCTTGATTTTGGCACTCATTCGTGCATGAGAACTGTTGTTCCATATTATTATTAACATCAAATCTATAAACTTACATCTAAATCAAAGACTCGGAGTTCTAAAGTGTTCTTCAAGTTATTATTGCTTGATTTGAACTTGGAATAACTTTTTATTTACTCTTATAAACTATTTATCATTAAAGCCTTCAAGTACTCATCCCAGTGGTGGCAAATATCATTTGAGGACAGTAATTCTTTATTGTGTGCAAACCTTATTTTTAGTGGATTCGAGGTCATTGGTTTTCTTGTTCTTTATCATTTTGCTCAAAAACTTCAAACAATATTTTGACATGAAGAATGAGACTACTATGCTACTATCAAGATGATGAATCAAGACATTGTAAGGCTCAATAGATTCGACGGGATTAATTTAACTAGATGGAATGATAAGTTGAAGTTTCATCTTACAACATTGATATTCTAAATTTTGGATTTGGACTAGAACCATTGCCAGAACAACCCCAAATGACACTGATGCAATTAAGGGCAGAAAGGAAGAAGAGACAAAAAGATGAGTTGATATGTAGAAGACACATCCTAAATGCTCTTTCTGTCGTCTTGATTTCTCAATATTTTGATTTCAAGTTTTTAGATAACTTATCATTGTTACGACAAGTACATGAATCGTAAGTCTTTGTCAACAAGATGAAAGCCGTGAAAATTGATCTTTCCAAAACCTTCCAAGTTGGTGTAATCATTGCAAAATCACCATCTTCATAGAAAGATTATAGGAAGAAAATTCACAATTCCGAGGACTATTCTTTGAAGGGATTAAAAAGTATCTTCGTATTGAGGAAGAGTTAAAAGGCATGAGATGTAAATGAACATTCTAATAAAGGCACTTTCAAAGCCCATTCAGTGGATCAAGACAACAAATCCAATAAGGATTTCAAGAGGAGAAAATTCTCGAACTCCAACAAAGATAAGAAGACCAAGAAAAAAAGTTAAGGTCTCTTATTATATGCGTGGCATACCCACACATTATACTTGAGATTGTATGCATTGCAAACAACTCCATTGACAACATTGTTACTACTGTGAGCATTGTGAATCCGGTTAAAGATAAAATTCAAGGATGGTGGTATGACACTTGTGCCACCATACATGTTTGCTATGATAGTTCTCTCTTCAAAATCTATCAAGAGGTTGATAGTGAACACATTCATATGGATAACGAAGTTTAATCCAAGTTGTTGGCAAAGTAAGCTTAGACTTACAATTCACATCCGACAATAATATCACATTGATAAATGAAACATGTAACGAATATAAATAAAAATCTTATAAGTGGGGATTTGTTGGAAAAACTGGGAATAGTCTACACATGAGTTAGACAAACGAGTACTTTCTTGAAATGGTGTATTTGTTGGCAAAGACTATTCTAGTGATGGAATGGTCACATTTTGTACTGTTGAAAATGATATTAATAAAATTAGAAATTTAAATTTTTTGTTGAGTCTATTTTTATGGTATGATAGATTATGACATATTGACTACTCTACTGTAAAAAGAATGATAAAAATTGGAATGATTTCATGTGAAACCATATAACATAATAAATATGAAATATGTGTTAAAGTCTAATAATTAAGAAATATTTTCGTAGTATTGAAAAGACCTCTAATTCATTAGACTTTGTTCATTCTGATATATGTAAATTAGATGGAATGTCAACTAGAGGAGGTCATAAATATTTGGTAACATTTATAGATGATTATTCTAAATTTTGTTATATCTACTTGATGAAATAAAAAGATGAAGCCTTTAGCATGTTTAATATATATGTAGAACTCACCTACAAAATCGACTTGTAAGAGGAGAATGTTCAATTGGTTATAATTCACAAACTAAGCTTTAAGAGGAGAATGGAATGTCAACTAGAGGAGAATGTTATATCTACTTGATGAAATAAAAAGATGAAGCCTTTAGTATGTTTAAGATATATGTAGAACTCACTTACAAAATCGACTTATAAGAGGAGAATGTTCAATTGGTTATAATTCACAAACTAAGCTTTAACTTAGTTCTATAAGAGATATAATTATGATCTTTATAAATGGGACGAAGTGGAACCCTTGCCCAGATTGCTATTCGTTTGAATTTTGTTTTTAATTCATTTTATTGCCATCATTAATTAAAGTCATACAATAATATATATTTTTTTAATTTATTTTTAAAAGTTAAATTATACAAATATATTTGGTAAACTTAAACTTTTATTATTTGTCATATTTTTTGGATAATCTTAGTTGCTATCTTTATTAGAACCAATGAAATTTCGTAAAGTTTTTCATTTAAAGTATTGAATTTTTTTTTAAAAAAATTAAAAATTAAATGAGGTAGGGCCATTTTACCCCGAAATTGGGACGAAGTTCTCGACCCGAATACCCAATTAAGAGGGTAATCCCTGCCTCATTTGGGATTGGACTCCGCAAATATCGGGTTTGATGAATTTTTTTGCCAAAGGTAAATGTGCATTCAACTCAAATATAACTAGAAAGGCCCAAAAAATAAAATAATAATAATAATAATAATAATAAATAAATAAATAAAATAGTAGGAGGAGGAAGAAGCAGAGGAAAGCAATAAAATACAGTACCGCGTCCCAACTTTCAGGACAGATCTCTTCCATTTTTTTCTCCAATTCTCGCCCGGTATGAATTTTCGACTTACCAATTAGTTAATTATTTCTTCTGCACTGAATCTTGGATATAAGTATTATAATAATTCTGGAATACAATCATATAGCAATTTACAGTGTTTTTTTTTTTTCCTGAAATCGTTTTCCGACTGTTGAAATTTTTAAATGACGGAGTTTCTTCATGTTTTACTAGCTTTACAAAAGTGTCAAATTCTTAAGATCGCATTGGGTTTGAATAATTTTCAGAATATTTTTGGGGGGAGACAGATCAAATTTGGAGTTTACTTTTTCGAGAAGAAAACCACTGCTTCAATATCTTGGCATTTGAATTGATTATTAGGTGAATCTCAGAACTCAAAAGGGATTTTTTTTGTATTGTTTTTTAATGTTTCGGCAGTGCAAATAAATAGTATTCATGGATATTTTGAATCTCGAATTTATTTGCTAATCACAAGATAGACATGAAATAAGCTACTTTTTACCATGTAACACAATCTTATTTTTAACTTGTGTGAGTGAAATCTTGGTGAATGTAAATCTTTTTGCCTGGTTTATATTAGAAATTAGTGTTAGTAAAGCTTAACTTTTCCCCCAAAAAAACTTTTAGTAGAGAACATAGGCATTCTTCGGCACAAATTGAATAAAAAAATGAAAGAAGGCTCAAGATGCAGACACGAGTTAAGATGCATAAAAAAAAAATGAAAGAAAGCTCAAAATGCAGAAATGAGATAAGAAATACATTCACTACATATAAATATGCTTATAATTCATTTATTTGAGTTTTAGTTCATGTTTCTTATAGATTGTTCTGGATTATATGTCAATATAACTTCTTTCCTGTTTGGGGTTTCTCTTGCAAATTTTGTGTTAAAGGTATAATCTTATTCATTTCCTACTGCAGAAATGTATGATAATCTTAGAGCACAACCTGGGGTGCGGTTACCATCTTCCAACACACAGCCAAATCCATTTGGGAATCCATTCTATGGTGCTAGTTCAGGATTTATTAGAGGTGGACTGGGTTCTTATGGAGAGAAAATCTTAGGATCTAGCTCTGAATATGTGCAAAGCAACGTAAGAGCTTACAGGGCCTGTGATGAGAAATTACTATGTATAGTTTTGAAAGGTGTTAACTTCCAGTGGCCAACTTTGTATAGCTGGATGATGCTGATAAATGTTATCTTTTTTTCTATTATTGATGCCTCTTAGAGTTAGGATTTTATTATAATATATCCTTTCGTTTTTTTGTTTATTTGAAAACAGATTAGCAGGTATTTCTCTGACCCTCAGTACTATTTCCAAGTGAATGACCATTATGTAAGGAATAAATTGAAGGTTGTTCTTTTCCCTTTCCTTCACAGGGTAAGAGTTTGTTCCTACATATATTTATCTTGTACATGTTTCTGCTCCATTTCTGAAGTAGTTCTATTGTTTCATTGATTTATTTAGGGTCATTGGACAAGAATCACTGAGCCTGTGAGTGGTAGGCTCTCCCACAAGCCCCCAATTTACGATATCAATGCTCCAGACTTGTACATTCCATTCATGGCATTTGGTACCTATGTTGTTCTTGCTGGCTTATTATTGGGTCTTCATGGAAAGTAAGTCTGTCATGCCTTCTCGTATTTTTTTTTTTTTTTAGTTTTTTTCTTTTCTATAGCCTATTATTGTTCTGTGTGAAGTAAACTTCTTGCTTTATGGTGCTTGGAGAGACTGCGTACCATAGTTGAGAAATGAATTCAATACTTCTAGACTTGTGTGTATTCCTCTCTTGTAGTTCCATCTTGAAATAGCTACCACTGTGTTGTAGATAATAAGAATGTCATTCTGCCTTCCCTCCCTCCTCTTTCTGCACTGGCGGACCCGTCATGTGACCCCCCAACTTTTGAGAATTATTATTTTTGATAAAGTCCAGTTCAGTATTGATTGAAATCTAAATCAAGATTAACAATTAACTTTACTAGCATATTTCATGGAATTCATAACTTTTCAACTTTTATCAAATTTACTAAAAATTTGATTTTAATCCCCCACCAAACGGGGGTAAAACACAATAAATTTGAATTTTTTCTCTTTTCTCTTGTTCTCTTTTACTTTGTCCCTCGTGCTTTTTAACAAAACCTTAACATTTCTAATTTTTTATAATTTATCTATATTTTCTTTACAAATTATCACATCTACCACAAATCTTCACTTTTCAATCAAATTTTCAATTAATTAGAACCTAAGTTTGCATCTTCTCTTGTCAAATTGTGTATAGAGAATGTGTCTAAAGTTATTATATCTAATTTGACTTATACTTAACGAATTTTGTTTATTTGATTAATTATTAGTACTGAATATGGGTTATATGTGTTTCCTTTCGATTACTTGAATTGATTATTTGTATCAAATGCACTATAAATTTTTTAAACATAAATATGTATTTTCTTGTGATGAGTAAAATATTAATAAAATGATTTTTTGAAATCAAATAGATAAAAATGATGTGCAAAATATTAATGAAGAAATGTTTTAAATGTAAATTTACATTCTCTCGGGTCAAGTATGAATCATTAAAAAATCAAGAACCTTCTCTTTTAGCCTATGTAGTCTAGCTGTCTTATTGCCAAGTCATGGAAAGGATATTTTGACAAACTACCCTCAATGTCTATTGTTGGTATTCTTGCCAGTTTTTCCTATCTTCTCTCTGAAGCCAGATTCCCTTTTATGAGGAGAACATGCACAGCATGCTTTAAGATTGAGTTGATTCGTTAGTGTTGTTTTCTGTTCCAAACCTCACTTGGAAGTTTCAAATTTTATTGAGAGTATGAATGCACATTGTTGAGTATTTTTTGCTCCTAGGCGAACATTTGCTGATGATACTATATTAAACATTTTTGCTTTGTGCTACAATATCCAACTTCATGTTAAACAAGGTTAAAGAACTATATGGGTGACAAGGGGTGGTACTACCTTTTGTCCTCTATCTACCTCTATATTTCTTTAATGGTTGGTTCTTCATTTAATTTGCCGTGCTAAAATGTTTACAAGTTATATTTGAAATATATGGGCATACTTCTTCTATGCCCCCGCAGTCCGTTTGTATGTGTTCTTTTACCATCTCTGAATTCTGAATTTAGTATGCTTCCTACCTTCTCTATCTACATTTGCCCACTGTCAAACGTTAAAAAAGCTCGTGTCTTTTTTATTGCTTCCCAGGTTTAGCCCGGAAGCTCTGAACTGGCTGTTCGCCAAGGGCTTGGTAGGCTGGTGTTTGCAAGTTATCCTTCTGAAAGCAACATTGTATACGTTGGGTAGTGGCGAGGCACCTTTGCTTGATATCGTGGCTTATGCTGGATACGCTTTTACGGGACTGTCTCTGGCTATCTTGGGGAAGATTGTCTGGTACTATTCATACTACTTTCTGATGCCGTGGACGTGCTTATGTATGGCGATTTTCTTGGTGAAGACAATGAAGAGAGTTCTTTTTGCTGAAGTGAGGAGTAACGATTCGAGCAGGCATCATTATCTCCTCCTGCTCATCGCCTTGGCACAGTTCCCACTATTCATATGGCTGGGGAACGTTAGTCTCAACTGGCTTTTTTAAGGTGCATGCCTTCAAGAAGTTGTGAATAGTTCATCTGTGTAATGACAGTAATGATTTTCTTTGCAAGCAATTTTATTACTAGATTGTTTGATCTCTTGGTTGCTTGATATTACGGATTGAGGATTAAGGGCAAGTTTGATCTGAACTATCAGTCAACTACTAGTAAGAAAATGAAGTAAAATCTTATACATTGTATGTCTGGTTCTGTTTAGTAGCAAGCACTAATGGATGAACATTTCTGTCCATTTGAAGTCCAATTTTAACGAAGTAACTTCTATTTTGTCTTCCTGGTGAAATTCAAAAATTAAAATAAAGTTCGTTGACTCAGTTATGACAAATTAAAGTTTAGATAGTTCAATTTGAAATGTTTCTCAAAGTTGAGTGACTGCTGATGAAACTTTTCCCCAGTCGCAACAACTAAATGTGTAATGACGATTTACATTGTTTCCCATACTGAAGTCGCAAACGGATAACGCGATTTCCGTTAACCGGCAACAAAATTTTCAGGTATTGTTCTGTTAATTCTTGCATTCAATCTTTATTGCTTCGAATGTCCACCAGTTTGATAAAATGCTGAGTTTAAGTGAATGAGTTAATTGTACTGCCTTCTCTGTTCAGATTTCTCATCGGCATCACATTTCTTATTTCTAATCAAATTCAACTTTTTTTTGTTGCGCGGTCTAATCAAAGTATATCACCTCTCAACTTATTACCGTTCAACAGAAAGTGTCCAATTATTTCAATGCATGGAGAATAAAAGTAAAAAAAGATACATAGGCATTCATTAACGTTCAAAACATAATAATTACAACTAATGGTTCAAACTAGTTTACAATCCTTCACCCAACTAATGATTCAATTACACATTACAAAGGATGAAAGACACAAAAATGTATCAAAATACATCACCGAATTTAAAAGAAAAATGAGAAAAAGACGAACTTCTTACACCAATAATTTGCCGTCTTCATGCCAAGTTCTTCAAACCCTAACCTTCCTTCTATCTTCTTGTATATTCTCCTATTTTTCTCTCATGTCTTCTTCTTGTCTATCACCCTACAATTTAATTTTTTAAAGGTGTGGAATTCCTCTATATGAAATTCTATTATGTGGGATGGAATTCCCCTTAGTTATGCCTTTTTATATAGACCTCAATTTGCCTTGAAAGTCATGCCTCCGAAAGGATCAAACTACCCCATTTGTCATGCATGGGACTAAATAGATGTCGCGGTCAAATAGCAATTTTCTTATGGTGGTCGACCATGTTTCACAGGTTACCTTTCTTCTTGACACAGAAAGAGATACCGTGCAGCAGTAGTCTGCTCTGCTAGACTACCTTCCGCCTTCTCTTGATCGTTTTGAGACGAAAGAAAATTTGTTTACAATTTAAAGAAAGATTGCAACATGAAATTGAAAAACATTAAACATAACTTGATCACTGATTGCTTGAAAGCTAGAAATTACAATAAATTGAAAGCTAGAAATTACAATAAATTGAAAGCAAGAAATTACAATGGCTAGTGCAGGGAGCGAACACTAGAAAGCTTAAAAATATTTGAAATACTAATACCCTTTATAATAGCATTCGAAACAAAAACTCAAGCGACATGAGTACACGTTTAAAGTCTCTAGAATCATACTTTTCTAATTTCTAACTATTTTACAATAAAATAAAATAAAATATTTACAATGTGCGGTCGAAATTGGGCAAACTACGGCTGCGATAGGGTCACGGGGTTTAAGTAAAGCTGTGGTCGGTGATATTCTCCCCCATTTGTTTTGGCGACATCCTCGGAGCTATCAATGAATGATATGCTTCAATTAATTCTCTTCGCTGCTGCATTTTCTCCATTTGACCAAATACTCTTGATGATATTTTCTAGAAACTCGAGTATTTCGATGGTCAAGAATCTCTTCAGCGACCTTCTTTCAAGCTCTTTCCAATTCAAACACAGATCGCTTTAGTTCATTTCTGGATGCGTCCTCCTTGTCGGCAAAGTATGGCTTGAGTACGCCAACATGAAGGACCTTGTGGATTTTGCACCATAAAGGGAGTGCAACTCTGTATGCGACTTTGCCAATCCTGTTCACGATGGGTAATTGTCCAATATATTTCGGCACCAATCTTGAATTTGTCCCTCTGTCGGTTTATAACAGTTTATGTCAGGGAGTTTCACCATTACCAGATCTCCAACATTAAATTCAATGAAACGACACTTTAAATCTGCAGATTTCTTGTACTGTTTCTGAGCTTTCTCAAGATAACTCCGAGCAATTTCAATGTTTCATTTTCACTCTTGAGAGAAGCTTTTTGTTTGAGGGGATTTGGTATTTTGATCGATATCCACAGTATGAAGGAGTAGTGGTTGCTGACCAGTAGTAATCTCAAAATGACTCTTATTGGTGGAAGAGCTCTTTTGGGCATTGAAACACATCTGAGTCCATCCAAAAGTTTCACCCAATTTTCTTCGAAGTAGAGATAAAGTACCGAAGATATTCTTCCAGCATAGAATTGAAGCGCTATGCCTGTCTATCCGTCAAATTGTGGGTGAAAGCTAGAGCTCATGCTCAAAGTTGAACCAAGAAGTTCGAACAATTCAGTTTAAAATATGCCACTGAATCGAGGATCCCGATCACTAACGATGTCCTTAGGCAGTCCCCAGTATTTGACAATGTGTTTGAAGAAGAGTTAAGTCGTTTCTTCGGCTGATATATACTTAGGTGCTGTGAAGAAGTTTCATACTTGGATAAACGGTCTACCACGACGATGATGGTGCTAAAATCTCCAACATTTAGCAAACCAGTAATGTAGTCCATCGATACACTTTTGAATAGTCTAATTAGGACGAAAAGGGGCTCCAACAAGCCTGCCTTTTTCTAGTGATTTGACTTATCTTGCTGACACATAAGGCAAGTTTTCACATAAGTTGCAATATTGTCCCACATTTGAGGCCAGTAGTATGCACGCTGCAAAAGTGTAAAAGTGCGTTCCTCTCCAGGATGCCCTTCCTAAATTGTGTCGTGGCATTCCCCGATTAATGACTTCCTCAAATCTCAGCCTTTAGGAACATAAATGCCGTCTCTTTTTGTCTTTACTAGGCCCTCATTGAGCCAGGATTGACGAGTTTTTCCCTGCTTGATAAGGTCGACCAAATATTAAGTAGCCGAGTCTTTATCCAAAAGTGCTCGTGTTTGTAGTAACTGTGCTCCCTGAAAGAACAGCTACAGAGCAAATGGTGACCAAGTTGGCTCGGCGACTAAGAGCATCGACAACATGATTATTAGATCCAGGATGATACTCTAGCATGAAATTGAATTCTGAAAGAAGTTCCTGCCAACGAGTCTGTTTGCTTGATAGTTTCGATTGGGACATGAAGTGACTTACTACAGTATTATTTTTCTTTACAATAAATGGAGATCCAAGCAGATAGTGACGCCATCCTCTAAGGTAATGAACTATTGCTAACAACTCATTTTCGTGCTCCGAGTAATGACGTTCTGCTGGATTCAGCTTTCGGCTATCATACGCTACTGGATGTCCTTCTTGCATAAGGACTCTACCAAGTGCAAAGTCTGAGACATAGTATACACTTCAAAAGGTTTAGTCATATCCGGTAAGGCTAACACCGGGTTCGTCCACATAGATTTCTTCAACATTTTGAAAGTATTTTGGCATTGGGATGACCAGTTTCAATTCTTATCCTTCTTTGTCAATTTCGTAATAGGCAATGTAATTTCTGAATTTCCCTTCACAAATCGGTGATAATAATTATATAAGCCCGAGAAATGAACGCACATCATGTACATTCTTTGGTGGTTGCCAATCTTTGATGGTTCTAACCTTCTTCGTATCCATGCGCATTTTGCCTTGCTCGATGATGTGACCCAAAAAACTGATGACGTCTGAGCAAATGAGCATTTGGACGGTTTGGCATATAGTTCATTCTCTCGTAGCCGATTAAAAACATATCTCACATGTTGCACATGTTTCTTCAATGTCTCGCTATAGATAACTATGTTATCCAGGTACACTACCACAAAATTGTCCAAAAACCCGTGAAGTACCTGATTCACCATCATACAAAATGTTGATGGAGCATTTGTCAAGCCAAAGGCATCACTTTGAATTCGAATGCTCCATATCAGGTTACCATCATCGTCTTTGCTTCGTCTCCCTCCTTAATCTAAACTTGCTAGTATCCGGACCTGAGATCAATCTTCGTATAGTACCTAGCCCGGCTCAGTCGATCGAAGCAGTCGGAGACTAACGGAATAGGATAACTATTCTTTACAGTGATCTTGTTCAAAGCTCGATAGTCGTAGCACATTCTGAGTGAACCATCTGCCTTTTTTTTTGAAACAACACAGGAGCTCCATATGGTGATTTCGCAGGTGCGATAATCCCACTTTCTAATATTTCTCCCAATTGTTTTCGAAGCTCTTTAAACTCCGGCTAAGACATATGATACGGTGCCCTGGCAAGAGGATTAGCATCTGGGATGAGTTCAATCTCATGATTAATTGCCCTTCTTGGTGGCAATTTCTTTGGTAACTCCTCCGGCATAATGTCCTCAAATTCCTTAACAAGCCTCTGATAGGTTTTGGAATAGGACCAGTCGCTTCTTCGATCTCCTCAAGTCGAAGAGTGCACAAAAATGAGGGTTCATTCCTCTTGACACCCTTACTAAATTACATGGCCGAGATACTCTTCTCGCCCACCTTCCTACCTTATATAGTGATGACACACGATTTACTACTTATCATCATTATTGAATCAGCATACGGCAACACTATTGTCTTAGTATCCCTAAAAAAATCCAATCCTAGAATGAGCTTAAAATCATCCATTTGAATTGCCGACAAATTTTTCCTTCATTTGAAAGGACCTGCCTTGATTGACACAGATTTCGCTATTCCAGCTATTGGTTGTGCAACAGAGTTAATTGCTTTAACTTTTCCATTACATTTCTCCAAGACAAGTCTGAGCCGCTCTACTTCGGTGCTTGCAAGGTAGTTGTGAGTAGCGCCAGTATCCACCATAGCCCCGATTGGCTTTCCATTGATCTTCACATCAATGTATATTAGTCCTTTTGCCCTACAAATGCGAGCCTTCGATTCTTCCATCTTTGGCTCTTTGAGGGAACAACTTTCCTTTTAGTAGCTCGGTGCGATATTGTATTACACTGATGTGAGAATGTACTCACTACGTCCTCATCCTCTTCGGAATCAGTTTCGCCATAACCGCTAGCTTGTGGGGCATCTTGATTTGAACTCGATCCACCACATGCTAGTTGACAATATACATTCACCATCCATTTCTGAGGACACTCCGCCACCCGATAAGGTCATTCATATAAAAAGCACATCAATTTAGGAGTGACATCATATCTGCCCATCGTTGCTTTTCCTTTATTCCAATTATTACTGGTGCTGCCTTGATAGTTTCCTTGACGGCTATTTTGATAGATTCCTCCCTTGTTATGAGAGTAACGCTATCCCCCATTTAAGTTTGAGCTGGGTCTGTCAGGTTTGTTCCCACCTCCAATAGATTGACTATTCCCTGAAGGTCGATTTTTTCTAGATTCCAATTGATAGTCATTCACACAATCGGTGGCTCCCATGGCCGTGCTCAAATCGGTAACCTTCTGCCTTTGAAGCTTTGTGTGTGTCCACGGTTTCAAACACTAGAAAGTTTGAAAATATTTGAAAGACTAATATCCCCTATAATAACATTCGGAACGAAAACATAAGTGACGGGAGTAGACGTTTAAAGTCTCTAGAATCATACTTTTCTAATTCCTAACTATTTTACAATTAAATAAAAATAAATAAAATATTTATAATGTGCGGTCGAAGTTGGACAAAATGCGGCTGCGATATGGTCATGAAGTTTAAGTAAAGCTGTAATCCGTGACACCGTGGCATACAGGTATCACTTTAGACCACGGTTTGAAATCGCGATCACTTTCTACAACTTTCAATTTTTACACTTTGGTCACTACTTTGAATTTTTGCACGATTTTGGTCCTCTTCGATCCAGATCTTCAATATATGTGCAACCTCTAAAAGAATCCACATTGGTCCAAACCTCCATAATCATCCAAAATTTGTCCTTCTCAAGTTCTAAAAGTGTCCAAATCGGTCCCCAAGTTTCCCATAAGTTAAGTTTTGCTCTTGAAACTTGTGACTTTCCTCTAATTGCTCTCTTCATACTTCATATCAATCCAGTACAATCAAATTAATTAGTCTTTAATTACTTCAAACCAACTCCAATTAAACTAAGTTTTATTTTACATATAATAATAAAAATCACTTTAAACCCTAAATAAGTAGAAATTTTCTCAATATATAAATATAAATTAATTTTACAAGAATAGATAAACATGCAAAACACACTTATCAACTTTTTGTCACAACATGAACATGTTTTAGTGGGCTTAAGAAAATCTATAACATATGTAAAATAAATTGAGCACGTGTTTGGATGGTTTGTAATTATATATAAGCACATAAGATTAACTCCAAAAAAAAACGTGATTTATTTATTTATTTATTTTTTAATAAAAAGGCTCTAACCTTGTGCCGGCATAGTACCTTTGCGCCGTGTACGTAGGCTAATAACCGACAATGTCGTATTAGTTTTTGAGCTTCTGCATTTGATAGGGAAATGAAAAAAATGGACATGAATGGTTTATGACACCCAAACTAGACGTGATCAAAACTTACGACCGCGTTGATTGGACCTTCTTAAGCACTATGATGAATAAAATGGGGTTTTCGAATAGGTGGGTTGATATGATAATGGATTGTGTATCTACAGCCATATTCTCATTCTGCATATGATCGGGAGGTGGTCATATAGTGCCTAGCAGAGGACTCGGACATGATTGTCCATTAACTCTGTACCTACTTCTATTATGTGCTGAGGGATTATCCTCCCTTATTCAGCAGGCTGAATCTCAGGGTTCTCTCCCGGGTATAGGATCGAGGGTAAGACATATATTCTTCATAGATGACTTACTTCTATTCGTCTGAACTACACTGGTTGACTTCATTATTATAAATTCTAGGGAAATTCTATCATCCAAACCTATGGCAATGCATCAGCTGGTCGACTTTGATAAGTCCATGGTTACTTTAAGCCCTAATGTGAGCTCTCCAGACAGGAGTTTATTGCAGAACATTCTTAGGTTGAAGAATAGTGTTGCACATAATGCATATTTGGGGCTTCCATCTGTGGTAGGGGCGGATCCAGAAATTTTTTGCTCACTAGCTAAAAAAGAAGAAAAACCTCAAAAATCCTTAAATCAATTATAGATAACAAAACTTGATTTTTTTAAACATTTTGAACACTTTCTAAAGTGTTGATGCATAATCCAAAAGCATTTCTTGATGCTTAGTCAACTTTATATTTTAAACTGCCAAACTCAAAATCAAGATATTTAGTCAGCTTTATGCAAATAAGAGTGTCTATCTGATGAACCAAAACTAATGAATAATGATCAATACAATCCGGATTTTTTCCAACATCGAGTTAGGGAAAGTCTACAACAAAATTCAGGCTTACATCAAATAGCATATGCAAAATTTTTTTTATCACTTTTGACTACATGAGTAAAGCAATTATAAGAAGGCATTACCAATCAAAATTCAACGAAAAAAATGCAAGCTATAATTAGCACTGTACCTACAAATTAATGGCAACAGAAGTACAATATGGATGAAAGAGTTGATTCTTTCAAAATTGCATTAAATTTGGAAACCCAAGCTTTCACAAACCCATCAGTTCTGAAAAATAAAAACAGAACAATTACATGAAAAGTAAGAATTCACACAATTACTGAAATTCTTTGCAGAACACACAAGAAACCTATTTCTAGAAGTACATTAAAACCCCAAAAAGCACAAGAATTTTGCCACTGATTTATTCATCAATAAAATTCAGAAGCACAATCACCAAAGTTTCTGATTTCGCGAGTTTTGATTTGGGACTTCTTGGAATTTTGGGGTTCGGTGGTTGAAGCAACTCGTGGACGAGAGTTTCTAAGCAAGAATTTTGGAATTCTTTGTGAGTTGGATGATTCTGAGATGATTTTAGGGTTTTGATTTGGGGGTTTGAGATTTTGGAGTGTTTTGAACGTATTAATTATGGGTTAAAAGATTTTAATTAGTTGTAAGTGTATTATTCTAATTTAATATTTTTTTAGGGGTAACGGGCCTAATTTCCCTTTTTTTATGGACACAGGTTGACCATATTAGATAGTGGGCTAAACCAAAAAATAAGGGGGAGTACTCGATATGGGCTTGGACAAGCACGTGCTGTAGTCCGGGCCAGCGCGTGCTTGGATCCGCCCTTGATCTGTGGTGGATTGGAATAAAACTCGAAATTTTACTGCAATAAAAGACAAACTCAGAGACAATGTTAGAGGTTGGAAGCGTGGATTATTTTCGACAGGTGGAAAAGAGGTGTTGATAGAAAAAGTCTTACAAAGCTGGAAGCAAAGTAAGCATGGTGCCAATTGACTGACGACACGAGCTATGGAGCATAGATTCTAAAATGGAAGTATTACAGCTCCAGTGACTTTACGTCAACCAGGGACAAACCTGGTTCATCGTCTCAGAAGAGCGAAGGGAAAATAAGCTGAAGAGTGTGAAATGACACTTCTATTTGGATCTTTGCGGACCCTTGGCTGCTTCGGCCACTCCTTTTGGCCGGTTTCGGCTCTCCTTGGGAATGTGGAGGTGGTTATGTTCAAAATAATGTTCAAAATTGATAATAAAAAAATGGTTATGGAATAATGTGGAATGAAAATTAATAATTGGAGGCTCGCATGGGCCAAGTCAGGGATTAAAATCCCTGACGTGAAGAGAACTATGCGGTCGCTTAGTGATGAACTATGCTACCTCATAGAAGGCCAAAATAGCAGTTTATAGCCGTTGCTGTTTGAATTTTGGTGGCTTTTTAATTGATTTTGGCACCATTTCGTAGAAAACTATTAAGGCATATATATAGGTGATCAATGTTCAAAGGCATGATGAGAATAATAAATCTTAGAACCATATTTTATTATTGAAATCAAAGATTCCTTCTTACATATTCAAAATTTTCATTTTTGTGTTTTTTAAGTTTTGGAGGATTTTCACTAGTGTTTAAGTGTTAAATCATTTATAAGGCTTGATGAATCCTGCAAACTATTTGTCATAATCCCTGTAAGCATCATTTTCAATCCGAGAAGGGGCAAATATAGTTTGAGGACAATGTTTTCGTGTTCAAGCCTTATTTTAATCTCTTCTTTGATCTTCATTTTGTTATCTCTATTGTTTCCGAGTTTTTATTTTTTACTTTCATCTTCAATCCCTCCTTGTGGAAGAAATTATAGAAAACAATTTCAAGCTATAATCCTTCGATGGATAACGAAAGCATGATGGCAACAATCAAGTTAATGAATTAAGACCTTGTTCAGTTGGATCATTTTGATGGCACGAACTTCACGAGATGGCAAGATAAGTTGAAGTTCCTGCTAACAGCATTGAAAGTCTTTTACATACTTGATCTGAAATTAACGCCATTACCGAAACCTACAAATGGAGAAACCGATGCGATGATGGCCAAAAGATAAAAGCGCCAAGAAGATGAACTCATATGTCGTGTTCACATTCTGAATAATGCATTATCGGACCAGTTATATGATCTCTACACCAATAATTCATCGATAAAGGAAATTTGGAATGTTTTGAAGAGTAAGTACAAAGTTGAAGTATAGGATACTAAGAAATTTTTAATCTCGAGGTATTTCGATTTCAAGTTTCTAGAGAATATTCTCCTTCTTCCCCAAATTCATGAATTGCAAGTGTTTGTCAACAAGTTGAAGGCGGTCAATATTGAGATTCCAGAAACTTTCCAAGTGGGAGCAATCATTGCTAAACTTCATGGAACTTGGAAATGATACCGAAAGAAAATAATGCATAGTTCCGAAGACTATACTTTGAAACAATTGCAAAAACATCTTCGAACTGAGGAAAACTTAAGGGCAAGAGATAAGGATGATAATTCTTATGAAGGCACATTTAAAGCCAATGTCGTGAACAAGATTGAGCCTTCTAAATCCAACAAGAGAAAGCCTTCAAGGAACTTTGATAAGTCCAAGAAGAAGACCAAAGGTAGTTGTTTCATGTGTGGAAAATCTGGGCATTATGCAAAAGAATGTCAACACCGAACGAAAAGTGAATTCTATCAAAGAAGACAACATTGTGGCTACTATAAGCAAAATCAATGCTGCCAAGGGAAAGGTTCCCGGTTGGTGGTATGATACATGTGCAACTGTACATGTATCATATGATAAGTCCTTATTCAAGACTTATTATAAAGTTGATGGAGAACAAGAGATTCGGATCGGTAATGAGGTTCGATCCAAGGTATTTGGAAAACGAAATGTGGATCACTTCCAGCAAACCTATTACCTTGTCAAATATACTACATGTTTCTGATACGAATAAAAACTTTGTTAGTGGAATCTCTTAGGAAAAACGGGTATGAAATGTGTTTATGAATCGGGTAAACTTGTACTATACCTGAACGAGAAATTTGTTGAAAAATGTTATTCTAGTGAAGGAATTGTCAAGCTTTGTACTGTTGACAAATCTTTTAATAATAAAGTTGATGTTGCTTATATTGTTGACTCATTTTCATTATGACATACTATATTAGGCCACATAGGTAAAAGTACTATGAAAAGAATGTTAAAATGTGACATAATATCATATAATGAAAATGATGCATATAAATGTCAAACGTGTATAGAATCTAAAATGATGAAGAAGTCTTATCAAAGTATTAATAGGACTTCTAGTATTTTAGAATTAATTCATACTGATATATGTGAATTAAATGACATGTTAATTAGATGTGGTAATAGGTATTTCATTACTTTAATTGATGATCACTCTAGATATACGTATGCTTATTTGATGAAGCATAAACATGAAGCATTTGATGTGTTTAAAATATATAAAAATGAAGTTGAAAGTCGCTTAAATAAGAAAATAAAGACCCTAAGAAGTGATAGAGGAGGCGAGTACTTTTTTAGTGATTTTAATTTATTTTGTGAACAGAAAGGCATAGTTCATAAATGTTCTGCACCTAGGACACCCAAATAAAATAGTTTGGCTGAAAGAATAAATAGAACTTTAGTTGAAATGATTAATGTCATGTTGATTTATGCTAAGTTGTCATTTAGTTTATAGAGTGAAGTATTGTTGAGTGCGTGTAGAATATTAAATATGGTTCATTCTAAATTTACTAAAGTTTAAAGGAAGAAAAATGAACATTGGATATTTTAAAGTGTGAGGTGTCTCTTATTGTAAGAACATGAATCCTAACATGACCAAGTTAGATCCAAGAGGTATCAAATGTACCTTCGTTGGATATGCTAGCAATAGCAAATCTTATCAATTGTTGAATTTGGAGTCCAATGTGATTATTGAATCCAGTGATGTAGAGTTCTTCGAGAATTTACTATTTTCGGACAATGAATTAAGGAAATTAATAAGGAAATTCCAAGCTCTAGTAGAATACAAGATGAAACATCTTCTAAAGATGTTAATGAATTTAGTGAAACTCAAAGGAGTAAAAGAGCTCGAATTGAAAAGTCTTTAGGACCGGATGAAATTGACTCTCAACTTATTTCATTTTACTTAGTAGAAGGTAATGAGAAGAATGTTGTAAGAATAATTCATTTTGTTCTACAATGAAAATCGATCCCAAAACTTATAGAGAAGCCGTGAATTCTCGAGATAGCATTTTTTGGAAAGATGCAATTAATGATGAAATGGATTCAATAATGTCTAACAATACTTGGAAACTTGTCGATTTACCACCCGGATCCAAACCTATTGGATGTAAATGGGTTTTTAGGAGCAAGTACAATGTTGATACTTATACACTAGTAGCTATAATAACATCAATTAGGATATTATTCACATTAGCTTCGATATATAACTTGCATGTTCATCAAATGGATGTCAAAACAACATTCTTGAACGGGGATCTCGACGAGGAGGTTTATATGGAACAACTTGAAGGGTTTGTTTTACCCGAAAATGAACATAAGGTGTGTAAATTAGTTAAGTTATTATACGGATTGAAGCAAGCACCTAAGAAGTGGCATGTGAAATTTAACTTAGCTATTATATCATTTGGTTTTAAACATAATAGTGTAGATAAATGTTTGTATTCTAAAGTATGTGTTGATTATGTGATATTTATTTATTTATTGTTGATGACATGTTGATTATAAGTAATCACATGGATGGAATAAAAGAAACGAAAAAGGTTTTTATCTTCCACATTCAAGATGAAGGATCTTGAAAAGTGGATACCATTTTGGATATCAAAGTTACTAAAACTAGTGGAGGTTATCATTTAAGTCAATCACATTATATCGAGAGTGTGATATATAAGTTCAAACATTTGAACATAAAAGAATATAGTACATCTCTTGATCCAAGTTTAAAGCTAATAAAGAATGATGGAAGAGAAATTACTCAACTAGAGTATGCAAGTGCTATCGGGAGTCTTATGTACGCTGTTCAATGCACAAGACCAGATATAGCTTTTGCAATTAGTAAACTTAGGGCTTGTCTGTTTTTGCTTTCAATTGCAATTTGGACCGTTGTAGCCTACATTTTTTGACCCAATTGTGAGAGAATGTGTCCTCTTGTTTGAATATAAAGGTAAAAAAAGCCATTTCTGCTGATTTTAATTGGAACTAGACAAGCACTTAGTAGGTTTACTAATAGTCTGAGCAATAATCATTGGAAGAGTTATCGGATATTTAAAGAAAATTAAGAACTTAGGTCTACAATACACTAAATTTACGGTTGTATTGGAAGGATTTGAGATGCTAGTTGGATACTAGTATGGATGAAAATAAATCCATTTCTGATTAGGTGTTTACTCTTGCAGGTAGTACTATTTCTTGGAAATCAAAGAAACAAAAATATATAACACATTCAACAATGAAATCTGAACTTGAAGCATTATCAGAAATCGAGAAAAACGTTGAGTGGTTTAAGGATATACTCTATGAGATACCTTTGGGACCGAATATTACATCTTCTATATTATCATGTGTGATAATCAAGCCACATTAGCAAAAACATACAATGAGGTATATAATGGAAAGTCTAGACATATGCGTCTAAGACATAACTACATAAGGAAATTAATCGAGGATGAAATAACTCTAAATTATATTAAGTCAATTGAAAATTTAGCAAACCATTTAACTAAACCTCTAAATAGAGATTTAGTGACGTCTACTTCGAGTAGAATGGGGTGGAAGCTCTTGAACTAAAAGTCCATCAATAATAGCAACCTTACCTGTTATTACTCAAAAAGTAATCCACGAGTTCACAGGGTAACAAGCCATTCGATATATGGACAGTTTCAACATTATATAATCCGTAATAATCCTATTCAAGTTAAAATAATGCTGGTTGTTACTAAAGTGAGAGTTAAGCTTAAGCTTTTAATGAAGTTCAGTATTAAGTAAAAGTATATCTAAAAATAACAAAGATACTAGAAGAAACCTAGATAAACTTCGAGGTGGTGCCGCCTCAATAGAGAACTAGAGTTTCTCTCTTTAAAATTTGTTGAAAAGGATGAGCGCAATGTCATAATAGCGCTAAGTGAGATTGAGGAACTTGAGGACACGTGATACTTGTGTGTGTGTGTGTGTGTTCTTACCGGTGTTGTCATATGAAATCACTAGTTAAAAGCTTTCATGCTACTTTTAATTTCGACTTTACCTTGTTTGAATTATATTATGGTTAGATTCAAATCAAACGATATCTAATTCTTACGCATAAGTATTGTATAATTTTGAATATAAGGTTTTATTTAGTTTTGAACAAGTGACGGATTATTGAAAGTATTGTTCAAAATTGATAAAAACGATTGTGAAATATTGTGGGATGAAAATTAAAAATTGGAGGCCAAATTTTGGCCTATGTGACTGCATAGGGCAAACTTGGCTGAGGTCGCATAGGCCAAGGCAGGGATTAAAATCCCTGTCGTGAAGAGAACCATGCGGTCGCATAGTGTTGAACTATGCAACCGCATAGAAGGCCAAAATAGTCGTTTATGGCCGTTGCTATTTGAATTTTGGTGGTTTTTCAATTGATTTTGGCACCATTTCATGGAAGATATTGAGGCCTATATATAGGTGATCAATGTTCAAGGGTATGATGAAAATAATCAATCTTAGAAAGAGGATGGGAGAAGCCCGGCCCTGAGGTGCTGATTTCAAGCACGAGCACAAAAAGAGGAATGGTTCGACATGGAAGTGGTTATTAGAGATGAGGCTGGTTCGGTTGTTGCGGCATGTGCTGAATGGGTCAGGAGATTCTATGATCCGGAGATGGGTGAAACTCTTGCTCTCGGCCATGGTCTATGTTTTACTAAGGCCGATTGACTTCGGGTTGGTATTGCAAAATGCAATGCACAAGGAGTGGTACATCACATTGAATCTTTCTCCACTTGGTCGCCGTCTGTTTTAATTTTGTAACATCACTCATTAAAGAAGTATGTGTTGGTACATATTGCTTTATTCCCACGAGGGAAATAGTGTAACCTATAATCTCGTTTTGTTTGCTGCTACTACTCCCAATTGCTTGTAGTTGAGTTGATTATATTCCAAATATTATCGCACTTGCTGTTTTGGGTGATATTATTGAATTAAAGCTTAGTTAGATTAAAAAAAAAAAAAAACCATCTTTTTCTTTTATTCATTTTTAAAATTATTTTATTTCACAATCTATTTACAATGAGTGCGTGTATATGTCAGTGCCATTTTTCCATATCACGTCACACTTGTTCTATTGAGATCCCATAATTCTTTACAATAATTTTTACTTGTACATAAAGATTTATATATATTTTTACATGTACACAAGGTGTTAAGAAGAGACCGAAGAATGATTTTTTTTTTTTTGAAGAATTTTTATTTAATCATATATTACTATATCATGTGTATGTAAACCAATTTGTAAGTGGTAATGTACATATAACACAATTGTCCTTGTAAACCCAAACTTCGAGATAAAATGCAAGGCACCCTTTATACGAAATTTTAAATAAAATTTATTAAATCAAACCCCATTTATATTTTCTAAAATAAGCTTATATTTGATACACATTAAAAAATTTTATTCTCATTCTTCTACTCATTTTTAACCACATACTTTTCAATAAAATAATTTTTTCATCACATCAATAATTTTTCTTATTTTTCAACCACACATTATTCATTATTCTACTATTTCAAAATATATTATTCCAAAATAATGTGGCTCAAACATACTCTAAGTATCAAAATTGAAAACTAAATTGAGCCCTTGCTTGGTGTGGAGTAAGATTTAGGTCAAAATCAATAATTAATTTTAATCTTATATATTTTATGGGACCTACAAGTTTTCATTCATATATTTTATAAACTTTTATCAAAATTTAATAAAAATCTAATTTTTAACTACACCAAATTGAGGCTAAATAATCTCCATTTATATTCACATCACATCTATTTATTACATGGATAAAAAATGTTGAAAGGAAAATGTAAATAATAATCCCTCTCAACTCTAGAGCTGTCCGTGGGTCGATTCGGTTCCAAAATTTTTGGATATTTAATAAATGGACCCGTCGGGTCCAAATATAGTTATGAAACCATTCGGGTTCGATTCGGTTCGGTTCCTTTCGATTCCATACCATAATTAATTTTTTTAACATTTACAACACTACATAAATATAACTAATGACATTTCATTCGTAACTTTTACAAATTAATGTAACCCAATTCAAAAAATATAAATAACTAGCTGTCGAATAATATTAATTTAATGCATACAAATACCAAAAAGTAGATATTAATATTAAAATGTCGATGATCCATATTAAAAAATTGAGGCCCAAAGCTTAAAATTATGAAATGATCTGATTTATTTAATTAATTTGTTAATTTATTTAGAAAAAAATAAAATAATTTAATTAATTCAATAAAAAAAATAAAAAAAATTATTTAATTTCGATTCTTATTCGGTTCTTCGGTTCTTGGTCTAAACCACCGTTCAGGTAACTTATGAAGAACCGCTCGGTTCGGTTCGGGACTTTTGGACACCTCTACTCAACCCTATCAAATCTGCATAACGAGAATAATAATAAAATACAAAAAAACAATTACTAAATATCATCTTGTATTGGGTTAAGCTAACTAGGGCTGAAATTAAGCTACTTTTACATTTCATTTGTATATCCTGGTTGACATTCCATAATATGTAAAAATCGAGGACGTTGATTGTTTTAAATGTTGTTCAAATCAATGGCAAAACTATTTACCACGTTATGGGATGTAAACCAAGATGTAAGTGTAGCAAAATAGAACGGGCCAAAGAGGTCTATATACTAATCATATATGAATTCAAATACCAAAACAAGGACTTTACTGCATTAAACTGACGATAATACAATCAATCACTGTCAAAAAAATAAAATAAAAAAACGTACAAATTAAACATTTTTAGGTTGCACATAACTCTTTCAAAAAGCTAGAAATTAAAGTCATTGCCCGCAGCTGAGGCATCCTATCAGACTGTTAACCTTGGAAGATGTTCCTACGTAACCGGGTTAATCCAAAATTATGGTAGATATCTGAAATTAAGTGCTTTTATTTGATGTCATGCTGGTGTCTTTATTACCTGCCCTCTCGTCAGTGCAATCATCCCCATCATCCAGTAACTGGGTTGCAGGTTCTTTCTGTTTTCCAATCTCAGCAGCTTCTTCAGGGCCGATGAAGCTTGGTTGATTGGTCGAAGAAAGAAGCCTTGCCCACATCCTGTCAGTTGTGACAACCTTGTTTTGCCTTTCAGTAATTCGCTGCATATAAAAAGTTCAGAGCATCAGAAAGTGGATCCAAATAGATATCATGTGCTTAAACAATGGATACAAAGTTAAACAGCATAGAATTCTTGTCACAAGTTCTCCATATTTTTCTTTCAGGCATCACGACTGACCTTATGTACTAAAATATCTGGCACGAAAAGACCAGTAGTATCCAACTGGGAAGGAATTAATATCATACAAATATAGATTTTCCCTAGAATTCTTGTCACAAGTTTTCCATATTTTTCTTTCAGGCATCACGACTAACCTTATGTACTAAAATATCTGGCACGAAAAGCCCAGTAGTATCCAATTGGGAAGGAATTAATATCATACAAATATAGATTTTCCCTAGAAAGGAACCTAAGTCGCCAAAGAGAATGAAACCTCATGATCTAGATTCTACTTATATTACAAATAAAACTTACATTAAAAGGAATAAATGTATGCCGGCCATTGACAAGCCCGGTAGTGAAACCCGTGTACCCTGCCATTGCTCCATGAACAGCACTTTGGGCAAGGAGAGTGCAGTATACATTGTCAGATGCATTACTTGGAATAGCACGAATCATATAAGTTGGATCTGCCAAACAATTTGGTCAGCACCATTTTTACTTCATGGATAAAATAATGCGAGTACGGGGATACTGACCTATATATTTTAGTGTAAGGAGCATTTTAAGTTTGTTGGCAAAATGATCCTGTAAAAAGTGAAAAGTGAATTAACAAAGAAATCTGTCAACAGGATCCTCCTTTCAATAAATTCACAGTTTTGTAACTTTGATCTGGACAAGAAGCAATCCACAAAGAACAAATCTCATTTTAGACAAAAGTGGGCTTCGTTATTTCGAACATGAGAAAACAGAAAAATGTGAAAACAAGATGACTCATGGGACTCAAAACATGTTGATGCTTATATCCATTTCATGCATACAGAAATGAGCATGTTATTCTTTTCAAAACAACTCAGAAAGGCCTGTTTTTTACGCCATTTTTTAATCCCATGTTTTTTAAATGTTTTCTGGTAACCTTTTTCATGTTTTTTAAATCTTCCCCAAGAGAACATGTTACAAACGGCCATGAAATTCTATCCATATCATGATTTGTACCTTGATTTTTTGAGAAATCCACAAACCAACGTCTTGAAGTAGCCTGTTCCCTGAAGCATCCTCTTCATTTTTGGCTGCAAGAAGCTCCTGTCCTGCTCCTTCGGCTATCACAATGACCATGTGTCCATTTTCTTTGAGACATCTCTCAATGTATTCAAAAAGTCCACCTTCTCCTTCAAGATAGAAGGGGGATTCCGGAATCAAACAGCAGTTAACATCTCGGCTAGCCAGAGTAGCATACATTGCAATGAATCCTGCACCAATAATTCCAAGAAGGTTGGAGGAACATATTGACAATCATACAACTAATTATCGAGCCAAAATGAGGGGCAATCCATACTTTTCCAGGTCTGCACAAGTTTCTTTGGTTTTACCATGTGAATATTGCTAGCTAAACCCGTTTTCTATAAACAAGAAGGATGGGAGATGCTATATCGCTGGAATTGATGCAGAAATGCTATGACCACTCCAAACGACACTTGAAAAGCAAGTCTCAAATATAACAGTGTTCTGCAGATTACTGCCTAGTGTATTGCAGTGCAAGTAAATATATATTACCACTATAACGACCCATTAGCTTCACCACACCAATGCCATTCTCCGCACTCTCAGCTTCAACATGTGCAGCATTGATGGCACGTTGAGCCTCCTCTACAGCAGTATCAAAACCAAATGACTTGTCGATAACCTGATAACACAAGCCAGTGCAAAACTGAGGCTCTTCAGAAAGTGAAGGGAAAATAATTTCATTTGTAGAAAGCAGCATAAAATTAAAGGTAGCAAGAACTCCCAAATACTAATAGAAGGAAAATAATTCCGCAAGACAGTTGTTAGTATGGAGGTCTGCAACAACCACGAGGTATGCTAGAAGATGAAATTATTACATTTAAGTTTGTAAAACTGACATGCCAATTTTGTTGGACAGTACTCATCTGTAAAATACAGTATTCATATCAAAGAAATTACTCATTGACACTAAATTATGATCTGTGGAACGATCAATGTGAAGAGCTAATGGCTATTCTTTCCCTTCAAGTCAACTACTAGATCAACCACCAAGAAGAATTACTATAATTATCACAAGAATGTGTGCAAAGAACAAGACCATCAAATATGCGAAGGATGATTGGTACCGGAATGTCATTGTCAATTGTCTTGGGGATACCAGCAACGACAACCTTTAGACCACGCTTTCTGATTTCCTGTACAATGAAAGAGATTATTACTGTGGCTGTTCATCATAATAATGTTTCTCAGAAGTTGAGCATATACAGTTATGTACATCACCATATCAGGCCTATGTATCTTTGTTGGAAAAGAGTCCCACAAGTTCCCCATATGATAGCAACAGGAAGAAAAGATTCTCAATTTAAGTTAGCAGTAAAGCATGCAAACTGCTGTCTTGAACTATCCAAAGCAGCCAAAAACAGCTAGGACTAAATTAGAAACTACATCAACTAATGAAATAATTGCACAAAACAGGTCAAAAAATTGCTCTACTAGAAGCAGGATTTGAGAAATTTGATTGCGGATCATGTTACCTAATACAAGAGGTTCAAAATGGTATATATTACAGAAAATCATGGATAAAAACTTGGAAACCTCCAACAGTTTCATTCCAAAAATTGAAATTGATTCAATGTGTCAAAAAATTCCAGCTCTTTGGCATAACTTTATGATGGTTGGACGAGAGAGATCCAAAAAGCCAACATAAAACTGCCCTTCATGAAAGAAAAAAAAAAAAAAAAAAAAATGTGCTGCTTTACAATGCATCGCAGATGGTTTATTTCATTAGTAAGGATACCTCATAGATTGCAGCAGCTCCTTTCTGAGTTCCATCTCCACCAATTATATAAACCTGAACACAGTGATACTGTATCAGAGCCAACTTAAAGCTTATTAAATGCCAATGCAGTAGCACTATAAAAGAACAAATGACATCCAAAACAGTGTATTTTTTCAATATAAGAGTAAAATCCCACACTTAACCTGATTAATTCCACGGTCCTGAATGCTGTCAACAATCTTCGTGGTATCATGGCCACCTCGAGATGTTCCCAGGATTGTCCCACCACGCTTGTGTATGTCATTAACAGTCTTTGGAGTTAAAGTAATGGTATTTTTTGAATAGAAACCCCTATAACCTCCCTAAGAGGAGATGCCAGCATTAAAGTATGACATGATAACAAAACTGTTCAAGTTGGAATTTAAAAACTGCACAACACAATAATAAAAGCTTAATAAACAGAGGGGCAAAAATCTACATCAGCCAAATAAGAAAACATGGGACAACAAGGCCTCACATCAATACCTATGCTTACCATTAATTTTCAAGAAAGTGTGACAGATATACTAGATTTAAATAAATGGTCTGATGAATCCAGGGTATGAATCGTACATATAATTTATACTTGAGTTAGACTTATATACAAGAGTAGCCCTGACTAACTCCTCAGTCAGAGACCATGATTTTTTCTATACCAAATTCCACGACTAGAAAAAACTATATTAAGCTATGGAGCCAACATTATGTTTAATTGTTAGTTTTTATCAATTCACAGTATTTGGACAACTTACATTTATATTATTTAGATAAATCAAAGAACTGTAACTTAAATTGAGGTTTCAATTGAAGTAACATATGCATGACTTACCACCCAAATGAGGTAATCATTTTGGATGTAAAGATAACAGTGCCATTTTTTATCTACACTTGATAATTATCTTTTATATTTTGCAGTAGCCAAAACCATTCTCTTTTTTTATAAGGGCTGTTCATAACATTTTAATGATCACAACTCAACAAAAACAACATATGAATATGAGAAACATTGACCAACTGCATCGAATATGCTGTGAAGAGATATGCACTATCAGAAGCAGAGAGTGATAGCAATAGAAGAATTATCAACTCTAGATAATATGCAATATACAAATTCCAACACGAAAAGGAAAGATCGGAAGAACGAAAGATATCACTCTAATAAGTCAGTGGTGCAAGAACTTTTGATTTCTGAAGCCAAATGTCAAATCTTCATTTTTGGTGATAAAAGATAACATCAAAATTTTCTGAAGATATCAATGAGTTAACAATCAGCCTACTTACATCAATTCCGAGGACTTTGTTGACACCATACATGCAATCAAGGCTATGTACAATTTCTCTGATCACTGTGTTTAGCCCAGGACACAAACCACCACATGTCACAATACAAGCTTGCACCTCATCTGATGCAAAATATACCTGTGCAATACTGATGCCTTTCAACCAAATTGCACATTGTTGAATTCCCTTTAAGTGTAGAATTCAAGGAAAAGGAACTTGTACCTTTTGACGAGGTCCAGCTCGTCGAAAATGTACCCCTCTTGGAGTGTCCTTGTGAACAACAATCTGCAAAAAAATCAATAAATAACGTAATACTAATGAGTACAGTTAAAAATCACTTATAAGGTCCATGAAATTGTTTGTTCAAATTTTCACCAAGCCTGAATGGAGCTATCATGAATATCGTGGAACCCGTGTATAGTTTAAGAACTGTAACCCGTGACTCGCTAGCTAGAATTATCAATTATAAAATATGCATCATGGGCATATATCATCAAGAATATCACATTCTGAAAGGTAAGAAACATAATTAGAACTTAGATACAGGAAAAAAAGTGATTATGCACTCATGGGTGGAGCCATGAAAAGATGTTGAGGTAGGCTGAAATTTATTAAAAAAAAAAACAGTGAACTCACACCATGAGAGATGCTCCATGCCACAGCCACACCAAATATAGTTTAAAAAGCTAAGCTTATGACAATGATGACAAAGTGAGTCAGATACTCAAATAAGTATAAACATATTAATCCTTAAGATGTCTTATTAAATCTTTGTAGGCTTTCTTGCCAAATAAAAAATCTTGAAACCTCCCTAGAAAATATGAAACGTGTGAAAGCATGATAAACATGAACAAATGATGTATACCCACCAACAAAAAATTAAGAAAAACATATTTGCATTATTAAGAAACTTAAGGCCTAAAAAGAACAAATCATTCCAGTTATTAAAGGTTTTTAGTCAAAATACACTGTTCTAAAAATATTATCTAATATGTTCATTAGTCTTCTATATCAACACATTTTAATTCCACCAGAATTGGGAAAATTGACTAAGAATATCAAGTGTTCAAAGAAATTTGATTTATTTCACTTTCATGTTTGACTCAGTTCAATAAAATAATTTTAATAATGTTAATTTATAAATAAATAAATTTTTAAGAAATATTATTTCTACCGATAAAATTAAATATAGAGCAAGTTACCTATTTTGATAATAACATCTATTTCATCGTCAATAAGTATTTTTTAACTCAAAAGTATAACTAATAAAAGAAACATACAAAACATGAAATTTTAATTACTTTTAAGATTTTCAATAGTTCATTTATTTATTTATTTATTTTTGTCCCTCACCATATTTTATATGTATGTTTCATTAGATAATTTTCTTGCTCATAAGCTTACTGACATGGATATGCTTTCTGATGTGAAGAGGTTAAAACATCAATTAATACAATTCTATCCCCTTATTTGGGTTTTATTTTGTTGGACTACTGCAGCAAAAATAAGGTTGTTCTTTGCCTTTCACCTACCACATTAAATTTTGAAAGAAGTTCTATAATTTTGAGCAAGAGATTTAGAAGTGCGGTAATTCTAAAATTTGGTCCATTTAAGAAATTAGGCTGGAAGTCGACAAATATTAGAGAGAGAGGATAGTGCGCTAATTTTAAATTTAGGCCAAACTATAACTTTATAAGAAAAAAGTTACAAAGCAAAATAGGATACGGGTTCAGCCTCCCCCCATATCTGCCCATGTATGCACTTCTACACTTATGTAACCTTATCATTGCATAAGCACTTTCGGGCTCCCAATCAAGACATACATGAATGCATACATCAAAGTGTATTATAAGGAGAGATAGGGCATTCCCCAAACTAAGAAAGAACAAGATAATAAAGGAAATCTTATGACTAACAATCCTGGCTGAACAGAACAAGTTGAAGAGTAGAATTCACCTTTTGGGGGACAGTGTCATCCATGTCAACGAAGTACTGCCTGAAATTATAAGATACATCAACTCATTTATTTATAGTCATTAAGATTCCAAAAGTAATAAGAGGAGGCTAATAAGAAAACAGCTCCAATATTAGAATGAGATAGAGACAAGTTCAACTTACTTAACAACTGAATATGCAGGATTGGATCGTAGTGGATTAGGATAAGTCTGCCAGTAAACCAAGCACCACTATGAACAGATAAACTCGAACAAATAATAGAACTATCAATTCATTTAGATCACAAACCACAAAAAACAGAGTTCAACTAGAGCTTATTCGCGATATGGAATACATCATCCCTTCAACTTCAGCATTTACTCAAGATGATCTTTTGACCAATCAATGACAGAATTGAAATAACAAGAAATTGCTGTTTCAGACTTTCAGCTAACTTTGTTATACAGTTATTCTGGCACTTCTAAGATCTAATATTTGGTTAAGTGAACATAAGTTGAGGACCTTTTGGAACATGCTGACGAAACATTCATTTGCTCAATGGGCGTGATTTTTCATTTAATAACAATGAAATATGTGCATCTGACCAAATTTTTTTTGCTATGCAAAGGTCTGAAAGAGTTGAAATACAATGCATAAAATCATCTCCACAACAGTACGAGTGTTTTAACTATTCAATCATAAACTGCTACTACAACAATTAAGTTCAGTTTACCATTCAAGGTATCAATCAAACAAAGCAAATGGATGAATAAGGCAGATTTTCATTCTCTACCACGAGTAATAACAATATCCTATCTTACCCATCAACATTCTAATTAGAATGTCGCATGAACCAATGTTCTTCAAAAAACTCTTTTAACAACTTTAACTAGAAAGTATACTCAGTAAGATAAACTTATAATCAACAAAGATTCCAACTCGTCTCTATGTTCTTTACTTGGCATGTATAATTACCGTTTAATTAATATGTATAAACGAAAAAATGATAAATAAATTCTTGTACAACCTGATTTAAATCTAACCTTGCAATGACAGCTCCTTAAACAATAAAAAATTCACTGAAAAGCTAGAAATCAAGCAATGATCTCACCGGAAATCACTCCTTGCATTCTCGCATTTCATTCCACAAGATTCCAAAAATTAATTTCAGAATCGCATGAAATGAGTGGCAAAACCAAAATCACCAAACAAAATCTCAAAAATAAAGTGCGCCAAACTTCAAATGAATCAAACGAGTGTATTCCAATATCAGAAGTGCGAAAACAGAATACCAAAAATACACGCACGCATAAATACACATTATATACGCATGACATTTGACAGAGAGGAAAATATACAGGAAGATCGGGGATGTAATCGGTGAAATGAGGGACATCTTCGAGTACGTATCCGAACTCCCCTTTCACCACATTCATCTGATAATGATTCTCCGACCCCATGCCCTCTCTCTGTAATCAAATTCTGCTTCTTCTTCAAATTAATGGTGCAAAATGGGAAGAAAAAATTTACACATACGTACATATATACGTATACAGATTATATAGATTTGTGTGTACATCCCCTTTACAGTGAAACAGTGATTCCCGTGGATCATTGATCTTAGGGCTAGTTGTATAAAAAACAGGTGGCGCAATCACTCTTTTCTCGTTACTGCTGGTTTTTGGTTACGGTACAAGTGGTGTAGAGCCAGGTACATAGGGTGTTTTTGTTTTCGTACTTCCATGTGTGGTGTGTTAGGGGGAAAAAGTACAATTGGTCTCGTTCGTGTTAATTGCAAATGTTTAGATTTGAATTTTGCAACCAAGCTCTGTTTGGTACACATTAAAATTTTTATTTACATTCTTCTACTTATTTTGAATCGCATATTTTTCAATAAAATAATATTTTCCACCACATCAATAATTTTTCATTCTTTTTCAACCACATATTCTACATTAATCTACTATTTCAGAATTCATTCTTCCAAAATAATATAACTCAAACACACCATAACTTAAATTAATAGTTTACACGTTTTTGAAAGGAAAGGATCAAGGTTGCAAATTAATAGTTTACATATAGATGAGGGAGATTTCTCCAGGGTTAGATGTATAACGACTCGTATCATAATATTTGGATTTGTTATAAAAACATGCTTCTTAAATCTTCGAAATTTGGGAAATTAAAAATTTATTATTTCCTTTTTCATTTAATAGATTAACCTTATGTTCTATTATAAGTTCCACAACTGAAGGAAACAAATCATTTAAATCAGCTAATTTTGGTTTGTTGTATTAAACGAAACTAAAATGGAAGATGAGAATTGAGGTTATCTTAGATTAATGGAATTCAATCCTTCAATGCACTACCCAACGATCCAACGTAATTGGACCATTTATCGGGATTAGAATTTTATGGAATTTTTACAATATTTTCTAAACTCATTCAAGTATAATTTCAGAATTTTCTAACATTATTTAGGCGCTCAAATGGATACTCAAACATTTGCAAAAAAATTCATCAAATACATTGAACATATCACACGAAAAATGACATAACTTATTCTACTGACCTTCAATTGACTTGATTCCAAAATTAACGAACAGATGACTCATAGGGCTTTCAAACCCTTGTAGTATTGTCTGAAAAATCAAAGAATTATGTTCGGTATGTGCAATAATGTTCGGTTAGAAAGCTGGAATTTAATTATCTTACAAGTTTAAAGTTTTATCTTAACTTCTTTAGCAATTTAATTAAATGCATATTTAAATTAATTAAAATTTCAATGTTCACATTAAGAAAAGAGCTAGGAAGTCCATAAAAGGTAGGGATGTAAACAAGTCGAGTTGAGACGACTCGAGTAAAATATGTCTTGGGCTTTTTTTGGTTCGAGCCGAACCAAGACTACTCGATTTATTTATTTATTTATTTTTTTGAAGTCCTAAAATTTGATAAAAAAAAATATATAACAATATAAAAAAAAAATTATAGAAGAACGCAGGCAATTGTTCACGAACCAACCTGTGAATTTGTCTAGCCACACGGGTCGACTAGAGCTTGGTCGATGCCCAAAGGCTCGGGGCGAGTCACTGATCCGAGATGACGAGTCAAATTGACATCCCAATAATAATTAAAACTAACACATTCTATAAATTTATCACAACTTGTAAGAATTAGAAATTCTTCCAATGTGACTAACTATACAAATGAAGTGCATTTCTCCTTTCGGATTTTCTTCAATCATCTTTTAATTCAAACTTAGGTTACCTATATGAAATATCATGCAAATGACCATTGTGGCAACGTAATTATTCATTAAATCTTTGTACTCAAATTTATTTAAATTTAATATTTTAAATCTTTGGGCTTTTAAATAACTTATATCTTGGACTTTCATCACCTTAAATGGGTCGAGCCTTCAGAATTCGTTTCTTAAACGGTCATACCAACTAACTTAAAAATACAAAATTCGGAACTTTACAAGAACATTACCTCGAGTATAAATGGAATCATCTTATATAGGGAATGGATTAGGTCAAGATAGATTTTGTATAATGGGCCCAAGCTCAAGATGATGCTACTTGATTTGGTTGGCCCAATCCAATTGATCATCGTTGTCGAGACGATCAATGTGGAATTCCCTTGCCATGTGGATGCCATGTAATTTATAAATGTGACATTAGTTTTCCCCTAGTCCGAGTTATGTGTTGGTCGGATTTTGAAATATAAGTTGTCAACTAGATGATGACTTACGAATTGCTTTGAAAATATGAGTTATCATGAGCAGATAAATACTTATAAATAGTTTTCAAGATATAAAGGCTTATGGATAGCCTCTCAAATATGAGCAGCTCTATTGAGCGAGGGCTTACAAACTATCTCGAAGAGACTATGCATTACAGATAGACTTGGAAATAGCTATCACGCTATGATTTACCAAAGTCTTAATAACATCTTTTCTCTAATATGGGTTAAACCAACTTGAAATATATGCAAATGAATTGGGGGACATTTAATCTCTCCAAATTCTCGTGAAGATAAAGTAAATTAATAATAAGATCAAACTTACAAGTATGAAGCAATTAACATGATGTTGTTAATAAAATGATAATGTAGATAACATGGCGTACGTAGTCACACTAATAATATAATGCGCATACTAGTTGTAATAATGTAATGCTATTAAGTTATTGGTATCACAATATGAATTGATCATCGATGCAAGTCAATCAATGTGAGAATTCATCTACGATGGGCATAATAATTTATAGATGGTAAGAATTAAAATCAGATTTTTAATAGATTTTGATAAAAGATGATGAAATGAATGGTTATAAAATTGTGAATTCTATGAAAAATGTGTGATTAAAATTATAATGACTTGAATTTAAATTAAAATCTAAAATTTGATTTTTACCAAACAAGAACATAATATAAATTTCATATATTAATCACAAATAGTGTCTTTCACTCTACATTTCTTGAAGAGCAAGAGTCAGGTGAGAGAGAAAGCAAAGAGAATCAGCATTAGAAGCTATCAAGAAATTGACAACAATTGATCTATCAAATACTGCTTCTTTATCCTCCAAATCATCCTTCAATCCCAATCTCTCTCCCTCGTATTTCAATCCCACCACCATTCCACAATATTGTCGATTAACCCCACTACTTCCATTTGTTATCCCACCTCCGCCGTGCATGCGGCTAAGATTGCCAAAACACCTCTCATCACCACCAAGAATCCAACCGTCTTCCTCCGCTAAGTGGGCTGTGGAGACCTAGCATAGAGATAGGAAAAGATCAAGATTTCGAGACAAACCCAGAAATATTTGAGGATTGAATTGAGAATCCATTTTGAAAAAACGCGAATTTGTAAGAAGATATCAGAAAAGCTATAGAAGAAGAATAAATGAGAACCCCACCCCACCCCCACCCCCACCCTTTTTTTTTTCCTCTCACATATGGGAGTTTGACAAATCTTTAGGTGAGGTGGTGATGGCTTGTGGATTGTGGGAGCAGTGGTGGTTGCAACGGTAACTGGTGGTGGTTTGCAAAGATTGGTGACGAAAAATTCAAATTCTCTTAATAATTAAAATGGGCAGCAAATTGAAATATTTTATCTCTGCTCCACCCAATTACTAATAGTAGGTCTTATTTTTAAATTCAGAATTATTACCAAAATCTATTTAATTTGAATGGATCCATTTGTAGTCGTGTACCCAGTCAGTGTTGCTTACCAAATAGAATAATAATGTTCTCTACATTGCAACATAAAAGTAAAAGTAATACCTCTTGAGTACAGATGGCATAAAAATAATACCTATTATGTCATTTACTTTGTGACAAAGTAACATTATTATTTGAGTAACGATGACCTAAAAAATAGCATAACTTGATCCTGGTGGGCCTTGCTTAGAACGCTGGCAGGTTTCCCCTGTTAATCAAGTTATGGAGTTGGAAGTTTTGTGTCGAGGCACGACACGGAACACAATTCTTGATTTATAACAAAATTGAATAATCTTTGCCCTGAGCCCCTTTTCCATTTATTTTAAGAATGTGTATGGTAGAGATTAAAATCGGATTAAAATTGAAAAACTAGCCGTTATAATTGACTTTTATTAGACGAGTGAAACTCAATAACGGTCATATTTTCAATTTTAATCAGCTTTTTAACTTTACCAAACAGGTTCTAAGTATGTGCTTCTATCTTGCGGGGACTTCATTTTGGAAAGCACAATGCCATGGAAAAAAAAAAATTGTCAATGGAAGTAAATTTATGTCTTCAACGTTATTGACAAACACAATAATCAACTTTTATGGAACTTATTTTATGTCTATTTGCATGTGGTAAATGAAGATTTCAAGAATGATATGTGAATTGAAGAAGACAAACTTGAAATGATAACCATTATTTTAGTAGAAGAAGCACAAAAGTTCTTGTTGGGGGTGGGGAACTGAGTGGGTCATCCCAATCTTGTCTCGTCATCATCACTACTTTCGAGTCCATATGTATTTAATTGTTGAGATGGTAACTTAATTCACGACCTTGTTGTATTTGGATCTTGAAGAGCCTCTTTTTTGCGTCCAACAAGTTATACTGACACGAGCTAAGTCAAAAACATTATTACGTATTCGCTACAACTACTTTTATTAAAACAAATATTTATTCCTTATGAAAAGACAAAATACCGGTAAAACAAATTCATATTTCATTTTATAATTTGCACAATATTGTCATGGTCATCATTTATGACAGTGAGAAAATACTATTCTTATGGTAGAATCCAGTAGTGACGCCTTTTGGACCCCTAAATTTAAGTCCCAAATTGGTTACCTCAATTCAGTACAATTTTACACAACCAACGTCTTTTATGTTACAAAGTTGCAGCTATTGAATTTGTTGTCTATTATTTGTCCCCTTGAAATTGTTAGCGAGGTCGAAAATATAGTTTCAGACATGTAAGAACTCATGGTAACATTTCAAATCATCCCCAATTAAAAATGTATCGAAAAATTAATGTAATAAATATTTAATAAATTAATTCTGGATCAATAGAATAAACAGTGTCACAAGTCACAACCAATATATTTATTTTTGACCTCATTTGCAACACAAGAAAAATTTATGTGTAAATAGAATCATGACTTGAGTGTGGCACCTCACTTGGACGTAAAAACACTAAGAGTTGGCAAATCCTAAGATGAACGCGGGTTCTAGATTCGAAAAGTCAAGTCTCGTGTCAACTAGTGCACTAACTACGTGGCATGATGGGCAATCGAGGACCTGGCAAACGATGGCCCACCACAACCAAGAGCTCTTATGTTATAGCCTTGTAGAGAACTTATGATTGGAGATAATATTTTGTTTTGTTTGATATCGGGTATATATAAGAAAAATCAAAATTTAGGTTGGTTGGTAGACAATTTGTACATAAGCACACATTCTAATCTTGATGAGTTAGTGTCAATAAATATATTTAATTCCCTATGATTTAATATTAAAGTAAAAATATGTGAAACAAAATATATTTAGCTGTCGAGAGTTCTCGAATTTGTGACATTACATATAAATGTACCGGCTCTCAACGTCACGAATTAATTCTTGGCAACTTTATAGAATCGAGAATAATATTTATTCCTTACGATAAAGCAGAGTACACCGCTTCCATTTACTTGCACAATCATCACTGTCATTATTTATGACGGTTGAAAAATACACTTACGTGTCAGCTATACCTCATAAATTAAATTTAAGTATCACATAGGGTACCTCTACTTTGAATCTTACGTTACTAGTGCACGTTATTAACGCCGTCCATCATACTTGATTTTTATAATAATTAAATGAAAAATAGAATAAATTCTTTACCACCAAATAAATTACAAGTAAAACGAATTTCATTTTCCATGCCATGCAAATCTCCAGCACCCTAACACCTTTTTTTGACTAATTTAATTTCTTTCCTTTTTTTTTTTTCTTTGGTAATTAATACGAACACCTTAACGGTTGTTCATAACGGAATTTAGGTTTTTTAGGGTTATCTCCACTTTACTTTCTTTATTACCACAAAAACTTTAGGGTTTTCTTTTTCACACTAATAAAAACAAACGCATGTTCAATCGGTGAGTGCACGCACCAATCACGACCCAGTTTAGTGAGTGGGCCCACTTTGACGAGACACTGTCAAATGTTAATTTACCTTTAGAAAGGTGGTGCGTGTGGGTCACGATTTCGGACTCTCGTTTGACTAGGGTTTCTGTAACGCATATTTGTGTGGTAATAAGATTCCAATCCAACTGCGTCGCTGGCATATACTGATTGGATATGGTTTCTATTTTAAGAGTGGGCAAACTTGTCTGTAGGTCAGTAAACTTTCAAATTTATTTTACATTGGTCACCGAAGGTCAATTTGATCCTTCAACTTTTGTCTACACACGTGACCAAAATTAATTGCCAGTCCTACGTGGATGAATGAGTGATTTACGAATTTTTAATTTGTTTGAAGGATTTCATTTCAATATGTTCGGAAATTTAAGTGCTTATTTAACGCAAATATTACATAATTAGGAATACGCACCGAGTAGTTCTCGTCTAATCTTATTTTATTCTTTGAGGGTTCGAAAATAAGTTATAAAAAATAGTAGACCGTTACATAAATTTTCTTATTTCACTTTTTACGTTGGTTTTCCTTTGTTTTAAAAAAATAAAAATATTGATTATTCTAAGTATGTATTAATTAATGTAAAATCATACAAATTTTGCTTTAATTGATAGATTAATAAAAAATATTTTTGAAAAATCCCATCAAAATTTGATTCCGTAATTAAATTTGAAAACCCATATCACAAATGTTCGTTTCTTGATTCTTAGATCCAGAATAGGATCAATTTTAATTGGAATTGGAATTCGATCGATCGTTTGATTGATGAAGTGATGGTATTGATTGGGCCATTCGGGGTAAAAATGCCACTCCTAGCCACATGGGATTGGTCTTGTCGTAAAATGGTTAAAACCGTAACAAAACTGTAAGTTGAGTGTCCAAAGTGAAACAAATGTAAATGGAGTGACCTATAGTGATAATTTACCTTTGCATGTGTATTCAAGAAAAAAAAATTACTATTAATGCTTTTGTACTGTACACACACTAAAAAGCCTTTCTTTGAGGAAAGGATAAAAAATATAACTCTCTCGCTCCTCCACTTTGTCTTCATTTTCACTCCTCTCTCTCTCTCTCTGTTAAAACATTTCTAGTTCTCTCTCCTGAATTTTCAAACCTAAAACGTTAGGGTTCTATAATATTTCGCACTCGAATTCCTCACAACCAGTTGTAAATCAGTCGCAGAAAATCCTGTATAGAGATTCTCCGGTTTGTATTCTAGCACATGATACCGGTTTTGCCGTGAGCTGTGGAGGGAATTTTCTGGGTCTGGGGAGGTTTGGATTTGATTTTTCGGTTCAACCAAAGGTTTGTTTTCTGATATTCTTTCTTTGTTTGGTGATTCAATTTCACTTTTGTTGTTTATGAGTGTTATTTCCTGCGTGGATTTGGGTGAGGTTTAGCTGAGTTTGAGCTCATCTTTGCGTCGTATATATCTCTTTATCTTGAACTGATTGATCTGTATTCATTTTTGCTGGTCCATTTATTTTGTGCCATTTCTGGGTTTGATTTCTTTTGATTGTTGTTATCATTTTATGGTATTTTTAGTTTATTCCGTAGAGGTTGTCCCAACTGGATCTGTCCATTGGAATGATGAAACGTTTTGTGATTTGATAAACCCTAATTGAAGGCATTGGAATTGGTGCTAATATGTGGCTTTCATTCTCAGTGTTATAATTGAGTTTCTTAATGGGTTTTGATTCAATTTTTTAGCCATTGACACATCTTTATTTGTACCTTGTTAAAAGTTAGATCTATTAGAGTTTTTCACCCTAATAAAACCCTAAATCTGGTTTTGCTTGCTGTAATTTTGCTGTCAGTTTGGTGCATTTGGCCTTATATTTATTGTATCGTATGCATATAAATTCTTTTTACTGAGATAGATCTATTGACAATTTTCACCTAAAGGAAACCCTAAAATTGCTTTACCTTCTCACTTTTAATTTCATGTCTTCCTTGGCTGTCTATTTGGTGCATTTGGCTGTATATTTATTTTATCACATGCATACAAAATTATTTTATGCGATCCAGTTTTGTCCTTGTTGTCACTGTAAACTAGGGTTTCAATCATATTTGAGTTGCACCTCCAATTGGTACAGTCACTTTTACTTGCTTTGTGCTGTTCTCGTGCTGTTCTTGTGCTCTATCGTATAAATTGTAACCATCTATGCTCATTTTTGCAATTGTGTATGTATAGTATCTTTTAAATTTCTGTACTTTGATTGGATGTGATAGCATTCACTATGGACATTCAAATATAAAGTTTCTTTAACGTGATCTAAAGTTCGGTTCCTTTAACACGATCTAAAGTTTCTCTTTGAACTTTTAGGAGAGTAGGCATTGTATATAAGGATTGTAAATCTTAATTTATGAACATATGTGATTAATTATTTCATTCTTTTGGTTTAGGTCTTGTTTCTGAAATGGACAAGAGTATTGTGGTTCTCAAAGAAAATCGCGTGAAGAACAACTCTTCTGTTTTTGCATCAAATTCTTTAGGATCATTTGTTCAGATTAACTCAATAGCTGTAGACCTCAGTATTCCTGTGGAAGAAATTGAGATACCAGCGCACGGGCATTTTTCAATACGGTGAGCATTTCATTTAGACTTCCAACATCTTGTACCACTTGCTTAATTCATTTCAACCTTGATTGTTTTGGTTAATTTGTAATTTTTTCCTAGTTAGTGCACGCCTTCTGCACGATTAATTTATGCGTGTTTTCTCTCTGCTGTTATGCATACTTGCAATGTATGATATCCCATTAATGTAGGTACATGATAGTGCATCTGCTAGTGTATTTACATTGGGGATACATGATTATTGTGCAATTCCCATGTACTGTGAGCTTAGTTAGATTTGTACAATTTAGCATTCCTATTTTTCCCCCATTAAGTTTTGTCCCTTTTATGTTCTTTCAAGATTTGGTCTGGAATAATCTCTAATTGGACATAGCATGATGCTTAACTAGTATGGGGTTAAGTGATACTGATAGTCAATGAAATTGATTTATGCTTGCTATAGTTCATTATTATAATCCTTTTTTTTTTTTTTAAATTATGAACGTACACAAGTGAGTAGACTCTTGATGTTGTGTATGTATGCGAATGTGATGTAGAAAACAACAAAGAGAATACTTGTCTGACTCAATTCCTGCTGTGGATGCAGTGGATATGTTGCTGAAATGAGGAGAAAGGATCGGAAACTTTGTTTTCCATTTGCTTCAGAAGCTGGCGATGGTGTTTTGGAGGATAGTCTTGCTCCATTATACGCCCCAAAATTTAGATGGTGGCAGTGCTTAAACTGCACTGTTGAGAGTACTGCACCAGAAACAATGCCGACTCATAGAAGGTGTAGAATTGCTTGTGTAAAAGGTGGAGAAAAAGATAGATCATCCTCACACAGTGAGAATTTAACAATTACTGAAGTTAGAGATAGAAAAATTCGTGGTACATGCACAATTCTAGTCCTATAACTTTCATTTACCTCAATGTATCTATAGGTTCGGCTCAGGTTTTTAATGTTCCCTTTTCGAATTTTTTCCATTGCTTTTGCAGGTAATAACAATGGGCCGGTAGACTTTGGAGTTGCAGAAAATAATAATCCTAATAATAATATCCCAAACTTGAATCCATGCCCCGTCGAAGAAACTACCATAGGTAAGTTTGTCTATACATATGACTGTACAGTGCTAAACGACTTCTTTTTGTAACTATTCATTATTTAATATTTATATTAATTATTTTAAACATATCTTTAGGTTTGAGCTTGAATGGCTTTTTCCCATGTTTCAATCTGTAATGTCCAAACTGTCTATGCAGGCAGCAAAAATGAAGCAGATTTTAGAGAAAAAGAATGTAACAATCCTAGTTTTTATGTTACACAAGCTACTGCATTGCACAATCAAGGGAAGGAAACAAATGCATCAGGTTATTTGACAGCAACTTTGTAATCTTTCAAACTGCTTATTGTTGTCCCAATGATGAAAATAATATTTTTTTTCGCAACAGATTCTATTGATCATAGAGAAAGCACTGTCCCAATGCCAAACAACTGGATGATTGATGATGTAGATACATGTCCCCAGGTTGAGGTCCAGAGCAACACCTTAAATTCTGATGTAGCTCGTGTAACTGGACTTCCCTCCATCAAAGTCAGTGAGCCGAACAATTTATCATCTGGAAGTGATGATAATTCAAGTGGGCTGCCGCATAGGAGGAAACAAAAGTTGCGTTATCTGGCTGATATATTGCATGCCGAAAAAAGTTCACAAAGTGGGACCCCAAGAATCAAACATGCTTCATCCAGTGGAATGCACATTGTGTCTGCCAAGCGTGGATCAATTTTAGCCCCTCAGCACTCAGTAAATATCCCTGAAGATGTTCAGAAAAGAAAAATTCCTCATGTAGAAGACAGAATACCTGAAATTTCTGACTCCAAATCAGAAGGGGATGATTTGAAAAAATTGGATTTGCAACTTGGAACGAAGACTAACTGGATCAAGACTAGGAAAAGGAAAATTCTTGATTTCAGTAAAAAGAAACGGCATATCCACGTTGTTGATGGAACAATCCCTGCACGAGAAGTGCCCAAGATCAGCACTGTGGATTTGCACAAACATGCTGTTATTGGCGATACTAGTTTCTGTAAGTTGACAGATATTCCTTCGACGTTAGGAGAAACGAGTAAATTTTTTAAGAGTTTTCAATCTGGACAACATATAGAGAGAAACTCTTGTTTGTCCAAGAATAAGAGGCCAGAAGTTGAAGCTGATCAAACTACTTCCATGCCTCCAAGCAATATGAATATGGGAGAAGGCAATATCAATGGAAAAGTGGCATTTAGTCTCTCGCTCAACAACGTCATGGATGTTGAAAGAATTTCCAACCAGCAGACATCATTCATACAGCAAAGGGGCATTCCAGGGAAGCACCCTTGGAGGAAAGTGTTACCATTGGATCTCAACGAGACATTTACCCCTACAATGGGAGAGGAACTACCTACTCTTTCTGAAAATGAGAGTTTTCCCATGCATGACACTTTGGTACTCCCAAGTTTTCTTTACTGTTATCAGTTGTTCATTGTTAATGTTTTATTATTTATTACATGCAATTCTCGTAGTCCACAAAATTTTTTAACATTATATCTGATTTTGCCAACAATGCCATGAAAATTCTTAGTCAGGCCCCAATATCAGAGCCAATCGTTAGTCCTGGAACTGAAAGCATGTTACTATTTGCTAAATATTAGCAACTACATATGATAGCACCACTAAAACTTATCTTTTGCATGTTATAGATGATGTACTTAAAGGTCACATTATATTATCTGATAACTTAAATTTCCGTGCCAGCTTCTTATGAAACATTTTTAAGGAGTTGCAGTATACTGATTGAGTGCTGCATGTTTGTCTGATTATGAGTTCACTTCAACGTAAATTGAGGCTATCTCATGCTGTTGAGAGTTTTTTTAAATCAGTTTGTGCTTAATTTTATGAGATTGGGAACTTGTATTGACAATTTGTTATTGCCATTTAATCTCTTTATATTACTTTTATTTCTGGTAATCTCATTCTTTTGATTCAGTGTAATTAACTTGGCATTTTGTTGTTTTATTATTATTTTTTTTTTGTCAGGATATTTCTGCCTCCTACATCAAGGAGAAAGCAAGAGAGAGGCAAGGATTAGGAGTTTCTGGGCCAGAAAACGACCAACAGACTTGTGAGAGGAGTGAACTTGGACTGTCGGATGATATACCAATGGAAATAGTTGAGCTCATGGCCAAGAACCAGCATGAAAGGGCCTTTGGGAACTCAAGAAATCTCTTCCTGCACAAGGGAACCAATAAAAGCCCAAGAGGGTCTCCTGCACTACATGGCAACAGACATTCCATCGTGACGAATTTTCTGCTCCCCAACACGAGGGGAAATAGTGTGAATCCAGAAAGTGGCATTATAAGAGCTGACCAGAGCAATCACAACCATTTTGGTTGGTCAAGTATAAATCAGTTCGACATGAGCGAATTGGAAGAGAGTTCATTCTTCAATTCCTTTCTGCAGAATCAACAAAGCAGCCCAGCATTTTCCGCTTCAGGTTCCAACATAACCGGATCAAGAGTTGGGAAAGGAGCAATATCACCGTGGTCTTCTAGCAAAGACAATGTGCCTTTTCATCTTGACATTCACAAGAACTGGTCGACTCAGTCTAATAATAGAAGTACACATTCATTCGTTGACTCGCAGCATAAAGGAAAGACCATCAGTGACATAAAGGGTCCTGAGGCAAAACTGGCAGTGCATGATATGTCATTACTCAAACAAGGAAGAATTGGGCCCAGCCCAAAATCCATGGGCTCATTAGATTCTTACTCCAACGACACTATTCCGGCAATGCAGTTGCTATCTTTAATGAATCAAGGTGTGATATCAAGGAGTTCTTTTAATGTTGGCATGGAAAATTTCCGTTATAAAGACTTTTCTCCTTGCGAGTACCATCCAAGTTTGAATGGGGATGAGAAACGGAATGCCCTGAGTAGATCTTTCTTTCCTCAGCATCACCATTTAAAGGAATTCCCAGTGTTACCGTCCGGCATTTATGGTACTAATGAAAGCTTTAAGAAACCTTTGTCTTACAGTAAGTGCTTGACATGCTAAAGTCTTCATTTGAATTCTCGCCACTGCAGATTCATTTCCCATTTTTTCTTGGTTTTACAGGTCAAGTATCTTTGCGAGAGAGCTTAGGTGTTGGTCCATCAAGATCTAAGATTCTCCCTCGACAATCTCATAGAGACGTCATTCCATCAATGTCCATTGACTTGGAGGAATCCACCAATCCTGGAACTCCCCAGCCACTGAGAATTAGGACAGAAGAACATGTTTGCACACTCAACCAGAACCCTGCTGACTTCAGCATTCCTGATGCACGAAACCAGTACACCATCTGTGCAAAGGATTTGAAATTGAGAAAGAGGAATGCTACGAAAGAAAGATCTTTCTCTGGTAATGGGGAAGGACATAAGAGACAGAGGGTCACAAAGAATGCTTTGAGGAAAGAGTCTGCTAGAAAGTAAGGCATCTGCCTTGTTTCGAGGTGATTCAGTTAAGCTCTGGTTTAAATTATGTCTTTCAGGTTTATCATGGATTACATATCTTGTTTTTGGTTGCTATACATTTAAGGATTACATTAATTATCTGAATAAGTCAGTTTGGCAACATTTGGATGTTTAAACAGGAAAATCTGTTATAAATTCTGCATACAAATAAGTTGAATGATTGAGGAAATAATGTGCTGATTGTGTGCAGAAACTGTGCTTGAATGGTCATCTTGCTTATCTTCAAAATTGTGATTCTACTTATCCTGAAATAAGTGCAAATTTGTATAAACTAGGTTGAACACTGCACACCAAACATAAACTATGTGTTTATTCCTTATTTGTCCCATGTTCAATTAGTTACATCCAGATGAAACATTGTTCTGCATACGTTTGTGCGATAGCTTTATTTTTTTATATCTTAAAATTAATAAAAATATGATGAGATGTCTTTTCTCATAAATTAAGCTTTCGATAGACCCTAAGATTAATACTCTCATTTTAGCGATTTTTGGACTGTTACAAAGTGTTAAACTAAGTATAAATGTGTTCCACATAAGTTGCATATGCTACTGCCTTTCCGTCCATTTTTCCATTAAATATGCGTAAAATGATGAATTTGTCATCCCCTTTTATATAAACGAAAATAAAAGAAATCAACAAAATAGGAAAATGAAGGAAATTTGCAGAGTGAGTCTCAAATCTTTTCAAAAATACAAATAGATCACACACAAATTAATATGCAACATTGAAATAGTGGCTTAAAAATGACTTTTTGAAATTACAAGAAAAAAGGTTGAATCGGGTGATTTGCATAGATGAAAGAGAAATATACTCTGCGCTGCATACATAGATTTAATCTTATTTTGGTGGAGATTAAAATTAGAATTTTAGCTGATTTTAATAAAAGTTGATGAAATGTGTGGTTAAAAAATCGTTGGTCCTTGAAATATGTTGTTAAAATTAATTTTTGACTTTGAATTTGATTAAAAAAAAAAAGAGATTTTAATTTATACCAAACAAGTAGAGCCATCCCTTATTATCTTTGCTTGATAAGCACATGCGTCCATGCTTACAGTTTGAAAATCAGTACTTGGAAGTTGGAACCATAGGCTTGTAAATTAGAAACTATTATTCTGTGGGCGTGTTCGGTAAAGATTAAAATTCAAAAACTAGTCATTATTGACTTTTATTAGACGAGTGAGACCCAATAACGGTTATATTTTCAATTTTAATTGAATTTTGAGTTATACCGAACACGCCCTATACCACTAAGAGAAATAAAATTGTAGAAAGAAAATAAATGCAAAAAAATACCCAAGATTTATAGAGTTTCATTTGAACGTAAAACTATATCCTCCTCCATCGCTTCAGTAATTAATTATGATGAAAATAGGTTTATAAGAGATATTTTACACCTTTTATTTTTTTGTTGTAATATCTCTCAATTTTATGATAATACAAAATTTTAATGACGACTCCCTATTTATAAAATAAATTAGGGTAAAATCGAAAGTATAGATTTGAAATTCCTGAACGGTAAAGTCCCGAATTTTATATTCTTAAATTGGTTAGTGTGGCTCATTTTAAAAAATAATTTTTGAGGCTTGACCCATTTAAGATAATGAAAGCCCAATACATAAATCATTTTAAAGCCCAAATATCTAAAACATTGATTTAAATAAATCTGAGTACAAAAAACTGATGAATAAATGGGTTGTTACAATGATTATTGGCATGGTATACTATATTTCACACAATTCAAGTTCGAATCATCCTGCAGATATTTTTGAAAGAATATTTTTGGAGTTAAAAACTATCATTTTTGTTTTTTTTGTTAAGGCGCAAATATATGAAGTTAATTTGAGGGGATAAGTTTTTTGTTAATGAACATTCATGGAGATATGTTACGTGTCATATAAATTATATAAATTAGGGGTGAACGCAGTTCAGTTTGGACTATTTGTGCCATATTTCAACTCAAACCATTTAATGCAGTTTGAAATTTTTTCAAACCAAACCAAACCATTTTATTTTTCGAACCAAACCAAACCATAATTTGCGGGTTTGTTCGATTTTAATCTATGATTTACCTATCGACATTATAATAATATATTTAAAATAAGTTAACATCTAAGTTTAAACGAGAACTAATAATGTTAAATATTAAATTACATTCATCTTTCCCACGAAACCTATGAATAAATTATTTTCAAAATTGGTTGTTAAAAGATGTTAATAAAATAAATATATATTTCTTCCTTTTTATTTACCTTTTCTTATTTACCTTTCATATTGTCATAGTGATTGGTAAAAGATAAGAGTCACATTCTCCTATAATAGTTTGGTTAAAACTTTTTTTGTCCTACTAGTGAGATGAAAAACAAGAACTCAACATGATATGTTTAATTGTACAATGAATGATAGAGTTTAGATTTATTGAAATTTGACAAATTTTATTCTCTAACGACTTTACGAAAGTAGAATGTAGTAGTAGCTAGTTAGGGAACTTTAACATTTTCACACAATCAATAAGCTTTATCCTTCGTTCTTTCTAAACGACAAACAATTCATTAATCGCCTAAGCATACCAAAAGTCATTTTTTTAATCCAAACCAAAAATCACAAATGTATAATAAGTTAAAAAAATAACAAATAAAAGAAAGAATAATGAAAAAAATGACTTGAATGAAAATCTAAGACTTATCAAGAGAGAAGAGAAAAATTGTGATTCGGGTAGAAATTTAGTAGACTAACAAGCAAAAAGCGACTAACAATTTGTGATTGGGAATCGCATTTTGTTCAGTAGTAGCAGACAAATATCAAATATTTGAGAAATGAGAGTTTAGGTAACTTCTAAAGTTGTAGGCATGATTTGCTATCGTAGTTTTGGTGTATTATGATTTGGATTGTTCAAAATAAATGCCTTTTTTCATATGACTTGGAATTAATTAAAATTAGATTAGATAACTGGTCACGTGTTGTGGACATATAAAATTATCGGCCAATAATGATGAACTTAATTTACTTTTATATGGTTATTTTAATGAGTTGGTTGTAATTTGTATTGCTAAATTGATATATATTTTTTTAAAATGTGAAAACTTTAAAATTTGGAAGTTAATAAAATTAATTTTTTAATTAAAAAAATTAAAAAATGGTTCAGTTCGGTCTTATGCGGTTTTTGAAAATTGAAACCTAAATTAAACGGTTTGGTTCGGTTTGAGAAAAAAATCGCGGGTCCACGTGGACCCGAACCAATGTTTCAAATTAACGGTTCCAGTTCGATTTGCAGTTTCCAGGTTTTTTTGTGCAGCCCTAATATAAATCATTCACTTTTCTTCATTTTTCACCATGTGGTTATTTTTATAAAATTATTTTTTGAGAATGATCTTGGGTTTAAAACTTTTCTAAATCTCACTCAAATGCTTAATTTAACAAGGTATATTGTTACATAACTCCCCCATTTAGTTTTTCATTAAAACATAAGGTTACAAAAATAAGAATGTCACTTTTTTACCAAACCTCTCTTCAAATCCGAATTTCATTTCTTTTCCTCTTAAAACTTGTGTAGCGTCAGACTATTTACAAAATGTATTACTACAAGTTTGATAATTCGAGGCAAAGGGTTTCTCATTTCATATCAAGAATCAAAGTGGTGCTAATTATTTATCCTTTTTGTTCATGATATGTATATATATGCATGATTGTGATATGTATTAGAATTCTTGAAGTTATGAACAAAGATATTTATGTATGGCCACAGTCAATTTCTACAATCCCAAGGGATTTTCGGAATCATAAATTTGTCGGTATTCATTGATGAGAAATGTTTAATTCTTATCCATCACTTTTACATATATGTATATGTTTCTAATTAAAATGGTGCACCAATTACATGGATTGCAGAGGATCAGAAGAAAGAAATGTGTTTCATTTGTGTAGTTACTTGCATTTGAAGAATTTCTAGTTCCTACTAGCCATGTTGAATTTCTAGAAAATGTTAGTTTATCTTTTCTTTTTTGAAAGACTTCCTAGTTCTTTTTCTTAATATGCACATTGAAATTTTAATTGGTTTAAGTAAGCATTTAATTAAAGTTGCAAAAAAATTTAAGACTAAACCTTAGACTTGTAAAAAATAAATTATAGCTTTCTTTCCTAATTTTGTCGTGCCATTTGAAATAGAATCCTTTGAATTTTTGGACAAAAGTAGAAGGGTTTGTAAGCCATATGAATCATATGTCCGTTGACTCGGGAATCAAGTCAATTGAAGGCCGGTAGGATAAGTTATGTCATTTTCTATGTGATGTGTTCAATATACTCGAGAACAGGGTTTTGCATATGTTTGAGTGTCCATTTGATTGCCTAAACGAAGCTTGAAATTCTAAAATTTACTATGTTGTACTTGAACGAGTTTAGAAAATACTATAAAAATATAATAGAATTTCGAACCCTAGATATGGTCCAACTAAGCTTGATCGTTGGATAGCACGTTAAAGGGTTGAATTTCGTTAACGAAGGATAACCTTCATTTTCATCTTCCGTTTTAGTTCGTTTATTAAACAAACCAAAGTTAACTAACTTAAATCATTTATTTCCATTAGTTGTTGGAACTTGTGATAGAACACAAGGGTAATCTACGTAATAAAAAAGAAATAAGGAAAATTCTAATTTAACCCAAAATATTATTTACTTTTTGTTTATATACTTACGTATATAGATGTAATTTAAATGAGAACATGTAGTACTACGTCAATAAGACATCATTTAGCATGTTACGTGTTTAAAAACGTTAAATATATTTGTTAACCGTAAATGTCTGATGTGCTTAAAAAAGTATTAAAGTCTTAAAAAAACAAAAAGATTGGCCAAGTATTTGATTTCTCTTGGGTACTCTGCATCCATCAATCATCCACATCCTAAATCTAGGTGTGGAAATTTTATTAAGAAATTCGAAAGTTATGTTTTTGCGAATTTTATTGTTAATTGTCAAAAAAAAAAAAAAAAAAAACATGTGTTGGGCTGCAATAACTATGGGTAACAGGTGGCTAGGTGCAATCAATCTACTAGAAGAAACTTAGTCAGGGCCATAGGAATTCCAATTAGGGCATATTTAGATTTTGAAGTTGATGATTCCCTAAATTTGGAGGATCATGTGCAAAATGTTTATGCGCATTGGGTGATAGTTAAGAATGCAGGCTATCAGATTTGTGATCGATAGTCTATTCAACGTCTTTTGGACCTTAGCACTGTAAAATTTTATTAAAAGAAATGGGATCGGTAATTCCATCGGGGAATCCTCATGACATAGGGTATGTGAATGTTTGCAATATTGTTATAAAGTATTGGGAAACCTACCTCAAGTAAGTAATCTCACATTCTAGTTAAAATTCAGGAATGATAATGGACTATGAGGTAACTCAACCATTGGGGATTGATGAGATAAATCAACAAGCAGGAATCATCGAGGAGGACCTCGAAGAGAATCCAAAGGCAGAATGAGAGGGGGTGTTGAAAGCCTATTGATAGGAAAATAAAAAAAATAAGAATAATATCAATCGTTATATTTTTCTTTGCAACTTCAATTAAGTCCAAGTGTTATGTGAATTTTCTTATGGTAAGTTTGGGTTTTTAGATTTCAAATGAAGTTATGAACTTTTTTTTAAAAAATCTTGTTCTTAAATTGCATGTCTACCAAATGAAAATTTATTTTATTGTTTAAAGAAAATGGTGTAATCAAATTTGAACAATTTGATAAGATAGTTCTTGCAAGTGGTGCAACAGCTTGGAAGACAAGCCCCACAAGCGAACCATGTAGATGCCCCGACTTAAGCTTCGATTGTGGAAACTTTGAGAAGGTATAAACTACCTCCATAGCTTGACTAATTGCTCAATTAACTTGAGAATGGAGTAAAATTTCAGTGGTCAGATAAGTGTGAATAGAGCTTTCAAGAGGGTTAGCACATTTGAGGGTTGAATTTCGTTAAAATAAGCACTACACCAATAAAGGGCTTTTGCAGCGGCCAAAAAAACGTTGCAAAAGACTTTTTGTAGCGTTTTTCCAAGTGCTGCAAATGTCGGTGTTACTGTTGAGTGAATACTTTTTGCAGCGTTTTTTTAACGTTGCGGTAGACCCCTTTTGCAACGTTTTTTAAATGTTGCGATAAACCCTCTTTTACAGCGTTTTTTAAACGTTGCGGTAGACTTTTTTATTTATTTATTACAGTTATGGTAATTGAGTAATTGACCAACAAAATTAAAAATAACACTTTGTGATATTTTGGAATTGCATAAAAATTGATAATTTCATTATAAATTTCTGAATCAATACAAAATTCGAATGTGATAAAACACGACCTATCTAAAAAGGAGTAAGATAAACAATACAATTGTTTCATCCATCATTCCACTAACTAGATTGCTAGAAGAAGTAAAGACTCCAGAAGATGGTAGCCCTTCATATTCAGCTGTTCTATTTCCATTCCCTGATTTGCTACTGAAATTGTAATCATTATGAAATCTGGCATCCTTCACCAGACAGAAAGGCACAAAATTACTAGCCAGAAATAAGAGAAGTAGAACATGGAAAATTAGGCACAAGTGGTTTCAAAGTTATCTGAGTACCCATACCAATAAGAATCTAATTGCCAGGACCCTCCCAAAATGGTGCTTCACCTTCACCAACCAGACCCCAATATCGTGTCCTTATTTAGCCTATCCTTATCTCGTCTTTTGATCTTTTCCTGGAAAAACACAAATAATATATGCTCATAAAAAATGAGGATGTGCATAATTGCAGCAAAATCAACATACGCACTGAGATCGACTGAACCAGGATTATCCAGTATGTCAACAAACTTGCGCTTTCATATCGGATTTACATCAGTATAGCTTTCATATCGGATTCACATCAGAAAAGAAGCTTTTGTAGACAATATAGCTTTCACCAAGCAAGTTCCCCCAGCAAAACCAAGGACACATCAAATAAACCTTGTTTTTGATAAATTTATAGTCGATGACTCACTCAAATTTGAGTCAACACAAACTTCATTTACTACTTAATCAAGCTCACATCAGTATTTAAGAAGAAAGTACATTGGAGTAGAGTACTGTATAGTCCCAGAAATTTCCATCATGCTTTGATATATCAATCAATTAGGTTCTAATATATAGAGACTTAATTCCACAACAGTGTCAAATGCCTTGAAATCTTGCATGTAATTCTAATAGACAGAGACATTACCCGATGCCAGATTTCCACCATTCACTTCTTCTTGATCAAAGTGAAGGAAAATATAAAATTTAGCTATATAACTAAACAAGCATTAAAAACAAAGAACGACATGGTTACATTTGACAGAAGGTCTTACTATTTGAGAGTACACGTAAGCGACTTTTCTTTTCTTTATTTTGCCTTCGACATAGTCATCACTTGAAGAACTTCTAGGAATAGTACATTCACATGTCTCGGTAGAAAAATCATTTGAAGTTTCATTGCTTGCATTTGGATGCTTAGGTACAACTCGAGGGACCCTGAATTCCCTCTTTGCCTCAAGAGAGGCAAAACTTGATAAAAAAGATATAATTCTTATCATGTACAAACAACATTTGTGGAACGAACTAATAAAAATTAAGGTTAACCAAGCAGACTTAGAAGTTATTAATAAACATACATGTAATGAGAAGAAAACTTGTAATAGTGTTAAGTGGACATATCGTATATCTCATCAGCAACCACCACAAGATGTAAGATCATTTTTAAGTTGCACAAACTAATTTTTATTAGTTGAGAACAACAATATCGTAAGAACAAAAGCAACCCCGAGATCAAATATAATGTAGTTCATCACCGGGGAATGCAAAAGGCTTAAACTTAAAAAAAATTATCCAGAAAGCATTTCAGTGTAAGATTTTAGTTCATTTATAAGGTTATCGTAGTAGGCCGCTAGAGTAATGACAGTTAACATTTAGTGAATTAACATAAAGAATTGAAGAAGCACATGCTAGCTGCAGGTTAAATTTTCAGGGATTCAGTAGTTATTTCTTAAACAAATCTATAGTCTTTTTAATGAATTATGAACTTACATGGCTTGGGGGTATATGCTTGCCACTTAGAAGATCTAGCAGCATGGTTCCGAAGCTGTAAACTACACTTTCTGGAGTCACTCTTCCTGCCAAACATTGGAGACAAATTACCGAAAGCTAAACTTACATAGCTGCATCTATAATATCATTTCATATTTGCATAACTTAATACAGTAGTTCAAGAAGAACATTAATTGACCAGATAGCACATATATGCAAATTACACATGCGATTTGTCGAGCACCTTCTTAACCTTGATAAACAACATCATGTGTATTGGGAGCTTCATAGGGCAATATTACGAGTTCATAGAGAAAACACAATTTTATACATGTTCTCAAGTACTCTGGAGGAGTGAAAGCTAAGTTTGTATTGTAACTTTTGCCATCTCGACTATTCATCATTAGGCCAAAGCAAGAGAGCCGAGGATTCCCATCCTGTAGACCAATAAATGAATATAATACCGCAAAACATTCAGTTTTGGATGGAAAATGAAAACTTACATATAGCACATTTCACCTTATCAAACAAGACTCTGTAAGCATTAAGATCGTGGTACAATGCCCTTCCTTGGCTACTGCAGTACTCCAGAGCATGTGCTCGACATTCTCTCTGCCAAACAGAGTGTTTACATTCTCTCTGTCAAACAAAGAAGATTAAAATGAGTAACTGAGAAGTGAATGCAGACAGTTGAACTGGAAATAAATTAGAACAACAAACTAACACTTTATTCCCAATTTCCATTAAAAATTCTAAATTAACGTTATTACTTTTACTTCCATACTATAATTAGCATTCCCTACCCCATAAACAATAACGAGAGACCTCAAACAAAACTGGCAATTGGCATGACTAGTTATGAAAATAGATTCTTGAACAAAGTCACAAGGGATAAGGAAACGGGAAAAATAAAAATCACTTGTGATCATGCTAAGCCACCAAAGAGGTTCCAAGAGATATGAATATCCCCCAACACCTGAAAAGGAATCAAGAAAAAAAGTACACATCATGAACAAAAACATGAACCCATATGAAGAAATATCAAAACTTTGAATTATAACAGATAAAAATAGCAGCTTAAAATTCACAAACTAGCTCTAACACCAAAAGCGACGACAGCTCTTCTGAGGCCCTTTTTTTATGATGAAGCTTGCACCTATGAACCCATTTGAAAGAAGAGCCAACACCAAGCCTTTTAGATTGTCTTGGGAAAAACCCATGTCTCAGATTTTGTTAAAATCTCTCTTTTTTTTTCGTTTTGAGATCCATCCAACAGTCATTTGCTTGATTATGAAGAGCCAAAATGGTGTTCAGTCATGGATGGACGTCGCTGTTAGAAAGTAGGGAAAGCCGGAAAGGAAGGAAGTGAAAGGAAGGGAACTAGGGAAGAAGTGTGGAATTGGATCCGGAACGGCGTCAGCACGGCGTGAAGTCTGCTGATTCGTTTTAGAGAGTTCAATTGAAAGAAGAGGCTAGGGTTGAGGAGAATGACAAATGAAAAGGAAGCGTTCCAATGTTTATTAAAAATTGGCCCAATCCAATTCGCATCATTTTTACTTTTGGCAACGTTTGCTTCCTTTTTATTTTTCGCAACGTTCGATAAACGTTGCCAAATGAGATTTTTTCGCAACGTTTATTAAACATTGCGAAAAAGTCTCATTTTGCAACGTTTATCGAACGTTCCGAAAAGTTTTACTTTTTGCAGCGTTTATTAAACGTTGCAAAATGTTGACTTTTTGCAACGTTTAATAAACGTTGCAAAAGGAAGATTTTTGCAACGTTTATTAAACGTTGCAAAAAGTCAACCTTTTGCAACGTTTAATAAACGCTGCAAAAAGTAAAAATTTTCGCAACGTTCGATAAACGTTGCGAAAGACACTTTTTCGCAACGTTTATTTACAAAATGTTGCTAAACCTCAAATTTTGCAATTTTTTGCAACATTTACTTATCAAAATATTGCGATAGACCCCTTTAGCAACACTTAATTATTGAATGTTGTCTTTTATATGTTACGAAAGCTTGTTTTTGGCGTAGTGAAGATAACCTCCATTTCCATCCACCATTTTAGTTTCATTTATTAAACAAAGCAAAGTTAATTAACTTAAATCATTTTTTCTGTTAATTGTTGGAAATTATAATAGAAGATAACGGTAATCTACGAAATAAAAAGGACATAGGGAAAATTTTAATTTAAGCCTAATATAGAAGACCTAAGAAGCACATTTTTTTGTAATAAATTCAAATCCTAAGATTTGGATCATTACATAAACTATTTGTCGAATATATAACCTAAATTCAGATGTTGGTTCGTGTTTAGCTGAAAAAAGAGTTAAAGAGAGAAAAATTGGCAACTGAAAGTTTGAAGCAACAACTGGAAGCTTGGTCGCCATATTATATTGAATTATCCATTCCTCTGCCAAGTTCTTCTTATGTTGAGATTGCTACTTCATATTGTGCTAATATAATCTTGCCTTGTATTTCTAACAAGTGGTAGAAAAGCATACATAATTCTTGTTAAGATTCTTACAAGTGGTATCAAAGCCAGTTTTGTTGTTTTTTCGCAATTTTTGATTTCTTTTTGGGATGTCAACCTTGAAATATGATATTTCACTTTTGTGGATTGTGAACATGCAAGCAGTTCTTGCTTAGATGAATTTAAACAACGTCTTGTTCGGATCTAACAAGATGTTGTCAAATTGGTCATTGGAGGAGAAATAACGTAAGGATCAAAATAAAACGTCAGCTACTTTATGGTTGAAGTTGGAACAATTGTGTATGACTAAGATTCTAACTAGAAAATTGTATTCGAAGTAGTGCTTGTATTCTCATCGTATGATAGAAGGTATGTCTCTAAAAAATCACATTTCCGTTTTTAAAGAGATTGTTGCCATTTGGAGACTTTGGAGGTTAAGTACAATGAAGAAGATTTAGGATTAATTTTGTTTGTGTTCGTTGCATGCTTCATACATGTCATTGAGAGACACTATATTATATAGTCATGATACTCTCGTAGTTGAGAAAGCTTATGACACTTTACTTTCGAAGGAGAAGATAAAATATTGCATTGGATCTAAGGTTCATGGAGAAGGGGAATTGTTGTTCACGGTGGTTATGTGAAGGGCATTTTAAAGTCTAATTTCAGTAATAAAATTTGTAACTACTGCAAGAAGAAGGTGCATATCAAGAAGGATTCCAACAAGTTGCAGAATGGAAAACAATTAGCTGCAATGCATAAGGGAAAGCATCTAGAAACTTTAGGGGAAACACATATTGTTGAAAATTGCTACAATGATGGCAAACGCTTGGTTATTTCTGACGGTGACTCTAAACTTGATGATGATTGGTTTCTTGATACAACTTTCACTTTTCATATGTGTTCCAACTAGGATTCATTTTCAACATATGAAGAAGTTTCAAAATGTATTATGGTAATGAATAACAATGAACCATATAAGATAGCTGTAATTGGAAGAGTCAGAATTAAGATGTTGGATGTGATAGTTAGGACACTTGATAAAATGAGGCATGTCCCAAATTTGAAGAGAAATTTGATCTCATTGAGTACTCTTGATTCAAAAGGGTAGAATACATTAGTGAAGGTGAAGTCCTGAAAATTAGTAAAGGTGCTCGGGTTGTATTATAGGGACAAAGAATGTCTGAGTTATATGCCTTACAAGGTTTGACAAAATCATTGGAGACTAATCAGTAGAAGTTTAGTTTATTGGTAGATATTCGGTTTGATACAGTACCGTTGGAATTTGGTTTAGGGTCTACATTGAAGAATGCATCTCGGTCGAGTTCAGATGTTATGGATAATGTCCCTTTCCACCACCAGCAGCGGTGCCATTTAATTGCTAGAGACAGACCCAAGAAAAATATTTGGCCTCCATAAAAGTATGGGGAAATTGATTTAATGGTGTATGCTTTGAGTATGGTTGAAGGTATTAAGTCTATTAAAGAACCTCAACAGAAGTTGTTTGTAGTGTTGATTCTGTTATATGGAGTATTGTTGCCTTCCTTGGTAATTTGTGAATGATTTGTGATTTTATTGCTTGTGGTGATAATTCAAGCTACTTTGGTACCTAAGGTAATTCCATTGAGTAGTACTTCGATTCAGTTGATTGAGTATGTTCTAGTTGGACTTTGTGGAAGAATATGATAAATTTTGATTGGAGAGTTTTTTTTATGAAGAGCTATTAGTTTGTTTCTTGTAATCGAATTCATCTCTAGGTGGAAAATTCTTGAAGTTTCATTCAGTGCATTGGAATTTATGCTAAGGTTGAGATTTGTTGAGTATGTAACCCAAATTTCGACATTGGTTCGTGTTTGATTGAAAAATGAGTTAATAAAGGATCAAAATTGGAAGTTTGGAGCATCAATTGGGTGCCTAGAGAGCCAAGAAACTGATTTTGGGACCAAAACTCAGTGCCTGACCGCAATTGAAAGCACTAGGTTGTCGCTTGCTTGGCGCCAAGTTATTGCTCGAGCACTGCATTGTAGTCGCCTGGAGTAAGGCTACTACTCGAGCGTCGGTGTTATCCGGGAAAATTTTAGTTTCATTTTTCTGACTCATTTTTAATTCTTTTTCCATCTATAATGTATTCCTTTGGGTCCCATATATACTCTAGGTGATTATTGGCTTTAGACGCAAGTTATAAACACTATTCTCATTGTATTTTTTCTCCATATTATATTGAATTCTCCATTCCTCTGCCTAGTTCTTCTTGTATTGTGATTGCAACTTATTATTGTGCCATATAATCTCGCCTTTTATTTATAACAAGTGATATCAAAGCATACATAATCTTGTCGGGTTTCTAATACTGTTCGTAATGAGATTTTGATCCAAAGAGTTAGGTTTTAGTGTATTTGGCAAGCCTGTGAACAAAAATGACTAGATTTAATATGATGTAAAAGTCGAGTAAGTTTCAAATATTATAAGTTGAGTTGTATTAGGTCTAGGGTTCTAGGATGGAAAGAAGGAAAAAATGGAGCCACAATTTCGGTAGATTGTCACCCTGACTTCGCTTGAGTGGCATAAATAGAAACATCGTCTCTTGCATGTCACCTTATCCTCGCTCGAACGACAACCTATCACTCGTTTATTTCTAAACTCTCGCTCAAGCGATAGTGTCATCCAAAAAGTTTTAATTTGCAATTTTAGGAATTTTTATCCTGCCCATTCAATCATAAACTACACTATAAATATCAACATGCGTATGAATGATTTTTTCTTAAGGTTGAACATTGAGAGAACACATACTGCTTCACATCTATTTCATCAAATTCATCCATAACTTTCAACTTTCATTGTTCGATTTGTTCTTGATGGTAAAAACATCAAATCCACTTAATCCATATACCAAACTGCTTCCTAAACATCTGTCAGAGTTCTGAAGATAAAGAGAAGGTGACTGGAGTTCCAGTTACTATTGGAGAACACTGAATTCTTCGTTGATCCACAAGAGATAGATGAATTCAGAAAGTCGAGAGTTGGTATAAGAACACGCAATCGAGGAGGGCTTTGAAACTTGCAGTCGAAGTTGGTGCAAGGACACGCAATCCGGGAGAACTGTGGGATTTACAGTCAGGAGCTCAGAAAGTACTAGTGGTAATTGTGTCTACCAGACTGTAAGTTTAAATTCGTTTATAGTGAATTTTTTACTAGCAAAGTACCCGGAGTTTTTACCCAGTTCAGGTTTTTCCATGATCAATCTATGTGTTATTTAATGTTTTTATATAATTTCCACAGTTCAGCATAGAAAAATTGAATTGACTGATTAACCATTTAGAGATAATTAAAAGTGACTTGTTGCTATTTAATTATTAGTTTTTTAATTCCACATAATTACCTATTTATCCCCTAGGTGTAATTTGGGCCGAACCTCGTAATTTCAATTGGTATTAGAGACACTATTCGATTCCTGACCCATAAAATAATCTAGATGAGTCAATCACTATCTGTGCCTTCGTTTTTTACGAAAGCAACTATGCATACTAGAAGGTTCGAATGAGAGCATTTCCTAAATCCTTAAATGAGTGTATCTATCTTAGTGTTGTAAATCGTTGGACTACACCTAGTTCTACAATAAATAATGAAGTAATCCACACTCTTATTGCTAATTGGACAAGAGCGAACTTAAATGAATGCAACTAGAATAGTAAAGGGCTTCATGCCCTATTTGTGGCTGTGTCTGCAGATGAGTTTAGGAGAGTTTCAATGTGTGAAATTGCAAAAGAAGTTTGAAATATTTTAGAGACCACACATGAGGAAACCAAAATTGTTAAGAACTCTAAATTGCAGACGTTAATATCTAGGTTTGAAGAAATTAGAATGAAGGATGATGAATTGTTCGATGAATTTTATACAAAGCTTAATGACATAGTAAACTCTAGCTTCAACCTAGGCGAGAAGATTCTTGAGTCCAAAATAGTTTGAAAAGTCCTTAGATCCTTACTTGAGAGGTTTAGACCTAAGATTCCAACTATTGAAGAAAGTAAGGACTTAGATACTGTTAAGATAGAGGAACTTGTAGGATCATCTCAAACCTATGAACTCCATAGCCATGAACATCATTAGGAAAGAAGAGAGTGAGTCTACTGACGCTGAGACCCTTAGGGATGACGAAATAATTTATTTTGTTAAGAAATTCAAGAAAACGATAAGGAATAGGAAAAAATCTCAAGAAAAGAAAAATGATGTCCCAAGTAGATTTCCGAAAGATAAGCGTGATAAGAATAATCCTAAGACTTCTAGTAAGAAAACCCAGTTAATTAGATGCCATGAGTGTTAGGGTTTTGGCCATTATAGGAATGAATGTCTTAACTTTAAGAAGAATTTAAATAAAGGAGAGGGTAAGGCATTAACAATGACTCTGACTGATGATGAATCAAATTTGAGTGTTCGAGTGATACCTTTGGTGATGAGGATGAACAAAACTTTATGGCTTTCACATCTATAGATAAGATTGAATCTGATAAAGAAAGTGAAAATGTGGGAAATGATGGACATAGTGAGGACTCTGAAGAAGACTATGAGGATTAGATCGGTATTGATGAGCCTTATTGGCAACTGTTTGATGAGAGTTTTAAAATCAAGAAGGTCAATAAAGTCGTACTAAAAAAGGTTAATAAACTTGAAAGATAGAGAGAGATACTCATAGCCGACCTTCAGGACTCTACTAAAAATTTGAGTGAGTTGAAACTTGTTAATGAGAACTTAGAAGCTAAAATTAAATCCTTAACAAGTGACCTAGAAAAATCTAATACTTAACTTCATTCTTTCTAGGATACATTCAAAATGGTAATACTACTGCTAGTACATCCAATACCACGTTTGTCCCAGCCACCAACAAAGTTAGGAACACTACTAACCCTGAACCCAAAGGTAAGAATATTTTAGGATCGAGGCCTACTATACAAAGTAGGACCAATCGTCTTTTAAATCAACGACAACCACCTCATAGTTTTGAACCTATGTTTATTCCCACATGTCACAATTGTGGTGCACTAGGACACATAGGGCCTACGTGTCATAGACTTGATACTAGAATTAGAAGTCAAGATATCTCGAACAAGGTTAACTTCCTCGCCAATCAAGTTATCTACTTAACTGTGATGATGACTCGGTTAACTAGAATTACTTCTACTTTTAAGAAGGTTTGGATTAAGAAAAATGATCTTCCTTGGTCTAATGAACAATTGAATTTCTATGTTGCACGTGTTGTACTTAAAGCTCAAAATGACTCTATGTGGTATATTGACAGTGCATGTTCTAGACGTATGTACTGTAATAAAGCTTTGTTCTCTACTCTTGATGATTGGAATGGTAGTATGGTTACTTTTGAAGACGAGGCTATTGCACCTATCCTAGGTAGATATACCGTTAATATATCTAGATTACATGCTATCTCAGATGCGTTTTATGTAAAATGTTTAAAGTCCAATTTATTAAGCATTAGTCAAATATGTGACGCTGATTTTGAGGTTAGTTTTGTCCAGAAAATGTGTACTATAAAGGTGTAAGAACCTTTGACAATTGTTATGGAGTTCTTCCTAATTCCAACTATATGTATAGCAGTGCCAAGATTGATGTGACTAAACTGTGGCATCAACGTCTTGATCATATGAACTATAAGAGTTTGTCTAAGTTAGCTAAGAAGGAACTTATTAATGATATAACTAAGCTTGATAAAATTGAAAACACTCTATGTGGGCTATGTTAACAAGGTAAACAACTTAGAGTGAATCATAAACAAACTTCTAAATCTTGACAAACAAGCCACTAGAGTTACTCCATATAGACTTAATGGGACCATCTAGGATCGAGGCTTTTGGTGGTAAAAGCTATAGTTTGGTTGTGGTAGATGATTTATCTCGATATATATGGATTGAGCGATTGTAAGATCTTAGGTATTCAGTCTTGTCATATCATTGTGCAAAAGGCTTAAAAATGTGAAAGACTTCACCATAACTAGAATTCGTAGTGATCATGGAAGGGAGTTTGAAAACTCTAATCTTAAGAACTTCTGCCTGGAGGAGGGAATTCAATATGAGTTCTCATCGCTGATCACTCCACAACAAAATGGAGTAGTTGAGAGGAAAACCCGTGTGCTTCAAGAAATGGCTAGAGCCATGCTTCGTGGTAAAGGACTAGCTATGCATTTCTGGTGACATAGTGAATAAGGTTTACCTTAGACCTAAAACTGATAATATATCGTATGAGATTTGGAATGGTAAAATGCTACTATCAAGTACTTTCGTGTGTTTGGCAGTAAGTGCTATATTCTAAGAGAAAGAGAGAATTTGGAAAAGTTTGACTCCAAGAGTGATGAGGAAATTTTCCTAGGATACTCTAGAAATAGTCGAGTCTATCTAGTATACAATTTTTCTACTCAGGTTGTAATGGAGTCCATCAATGTCGTAATAGATGATGGTGTTGTGAGGGTGAGATTGGAGGAGATTGGGAAGAGTTAGATCATTCATGTGTAGATCGTGTCACAGTAATTGAACCTAACGAAACTTCAATTTCTTATCACCCACACTCTTCTAAAGGTCTATATACATCCAATAAGGATCCTTCAACTGATGATAAAACTAAATCTCCTAGGGAACCTTCGTCTAGAGTTAAGTCTAACCATCCCAAGGTAAATATTATTAAGGATTTAGATGAAGGGATGAGACTTCGTAAGAGAGTTCTAAACAACCTGACATTTTCTAGCTATTTGTCTTAGATTGAGCCTAAGAAAGTCGAACATGCCCTTAGTGATGAATGTTGGGTAAATGCAATGTATGACGTGCTAAATCAATTTGTGAGAAACAATGTATGGTATTTAGTCCCTAGGCTTGATGATTGTAATGTTATAGGTGCTAGTGGATATTTAAGAATAAAATTGATTATCAAGATACCATAACTAGGAATAAGGCTATGTTAGTTGTCCAATGATATACTCGAGTTGTAGGAGTTGACTTTGATAAGATGTTTGCCTCGGTAGCTAGTCTTGAATCGATTAGAATTATTCTGGTAGTTGCTTGCACTTTATGATTCAAATTATATCAAATAGATATTAAGAGTACCTTCTTGAATGGAATACTTCAAGAGGAAGCTCATGTTGAACAACCATAATGATTTATTGATCCTAAGTTTCCGTATTATGTTTATAAATTAAATAAAGCTTTATAAGGTCTTAAGCAAGTTCCTAGAGCTTGGTATGATAGATTAACTACATATCTTGTGGAACATGTTTTTTTAAGAGATGGCGTAGATAGAACTTTATTCATTAGACATATTGAGGAAACCATCACTATAGCTGAGATTCATGTTGATGACATCATTTTTAGTTCTCCTATTGATTTTCTTGCTCATGAATTCGCTAAATGTATGAAGCAAGAATTCAAGATGAGTATGGTTGGAGAATTATATTACTTTCTTGGTTTTCAAGTTAAACAAACTGATGATAAGCTGTTCATATCTCAATCAAAGTATGCAAAAGAGCTTGTCAAGTGTTTTGGACTCAACAGCAAGCAACACACTAGAACCCCAATGAGTACTTGTGTCAAGTTAGGTAATGATCATAAAGGTAAGAGTGTTGATCAAACACTATACATGATTATGATAGGTAGTTTACTTTATCTAACTGCAAGTAGACCTGACATAGCCTTTAGTGTTAGGGTATGTGCCTAATTTCAAATTGATCCTAAGGAATCCCACTTGAGCGTCATGAGACGTATCATTAGATATGTCAATGGAACCATACATTATAGAATCCCGTACTCTCGGGATTCTAATCTTAACCTTGCTAGTTATTCAAATGTTGATTAGGCTGGAAATGCCGATGATCGAAAAAGTACTTCAGGAGGTTTTTTTATGTTGGTACTAATCTTGTAGTTTGGATGAGTAAGAAACAAATTCTATCTCATTGTCCACAGCAGAAGCCGGATATATAGCTGAAGGAAGTTGCTGCACTCAACTACTTTGGATGACGCAGATGTTGAGTGATTATGGAGTTGAACGGCAATATAAGCATGTTTTGTGATAACACTAGTACCATTAATTTTTTCAAAAATCCTGTTCAACACTCTCGAACCAAACATATTGATATACAATATGACTTTATTCGAGAGCTTGTAGAGAATCGTGTTGTAACTCTGGAGCACATTTCCACAGAGAACCAATTAACTGACTTATTTACCAAACAGTTAAATAGTATGCGATTAGAATATCTTAGGAAGGCTATTAGTGTCTATGTACCTCTTTAAGTGGGTACTTTGGTGTATGCTCGTACTTTATCATCGTGTGACTTTGATTTATACATGCATCATATTTGTTTATTTGTTTTCTAGGTAGAGAACTCATGCATATTTTTCTATTCTATTTGTTTTTTTGTGTGGTTAATATTTTTTTTATTTTATTATTTTTGTGTGCTGGTGCATTCATGCTTTAAAATATTCGAAAAATAAAAATTCGGGAGATTGTTATTACAACATAATATATAATATACTTAAATTCGTTGGTTGTGATCAAGCATGGGTTTAATCAATGAGTGGTCACATAATTTCCATTGTTGGTTTAAGTTATTATGGAATATTTAGTATGCGTGTCTTCATGTACTATCTGCACTGCACACACTATGATATTGTTAGTAGGACTAAACCGCATGTGTGAGATTTGGGATGACAATCACATGTTAGTAAAGTGACTTTGAACATGAATTGACCTTATTTATTAGACATAAGCTCAAGTCTATCCTCGATAATAAAAAACTCAATATCTTATATTCTTCTTCGAAACCTATTTGATTCGAGCAATTAAGCTAGCGGGGTTTTTCATAATCTAGTGCATATAGTTAATTGATTTGAGATAACTGACCTAAAGCTCGCTATAGGGGTCCCTATAGTCGATTAATGGAGTAGAGAGTGCACTTAAGATGTGAAAAAAATAATGAGCTTAAAATACTGAAAGATGAAAAAAAAAAATTTGCTCAAAGTCAGGGAGAAAATAAAATATCCATACAAAATGAGCTTTTCTTTATAAGTTTTAATATGCTTTAAATGGTTTGAGTTTCATAAGTAGAGGAATACACTTAGTGACAATAATGTTTAGCATGTCCTTTCTCACAAAATGAAGATTTGGAGTCCTACTTATTAAGGATTATTGATACTTTACACATATGACTCACTTATATAAGTTACTTCATGTTAGCTTGAACTAAGTGTGTGGGAAAATTTTTTGTACATTGATTATACTTCTGTATGTTAACACTTGCATTTTTTGAGTTATTATATGTTCATGTGGTACGTTTTAATTATCGGTTCCCTTGTCATTTATGACAAAAAGGAAGAAGTAGTTACATATGAGCATATGATGATAAGGATGACATTTTTTGTTTTAGCTAGATTAAATTTTGATGTTTAGTCATATCAATATTTTTTTTTGTATGTTGGTTTATATTGATATTGTATCTTAATTTAAATGGTATGACTTATGATTAACTCTTTGAATTATGTTTATTCATATTACTATTACATTTACTTTTATACTAGATATTTGAGTTGTCTATTCGGGAAAATTCAAGGAGTAAGTTGCAAATATTATAAGTTGAGTTGTATTAGGTCTAAGGTTTGAGAATGGAAAGAAAGAAAAACGACGTCGCAATTTCGCTAGGCTATCGCCCTGACTTCGTTAGTGGCAGAAACAAAAATATCGTAGCTCGTCTGTCATCCTGTCCTTGCTCGAGCGACAACCTGCCGGTCGCCTATTGCTAAGCTCTCGCTCAAGTGACATGTTATCCGAAAAGTTTTAATTCACATTTTTAAGGCTTTTTTCCGACCTATTCAATCTTAGACCTACAATATAAACACCAGCAAGTCTCTGAATGATTTTTTCTTAAGGTTGAACACTGAGAGAACACATATTGCTTCATATCTGTTTCATCAAATTCATCCATAACTTTCAACTGTCATCGTTCGATTTGTTCCTAACAGTGAAATCATCAAATCCACTTAATCCAAACGCAAAACTGCTTACTTCCTAAACAAATGTCGGAGTTCTAAAAATCAAGAAAAAGTGATTGGAGTTCCAATTGTTGTTGGAGAACGCGAAGTTCTTCATTGATCCACAGGAGATAGATGAATTCAGAAAGCTAGGAGTTGGTGCAGGGACATGTAATCTAGGAGGGCAGTGGAATTTGCAGTCACGAGGTTAGAAAGTACCAGTGGTAGTCGTGTCTGACTAAAAGTTTAAATTCGTTTATCGTGAATTTTTTACTGGTAAAGTGCTTATAGTTTTTATCCAGTTGAGATTTCTATGTGATCATTCTATGTGATATTTATTGTTTTCATATAACTGTAGCAGTTCAACATATGAAAATTGAATTAATTGATTAACCATATAGAGATAATCAAAAGTGACTTGTTTCTATTTAATTATTAGTTTTTTAATTTCGTATAATCACCTATTCAACCCCTTCTAGGTTTAATTTGGGTCGAACCTCGTAATTTCACAAAGGCTTCACCCTGCCACACTCTTGGAATGAGGGATTCCCGTCGCAATAATTAGGTTTCATAACTTAACAATTTGTAGTTGAATCTCAATCAGGTGAAAATATGCTTGAGATGTGGGTAGAAGTTGTTAAATTGTGTGAAGAACATATTGTGTGGCCTTTTTGGCAGTGAAACATGGTTTTGAAAATCAGACAGAAGATTTCTATTATCTAAATTAGTTTTATTTTTTTCTATTTTTTATTTTTTGGGATTTTGGTTCAGAGTTTTATATTTTTTGGTCTGCTGTGTTTTTTGAGGAATTTGGAGCTCGTAAATTTCTCAGTGAAAGCGAAAGATTAAGTTTTGTGGTGGGCTTGAGCTGATATGTGATTGATGATCAATTCAAAATTTGGCATATGAATTTCTTGGAAGGCATGTTTGGTAAAGAACGTAAAAAGCTCATGAAGTTCAATCCTTCGGTGTTTTGTAGTAGAACAACTTTTAGTTGAACATATATATGTAGGGGAGCTAAAGCTAATTAATTTACTTCAAAATATTTATTTGAAGACTTTCATCGTTTATAAATTCCTCAATTTTTCTTGCACTATATTTGACAGCTTGGAAGTGAGGGGGATGAGGTCGTTATCAAGTGCTATGACTGCATGCACTGAAGTTTGATAAGTTGAAAAGAGAAGTTTCTTTCAGGTTCCATCTTTTTATGTTGAATCAACAAGGATGTAGTTCTCTTTTCTTCAGGTTAATTAATCACTATTTCAATGCTCCATATCTCACAAAATTACAAATAGATCACACCTATTTAAATGACGATTTGTAATTAGGATTTAGAGAAATATGAAATGAGATTAGGGGTAACTTTAACGTGGAGTGGTGGTGGGATTGAGAGGTGGATTGAAGAGAACATCGTGGGCTTTCCAACGGTATCCGAAATCGACGGCTTTGGTGGTCGGAAGTTGCCGAAAAATTGCCTCAAACTTGTCCAAAAAATCTGAAAATTCAGTGACCATTTGTGAAATTAACCCATAATTAATTTATTCTTCTTAATAATGCATTTTCTGTAATCCACGCATCAGAAAATGATGGCTGCTCCAAAAATTTTCAGACAAGTGATTAAAAAATTGAAAATTGGGGCACGAAGTTTACACTGCTGGGACTTCAATATCCTTCAAAGAACTGACTCTGAATTCAATGTTAAAAAGATTGTTGGAAGATTCAAAATAAAATGGTGGTCCATGTTCCATGTAGCAAAATGCTGCTCTAAGGCGGTTAACTCATGCATTCAAGATAAAGAGAAATATCGGTGTGCCAAAAATATCAAAAAGAGAACAAGAGAAACATGCCGATTTTCTTGTAGAAAGTCAAGGCTTTTCGTCTTATTCAATTAGTGCAAAACATCAGAAGAATTAGCAATTGTCTTAGGGTCCGTTTGATTGCAAATGTGGAAAATGTGTAGAAAGAAAATGAATTCCAGAGAATTGAATTGATTAGAAATAATTTTACTGAGAATTGTAATTAATTGCATTTGATTGGTATAATTTTCCACCTAATTCGTTTGACTTTGTTTTTCATGAAAATTTTCAATTAAAGGGATAATTTTTTTTTTTTTATAATTGGGGATATAATTTGTTTAGATTGCCAAAAAAATAAAATAAAAAATAAAAATTGAAAAATAAATTGATGTTCGTTTGACTTTGTTTTACATGAAAATTGTCAATTTAAGGGATAATCTTTTTTACAATTATGGATATTCAAGTAAAAGTTAGAAAGTGTCACCGTATGGGAGAAAGTGGCAAAACCAATTTTCAAGAAAAAACATGCTATCAAATACCAAAAAACATAGAAAATGGATGGAAAATCAACCATATCAAACAAACCCTTAGACAAAATTTATTATTTGGTTGAAGTGTTTTCAAGGAAATCAAGATCTACTCAAAATAGTCAATCTCAATCAGACTTAGAAATAGACTATGTCCAAAGTACTGAAGATATGTGTTATGGGCTAGATATTGATGAGTTGATTGCTTAAGAGATTCAAAAAAATTCAAAATGACTATATGGACCCAACTACTTGGATGAATATCGAAGATATGGGGTTCAAAGTTCTAGAGAAGCTCTCTTTTAATTATGTTTTCTACTTCAAAAGTTATTCTTGCCTACACTATTGACAATAAAACATGGACAAACTTTAAAAAAATGTCTTTAATAAAAGAATTTTTCAACTTTATTAAAGTACTTTTAAAAAAATTGGTTTCATTATTCAAAAGGCCCATATACAACAAAGCAGAGTTAGTGGTAGACAAACAAGACAGAAACAATTGTCCTAAAGTTAATATTCAAAATTCTTTCAAAGCAATTCAATGAAGTGTCAAAAAGGGCCCACGGGATGGGGGATAGCTCAAAATACTTTAAAATGATAAATAAAGATTTAATTGAAATGAGGAATTACAATTTTTGAATATAAGGAAATCCTAAGCTTTCTTGAAGAGTTTTTAAATCATTAATTCTTCATTTCAATTAAAATATTTCTTTATCATTTCAAAGTGTTACAAAACAAGCCAATACCAGAATTGCTCTGATACCACTTGTTATGATTGATACCACTTATTGTGACACCAATCAATGGATTGAGATGTTGAAGTTATATAGCAAAATAATAAAGTATGTGATCAAGAACAAAAGAATAAAAGAAGATACGAATATAGCTGAGGAATTAGGAGATTTTATTGTATCAAGAATAATGGAAAAGAGAACGATATTACAATGATCCTAAAAATTGTAATCATAAATCTCATAATATCAAACTGTATAAAAGAGTCTAGTATTTATAGGAAAACATGTAGGGGACGTCCAAGACCTCTTGGTAGAGTTGTTGATGAAGTAGGATGCCAAAAAACTGAGTCCAAAATGAAGTAGTAGAAGAAAAACTCGAAAAACACTCATTCGAGCCCCCGTCCCTCGGGTTAATGCTCCAAAAAGTGTCTTTTGTCATCGAAAAGTCCTCCTTCAAGTGAAACTCCTAATTATCATTGAAATTTGATCTTCATAATTTCAACTTGACATAGGACTCCAAAAGCATTCCAAATTTGAACTCTTCTTGATGTGCACTTCAATTAGAATTCTTCAATTTACTTCAACAAGGAATTCGAGTCACACCCAAATTCTAACAATCTCCACATTGATACGAATTCCTCTAAGGAATGAACTAGCTTCTTCAACAATAACCAAAAAAATTTAATTTCTTCAACAAAATACAAAATACTCTACCTCTTCCAATGAATCCAAGCACTACTCTGCAGAATTATCTTAGATTCCAAAAAATCATAATGATTTTGAATTAACCAAAATGGGTTGTAACACACCACAAAGTAGAATCAATTACTGAATGCTTTACAGAAGGCCTCTTGCTAGATTGTACACCTTCCACTCCATCTAAATCATGCTTAACAAAATCAACATCCACATACCTTATTCCACTTGGTCTGTCACAAGCAAGTGAATACAATGGCACCGTAGGTGATGATAGCAAAGCGGTATTACCCATATCTTCGAAATTCCACTTAGTTGTATTCTTCAAATCTAACCATTTATGAGTTCCTAAGGGTATTGTAACAAATTGAATGTCCATCACGGTACTGAACATGTGCTAATTGATCCTTCCAAATTCTGTACGTCCTTGCAAGATGTATAATTGAGACATTTTTCGTTCCTCCAATACAATTTAGGCACCCTTACAAAACTTCAAGGCTCCACGTCCACCAAATAATTCATAACCCTTTGATTCAAGAGTAGACAATGAGATGAAATTCTTCTTCAAATTTGGAACATGTCGAACCTGGCCAAGTGTTCTAATTGTCCCATCCAAAAGCTTCAATCTAATTGTACCAATTCCAGCAACCCGATAAGATGCGTTGTTTTCCATAATCACGGTACCTTTGGAAACAGTTTCATACGTAGCAAATAAGTCCTTATTATGACACATATGAAACACACATGTTGAATCAAGAATCCAATCCTCTTCCGGTTTAGACTCAATGTCAGAAATAGCTAAGAGTTCTCCATCACTTACAACGTTCTCTGCGATGTCTGCTTCGCCTGAAGTATCTGAATGTCTACTTGCAGCCATCCTTTCTTTATTCTACAATTTGTAGCAATCCTTCTTCAAGTGCCCTTTCTTGTTACAGTAATTACAAATTTGATTACTAAACTTAGTCTTCGATCTGCCACTTCCAGAACCACCATGAGCAATCAGGCCTTCTCCATCTCTGGCCTCAGAAACCAAATTTTTCATCTTCTCTTTTTAATACAAAGCATCATAAACCTCCTCTATGGTAAGAGTATCATGACTATACAAGATCATGTCTCTAAAAGAAGAAAACAAAGCGAGCAACGAACACAATAGGATTAAGGCCAAATCTTCATCATCATACTCTATTTCCAAAGTTTCCAAATCAACGACGATCTTTTTAAATACAGCCAGGTGATCTTCCAATGATCCTCCTTCTGTCATACGCTGAGAGTATAAATGTTGCTTGAGGTTCAACTTGCTTGTCAGACTTTTAGTCATGCACAATTGTTCTAACCTGAACCATAAAGCAGCTGCAGAATTCTCCTTCAAAACGTCCTGAAGAATAGTATTTGATAGAGGAAGATGAATGTTTATTTGATAGATGAAGATGAATGTGAGAAATTACCTTTTTATCCTTCCGTAATTTCTCCTCCACGGTCAAAGCTGTGGGCATCTTGTCAATTCCCAGCAACGCATCATCCAAATCCAGTTGTGCAAGTACTGCACGTATCTTAACTTGCCATAGCGAAAATCTAGTGTTTCGATCCAAAAGCGGAATGTCATACTTTATGGAAGCCATCATGAACAAAAACCTTCGAACAAATCAAACCTTGCGCTCTGAGGAAACGAACCTTGGCTCTGATACCACTTGTTACAAGCCAATACCAGAATTGTTCTGATACCACTTGTTATGAATGATACCACTTATTGTGACACCAATCAATGGATTGAGATGTTGAAGTTATATGGCAAAATAATAAAGTATGTGATAAAAAAACAAAAGAATAAAAGAAAACAAGAATATAGCAGAGGAATTAGGAGATTTTATTGCATCAAAAATAATGGAGAGGAGAACAATATTACAATGATCCTAAAAATTAGTAATCATAAATCTCACAATATCAAATTGTATAAAAGAGCCTAGTATTTATAGAAAAACATGTAGGGGACGTCCAAGACCTCTTGGTAGAGTTGTTGATGAAGTAGGATGCCAAAAAACTGAGTCCAAAATGAAGTAGTAGAAGAAAAACTCGAAAAACACTCATTCGAGCCCCCGTCCCTCGGGTTAATGCTCCAAAAAGTGTCTTTTGTCATCGAAAAGTCCTCCTTCAAGTGAAACTCCTAATTATCATTGAAATTTGATCTTCATAACTTCAATTTGACATAGGACTCCAAAAGCATTCCAAACTTGAACTCTTTTTGATGTGCACTTCAATTAGAATTCCTCAATTTACTTCAACAAGGAATTCGGGTCACACCCAAATTCTAACACAAAGTATTCTGAACTATCCCTAGGGCCATTTTGGCATCATAACCATTTGTCATGAGAATTGAAATTTTCAAATGCAAATGAATGCTCTTGATTTAATTCTTCTTCATTTTAAAGAGTAATTGAAAAATTATCATTTCTAGTTTTTGAACTACTAGTTTCCTAAAGCAATTAGACATTAAAGACATAATTAAATAAAATGAAATTACAATGACACGAAGTAAGCTTTTCCGAATAGGATAGATGTGGAAAAATACCACAGTAGATTCAATCTGACACAGCCTACAATGATGTTATAATGTCATGATGTTTTAGGGGTAGTGTCATAGGATAAACTAGGTACCCTGAAGCCTACTGGAGCATTGGTCAGCCCATGAAGTCAAGAGAGCGTATGGTGGTCCAGTTTTATGTTGGGTTGGATTCAATCTATCATGTAGCATTAGTTTACAGTGATATGTCATTATAATTTTTTTAAATTTTGAAAGAGCATTTTTTTAGATCGGACGGCATAATATTCCATACGTATTGACCAAAAGGAACATTAAAAGCAGTTTTGTATTTATCTTCTTTTTTTATTTGAATTTGCCAGAAGCATGACTTCATATCAAATTCTGAGAAGATAACATATTTGAATAATCTATTTAAAAAATCTTTCTTTTGCAACTGTTCCTTTCTTTGAAATTTAATTTCTTCTTAAGAAATTCAATATGTTTTTCTTGAAATTAATATTATTAATACTTTTTGAATATATGCTTCTTTCAAGGAATTAACATCCTCATAAGAAGGAGGATTTTGTAAATTTGAAAAACATGTCTTGACCCAAAATATTGGTAGTAATGCCTTTTGAATCAGCTTGAAAATAATAAATTTGAACAATAAAATGAGTTTCAAAAATAACTTCTTGTTCTAAATCTTTTACTAAATAAAATTTATTTTTGAAATAGATATTTGAGCTACAAACATGAGCTTTTTGAAAGTTTATATTGAATATTAAGCTTTTTACTACTAACACCATAAAGGCACTAAGTAGTTTTTTTCAAAATAATTTTTAGGGATTAATCCTTTCCTAATGCAATTTTGATCCGCCCCAGAATCAATTAAGATTCTTCATATAACATATTGGGATAAGGAGGACGAGAGCAAAAGGTTGGAAGTTTTGAATTTTTTCCTCTTAATTATTGATTTGAGAAGTCTCATTTTCAATAAATTGAGATTCAAGTACTTCTAGATTATCAATAATATTGATATTTTTAGAAGTACCTAACTTGAAAATTTGATTTGCGAGTTCTTGTAAAATACTTGATTTAGAAGATAAAGAATCTCATTTTTAATTTGGGAGCAAGACTTGTATCGATAGGTTTGAAAACAATATCAAGATGTTTCTTCCCCTCCTTTTTGGATGAATAAACCTCGCACTCATAATTGGCTTCAATTTAGATAATTGAGAACAAATAGAATCAAGAATAATATTTGTATAATTGTTTTGTGATAATATATTTTTGACATTCTTAACTGTAGGACTAGAATCTTCTAGCCTTTCGGTAGGAATATTTATTTTTTGAGAGGTGATGTAATAATTTCAGTGTTTCCATGAGGAACAATTATTTATTGCATAAGATGATGTTTGGATTGAAAACTTTGACCGGATGGAGTTTTCCATGTTTTCTTGTTAACATGGGTATTTTAAATAGATTTTTTTTTGCAATCTTCTTGCCCAAAATTTTGAAATGTACTCATTCATAGAAACTAAAATTCCTAGGAGAATCATAAAATTCTTCCCATAAAGATTTAATTTCTTCTTTTGAAAACATTTTTTAAGAATGCGACGAATTTTTTTGACAGAATGAGTTTGATCAATCTTGAATTCATTTTTTCTATCAACTGTAGAAGAAATAACATTACATTGCTAATATAATTTTGCAGATGTCAGCATATCTTATAGAGTAGGAGAATTAAGCATGTTATAATTCTTCTTCTTTATCAATAGTATATTGAGTTTTTGGAATATTTAATTAAAATATACTCTTTTGAGCTTTTCAGAAGAAGTTGAAAATTGAATAGATTGAAAAAGATTTCTAGATCTATACTTAGATCTAGATGAATAGGACATTCAAAGATTATTTGACGTAGAAGCTTTGTCAAAAAATCACCTTGACATGTTCGTCAGGAAATGAAATAACTTGATCAAGAATTATGTTAGTAGGAGTAGGAATTGGGTTTTGAGCATTTTCAAAATCTCATTCTAATCCTCTGGATTAAAAATTTCATGGTATCCTTTTAGGTATCATGTTATTTGAATGAAGAAGGTTGAACTCCACAAGAAGACTTTCTTCTTTTGGAGATGATCGAATAGCTCAAATAGAGTTTGGTGTTCATGAGCTTGTAATAATTTGATATATTACAACGAATGTTTTTTAATGATCATTGTTATCGAAATTTTTAGTTTGAATTTGAAGAGTCAGAGCATTAAGAATAGCTCCAACATTAAGATTGCTAGTAAAATTTGGATAACAATTTGAGAAAATTGGTCAACGTTCTAGATTTGACTCTAGCATGGATAACAATGAATGTTCAAACTTGATAAGTCTCTTATCTCTAAGAGTTAGGAGAATAGGGATGTCTAGACTAAGTCTAAATAGAGGTTTGATAGCAATTTAAACCAATCCCACATGAAGATATTTATAACTCTCTCCATGGGTTTGAATAACTTCTTTTGAAAATAAATTTATTTAAACTATTTGATTTTTTATGGCAAGAGTTTGCTCAAGGGTTTGGATGACATAATCTTGACTAAAATCAAACTTTCTTATTCCATAGATAGATCTTTTGTATACCTTTGGAATAGTCCAGTTCATGAGGCCTCAAACAACACCACGTAGCAATCAGTTAACAAGCTCAATTGGGCCCACACTTTACATCACTGTCCTACCTGATCGAGACGAGGCCATGTATTGACGTAGTCAAAATGATGCATTACCCTAGCTGGGTGCCATGTAGATGCTGACCCTCTATGGCCTAGGCGAGGTGATATACTGTAAATTCGAAGCAATTATCTTCTTTATTGAGAGAAGATATCTCCCACTTCACCTCTATTAAGATATCTTTCGTACAAAGCTCTTTTTCTGATGGAGTGACACATAGAAGAAGATGCATCGACCATCAGGATGAGATCACATGCTTCTTCATCCTATAGTAACCATTCTTCTTCCTATATTATAAAAGCTCATATCAAAACCGTCCAAGAGGCCAATGCTTTAGGCCTAGCTATTTAGGAGCCCAAAAAATCACTTTTTAGCCCAAATTAAAGCCTCACGGTCTGATTCATGGCTTTTTGTATTCTTCTTTACTTTTGTTTAACCAAAAACTCTCTTTAATTGCATTTCTTCTCTCAATCTTTCATCTTCTCTCTAACCGAAGACCCTAGAAAAATACATTGTTTGTTGAGAAGATTTTAAACATTTATTCAGTACAGTCTCTTAGATATTTTTAATCAAAGAATTGGCATGATTTCTCATTACTGTTAAATTTCACTAACTCTTTAAATGGTGTTTCATTTTTTAATTTTTTTTATATTTATTATTTGTCGGCTCGATGAGACCACCAATAATTTTGGGTTCGAGATATGAAAATGTTCATGTATTTTTATGATGAAATTAATATGAATGCATGTTTAAAATTTTTAACAATGGTAAAAGTAATAAGTCGGTGGTTGTGAGGCGATAGATGCTAGGTTAGGCACTCAAATATTCAACTCTTGATCTATTGAACACTATGGCTGCCTTGGAATTATTGGTTTGCAAGTTTAAATTGTTTCCATTTTTTAATTTTGAATTATTGTTTTGCTGTGAAGGATTCTAAAGGTCGAAAAATGATTTCCTTTTGTAGAAATTCGTGGTTTTCTTTCCCTAGTTCATGGCTAGTTGGTCAAGTGAGAGAGACCTATTCAATCCACAGTTACTGATTCGGTCCTTAAATTTTTGAAATTGTACAAGTGAAAATTACTTTCTTTTATTTTTTCACTCGAGCCGAGTGTACATTATTGTGGTTTGAAAACGAATTAGACAATGCTTCGTGTTGGATTTTTTAATACTCAATTAATTCGAGCGATGATTTAAAATAGTTGTCGGATTATTTTTAGCGACACCATAGACTTGGCTCGACTCGGAAATGACCTATACTTTTGAATGGCCCAAGTTTGATTTTGAATGGTTATGTTGTTAGCCTATTTGTGTGGTTAGTGTGGGAATTATTTGGTAGCCCATTTAGTAGACTTTAGCCCATTTTAGAGGAAGTGTTTGGCTCAAACTTTAGTGATCTAATTGACCCCCTTTTATTCTCCCATTCCAGCCCCACCCATTAATGGACTATGAGGGGGGGACAGGCGAACGGGATCCGACCGAGAACGCCTGCCGCGAGAATTCACAAGTTTGTTCATTTACCAGCACTAGTTCATACCTTAGCAAGCAAGCTGCCGCGACCTCCGGTCTCCAGGCTTAAGGCAATGGGAAGACAAGCTTGAAAGCCACACTTGCTCCTTTCTTTTCAACTTGGTGCTTTCAGTCCTGTCGAAATGCTTTTTTTTCACTGATTTGATTGGTGGATTGGTTTGGTTCTTACTTTAGTTTCTTCTTTGCACACACCTTTGTTTGCATAAAGGGAGAGCGTACAGCTAGCATAAGGGCAACTTTGGTTGGTTCCAAGAACTCTATCCCTAAGACGACCTTGAAATCGTCTAGGGGCACCACAGTTAAATTATTCATCTTTTTCCATTATTGGTATCTTTCTATCTTGGAATGGACTAAGGCATCAATCTGAACTCCAAGCCCTATCGCTTGGGAATAAATGCTTCCCTAGCTGTTTGTCGGAGAAAAACGAAGCCTTAGAAATTGGAAATTCATCTCTCCAAGCGGATAAAGGCTTAAATCTATTAATCTATCCTATCCCTCGCTTTACTCTTCTCGAAAAAGGTTATCGTTCCGATGAATCTTGACCTGCCTCCTGGTATTGATAGCGATTGATCGAATTCCTACTTTCGTTTATTTGAGAGGCTTTTCAGTTTTCCTTATCTCTCGTGTCTTTGAACTGTCATGAAAAGAATTAGAAATACGTATATCTGGTACTAAATAAAACACCTTCACGGCCAACCCCTATGTCTTGGTACTCCACCCTCCTATTCATAAAAGAGTGGTAGTTGTCACCGAAAATAGGTGAAAGCAGTGAGTTGAGTAAGTCTTGTTAACAACGCTTCGTACAACTAAATACTAACACACCATTCAATTCTGTACTTCTCCACCGCCAAAACACAACGACTTATGCAATTCATACATGCATGCATGAAAGACGAGTGAAAAAAGATTCATTTGCCTTAAAACCTCCGGACTCCGGCTATGGAAAAGGATCTTTTATTGTCCATGCCCTAGCCGTTGCTTCCGCTGGATCAATGGGATCCCAATCTCGATTTCCTAGGTATGCTTGCCCTGTTAAGAAACTAAAGCTACTTTTTCTCTTTCACTATACCAAACCCATGAACTTTCACCCAAACGCGTACAGTTGATTCCACAGGTACCGCGGGCACGTTATTAATGGCTATTGGACTTTGCAAAACTTATTTTCTTACCTACTAAAGGAAGGAAAAAAGAACTTAGCTGTCGACAATTAGAACCTGAGAATATTCAAGGACCCGCTACTGGGCAGGGTAAAACAACAGTACAGAGGCTCTACAGCAACAGGAGCCACAAAGACGATTGTAGAAGGATACCAGGATTATACTCAAACAATAGCAGCGGTACTCTCCGAAGTAAGCCCTGAAAATAAAGGTACTACACTAATTGTAGTAACCAGAACAGGGCCTCGGGCTTAGATGCTATGGAACACATTTCCTTCCTTGCCAAGGGCAGCTGCTTGACCAAGAAACCAATTACTACGCTAAAACGTAGCCACTCGCCTGGGACAAATTTCTGCTCATATCTCAATCCTAGACTTTTTCTCTTCTACGCCGTACTTAGGCAAGCTCGGTTGTTAAGGGAAAAGCCATGATCTAAAAAGTGATTGCCCCCACCCTTTTATAGTTCCAGAAGCAGAAGGAGCAGCTTCAGTAGTTCTGGTGAAAGGTGAGAACCTGGATAAAGAGGGACCTATGGCAGTAGTTTAAGTCGGCCCAGTGGCGAAGCTAGTAGCAGTAAAGCCTTCTTTTTTTAGGGATAGTATAATTCCGGATCGAAGAGATTCACCCGTAGTAGATAAGGGGGCAAAGCCAAAGGCTAGTCTATAGGCACCTCTATTTGTAATGGGAGAATTTATTGCTCAAGCTTCTGGATATGGAAAGGAACTGCTCACTACTACTACATACGATGCACTATTGAAAGGCTCGACCCGGCCCGGAAGAACGATCCAGGCATTTTGAAATCATGATCCAAAGAGAGTCCTAGTCGCCATGGTTAGAGATTTAGATGTAGTTCCGGATGATCCAGATCCAATCGATTTAGCAGTCGTGTTGTTGCCCTCAAGTCTTGGTTTGGGAAGCATGTGAATTGGAATGTACTATCCTCTCGACTGACCAACGAATGACGCGATCGCGACAGGTAGAAAAATTCATGATGTGACCATGACTCCCAAACATATCGACCCGAGTTGCGGAATAAGATCAACTTTTTTAAGCAGTGAGCGATTCGAGTAAAAAAAGGGCATGATCTCGAGGCAGGGGAAGTGGAAGCACAGGGGGAAATAGAATCCACAAACCGAAAGCAAAAAGCAAGATGAAGAGGAATTTAGACCGATATAAGAGCAATAGAGTTGGCAAATCCACTGCCCGAGAAGACAGAAAGAGGTCTTTATTTGAAAAAAACAAAGAAATAAAAGAGGATATATTGTTCCAGGGACAGAGAAGCCAATAAAAGACATTGATCTTGCCACTGGACTATAAGTGTATCAAACCAAAGACAAGATGCGCAAGCAAGTCTATCAGAACGAGATACCGATACAAATACCGTCGGGGTAAGCCAATGGGATACCAAAGGGGTAAAGCAATCTAATAGAGAGATGCCATTCTTTTGTGCTCTAGCGTGGAGCTCTTGTTACTCGAGTCACAGAACCCGAGGGAAAGAGCTCATCAGCATGCAAGTCGATAAAACCTAAAGGCAAGATGCGAAGGTACGAGCTTGAAGCATATAGGGGCAGCGACCCCTTATTAGTTTAGTAAAGTAAAGCTCCAAAAAACGAGAGATTAACCTGCGGTGCAGATCTGACTCGACTAAGGAAAGATCTACTCCGAAAGATCAGAGAAAGAAGAGCGTTTGATCTACTAATAGCGGCATAAGAACAGCAACTATACTGGCATTTGCTTCAACCTAAGCAAGACGCATTTTTGAGACATAGTGATCCATACTCTCTGTCGGGGGGCTTAGGATTGGCAACCTAGGCTCTATCCATCAAACCAATATCAAATATCTATGTTGGGTACCTAGGCTTGTGGCACCCCTTATTTTTTAAAGGCTGTTCAAAATAAATATCTCTTTATTTCACCAAAGATGCTCTTTTCTAAGTTTTCTTTTTTCAGGAAGGCTTTCTTAGTGTTACGGGAATAAAGGAGAAGAAACGCCCCTATCTACCAACATGAAGCGCGTTGCCAGGGTGGATCGAATGTTTTCTAACGTATTCTTATTTTTTTTTCCAGTAGATCTATATTCTCCGGAAGATCCTCCTTATCCATCGGAAGAGCATTCTGCAAAAATGGGTGGAGAAAAATGAGCAACTACCATTTGCATAGACCAATCCTTGACCCCGATCGAATCTCCCAAGCTCACTCGAAAGCCCTTTTTCGCTCTATTCTATAAATGCTTTCGTCTTGGATAAATGCGTATTGAATTGCTTAAGAACGCGTATAAGTACGATCTGAGAGGCTTCGTACTGTTCTTGTTGGGCCAGCCGTCTATTACATAATCAAAGTCAGTCCTCCCTGAAAGAAGGGAAACCACTATTCTTTTAGGAATCCGGCTAGCCAATAGAAAGCCCTACTCGTAGAGGCCTTAAGGAATGGGCATCTGAACCGGGCCAAGCTCTTAGAATGAATGAGTACTTCGGGACTCTATGACTAACAATCTGAACTGGACCGGTAGTATCCGAATGCACAAAAATGGATTTCTAATCGATTGATGCACTTTTCCTTTCCCGGGAAACTAACAAGCCGAACTTGTTAGAAGGCTGTTAAATTTCGTTCTAACCTACTTAATTAAATAGAAAGAGAATGTGGTGGTACCGCCAAAATATGGTCTTCGTAGGTCTTGGAGTCTCGGTTTTATAGAATCGGAGCAGGCACCAACAAAGAATAGGTTGAATGAACCGGACACCGTACCTCACCCGAAATCCCGCTGCCAAAAAAAAGGAAAGCACCCGCAGCGTACAAGCGGAGGAGTCTTTAGGTAGTCTTTCCCTATTTCCGAGCTTGGTTGGTTAGCTCCTTTCGTACTTGTATTGTATTTGCTTCTCGTTGACTAAACCGCTGACTGGCCGGTTTGCGAGTGATGAACCGATCTCGGGGAAAAGGTCAGACTTGATAAGTGAGTTCAGAGACAGAAGTGGTCAAGGGGCTAATTGACTCGCATGCTTACCGCGGAGCGGAAGTGAGTACTTAAGCGGACTTAGCCGCTGATTGAACTGATCTCGAAGCGGACCGGGTTGCGTCTACGGCGGGAAGGGTAGGATTTGGGTTTGTTGGGGCAAGGAGTAGTTTCTTTTCCGCCAGGGGAGGAACGAATCCACGAATCAAAGAAGTGAACCATGTTGTTCGAAGCGATCCAAGTGAGACTGGGACTACGTACTAGGCGGAGAGGGCAGCCAAGTGACAAGAGAAGTAGCCGGTTCTTGGTGGATTTCTAGGTAAGTTCCAACCATTGTTATTCTTTTTTCATTCTTCCCTTTGTGGGCTTGCCATCACCACCACCACCATATCTCTTTTGTGGGGATAAAACTTGGAGCAAACAAAGTGTATAATTTTTGGGTCAAGCCTTGGTAGTGTGGTGTTCGTTTGGTTGTTTTTTGAGCCTGAAAATTAGTTACTGGAGCCCAAAAATCTTACAAATGGTATCAGAGCATTTGGTTGGTGAGAAAATTAGTTGAAATTGAAAAAAAAAAAAAGGAAAAGCAGCATGCTCACGGGTTCTTCATAGATACCGAACCTATTTTGATTCCACCCAAATCAACCAAAACTTGGAAAAACTAAGCTCATATTCAAGCTCTGCAGGTGGAGGCGTTGACGAAGTTGGCTTGAATTCCTGTGAATTCAATTGAAAAATGAGAGATACTCACGATTTTCAAGAAAAATCGAGCCTTCTTTCTTCAATTCTGGCCAAACTTTTGACATGTCGAAAACATCAAAGGTAGACTTATAACTAGCAGATTGAGGCGCACTTAGTGGTGGTTTGCGTGGTGGAGGAGGCTATCGGCTGCGGCGGCACGGGGTAGTTTTCGGCCAATTTTTTCGAGGCAGTTTGTTTTATTTTTCATTCATGAACGTACTTATAGTGTTATTTTAGTGTTATTTTTCAAGGTAGTTTATTTTAGTATTTTATCGGCGGCGGCGGCGTGGGGTAGTTAGTGATTTCTATTGAGTTAAATAGCAATATACCATAGCTCTTAAATATGCGTTTAGAGCTCAAAAAGAAGAAGAGAGAAAAAGTAGATGTATTAATTCAAAGTTAGGATGGAGGTATGGATAAGTACTTTAATGGTAAGAGAATTTATTTTGTTTGAATTTTGATGATCTTGGAAATTGGAAAGACGTTCACGTTGATCAAAAGATGGACTTTTTAGTTAAAATGGGTCCAAAAAGAGTTGATGGCATACGTTTTCCATAGATAATCAAGGTAGATGTTTCGAATCCACAATATAAGTGACTATGGCAAATGGGTCGACAACTGATAGAAGATTATTAACGTATTCAATTTCTTTGGTTTTTGCTGCAAGTTGTTTAAAATAGAAAAATGATGAAAATATTGGCCAAATGGGTAATGAAAGATACAAAGATCGGCATAATGTGCATTGACGTCTTACAGAACATGAAGTGGCTAAAGAGCTTATAGTTTGCATGACTAGCTGGATGAAATTGAAAAATTGGCTTCAAACGAAACAAACAATTGACGAAAGTATATAATTGGCCATCAACAAAGAAAGAGAGCATTGAAAAGAACCATTAACAAGGATAATTTCTATTATGAAAAAAATCACTATAATACTTTAACATTTCGGGGAGATTGTGAGCAACTTTATGTTGAGAACAATTGACATTTTTTTTGCAAATGATAGAAATGGTTGCTAAGTTTGATTCAATAATGGAATAACACATTTGACATGTTCAAGCTCATGAGATTCAGTAGACATATCTTGGTCTTAATATTTAAAATGAATTGATACGAAAATTAGCATGCAACGTAAAAAGTGCAATTGTCGCAAAAGTGAAACATGCAAAATATTTTTCTGTCATACTTGATTATACTCTAGCTGCAAATCATAAGAAGCAAATGTTCCTAGTAATACGATGTGTGGATGATTCAATAGACTTTCTGATAATAAAAAAAATATTGGATTGAATTTTTAAAGGTGGATGGCACATTAAGACTTGAACTTTTTGCTGAGCTTAAAATTGTGTTAAATAATTTTGAGCTTGATATTGGAAATATTAAACATCAATGGTATGAGAATAGAGCTAACATGAGCAAGAGACATGGAGGTGTTAAAAAGAAGGTTATTTGAAATAAATTTTAGAGTTTTCTATACTCCATGTGGTTGTCATACCCTTAATCTAGCATTATGTGATATGACAAATTGTTGTTCTAAAGCTTCCTTAGCAATATTTAAACTTAAAAAAATTTGTATTCTTGCTTGGAATGGTAATTTCGTATAAGTAGTTGCATGCAATCAAAACCGTGAGTAATTTTTTCAAGCCAAAAACATGGATATTGATAGAGCTATCAAGCTTTTACAAGCACTTATTTGCTAGTACCATGTATGAAGCTAAACAAATGGTAAGAGAAATGGGAATTGTAGTTGTATTTCGAGAAAAAAATGCAACATTCAAAGAAAGAGCAGTTTGATGAAAGTGGCAACGAAAAGGTAACACAATGAGTTTAAGAATCTTTTAGAGTTGATTACTTTTATCTTTATAATTGATCGAGCTCGAAATTCATTTCAAATTCATTTTGAACAATTTAAACATTATGAACAGACCTTTAGATTTTTGTTTAATTTGGACATCTTAAAACGTACGCATGTTGATGATTTGTTGAAATTTTGTGAGAATCTTGAGCAATATTTGAAACATAATTGACATTCAGACATTATTGGTGATTCCTTGTGTTCGGAGTTAACAATCTTAAAGTGTTATTTACTAAGAGAAACAAAAAGAGCAATTAATGTACTATATTACTTGAAGAAAATGAATAGTTGTTTCAATATCTGCTTGCGTTGCTTATAAGATTTCGCTAAACATACTGCTTACAATTTTTTATCAATAGAAAGAACTTTCTCCAAGTTGAAATTGATCCAAACTTATCTTCGACCAATTTTGTCATAACAAATATTGAATGGATCGACCATGTTATCCATTGGAAAAGAAATGGTCAAACAATTCTTCTATCCAAAATTATTGATATTTTTGCCTCTTAAACCGTAAGACAAGTTTTATTTAAGTGATTGTTTAGAACATTTTCACATTATTATTTGATTGTAATATAAATATTTTGAATATTATTTTTCTTTGTTGCTTTATTGTTAATTTCAACTTAACAAATTTAGTTTCATAAAACTCTTATAAATGAAATAAATTGATTTCTTGCTACAATTTAGGAGTCTAAATTTTGAATTTCGCTTCAGGCCCTATGGAACACGGGTAGGCCCTAGCTCACATTTAATGTTATTTGAAGGTAATGCAACTTTACATACTCAGTCGTAACATTGCTATCACATTTTGTTCTATCATACCCCAATTTTCAAATACTATTGTGGTTAACATATTTCGTACATCTCACACCCAAATACCTCTACGCTAGTGACTGTTTTGACCATCGGTAGTGCATGCGGCCGCTTTCTCCATCTTGGAGAATGCACATGTTCCTATTGATTTCTCCAATTATGAAGGAGAAAGGCTACGCGGACATGAATGGAGTTGAAACATGTTGGTCATGTCATCCGTGTAGAAACCTAGGTCAACATCATCCATTTTTTGTTGTAAAACTTTGAGAGTTTAAAAGCAAAAACCAAAATAAACTAAAATTAGAGCAATATTGTGTGTTTGTGAATAATTACTTTTGTTTATATCCTCTAATACTTTTGGTATGATGTTCTTACTATATTTTTGTAGTAAGATAATGCTCAATTTTAAGATCGAGAAGAAAAGTGTAGACTTCAACCATTCTATCTCTTCCCTACAAACATGCTATATTTATGGGACTCAAATAGGTCATTAATAATTTTATAAGTTATGCTATACAAACGGGTTCAACGATAGGTTAAAAAATAGGGGGGGATACGTATCGATACATAATTTGACAGTTTAAAAAAAAAAAAAGAACAAACACCCAATCAATTGTTGCTACCCTAGCGTGTCACCCAATTTTATGTCATTCGCCCAGATGAAACAACATTATAGTATTTTTATTTATGCGCATGTGGAAAGAAAAAAAAAGTAATTCAACATGTCATGTCTAGACTCTAGCTATGTAAGTCTACTACTCCTCTCAAAATCTGTTTGGGAAAAGTCACTGAGCCTGGCTCAGTAGACCGGTCCAAATCTGTTTAGAACGCCACCCTTGTTTTGACTATTGCGGGTCTATATTTGTAGCGAGAATATTAGGTGTTATCGGATAAATAAAAAATATTGTAGAGAAAATGTATAGTACTTAAATTACCCATGATTCCCCATGTTCTCCACCAATACAAATAATGAGCCTAAGATCCATTTATATATAATAAAATAATAATACACAGTAATTTTTATATAGATCATGCACTCCACTATCTTTCACTATAATAAATTATATTGAAGCTAAAGTACACGCGTTCATACACTTTTAAAAAGTAGCTATTATTAAACATACTAAAAAACTCTTTTAAGGTAAATAACAAAAACAAAAATTTAGAGAGAGAGATAGAGAGAGAGAGAAGCTAGGTTTGAAAGGAGGACCATATTTATAGCAACTTTTAAGCCATTAGTATTATTCATCAGGCCATGAATTTCTCTTTTTCTTTTTCTTTTTGATTTTGATTGTATATGTTTATTCCCTCAAATGAATGCAATTTTGCATTAATGCACAGGACAAATTTTTTTTTTTTTTTATTCGTTTAAAAAATCCAGTTTTGAAGCCTAAATTTAGAACTGCCATTCACACACGCGGTGCCCTTTTCTTAGTATCTAATTCAAGAAAACCAATGATCTTTTCTTGGCTTTCCTTTCAAGCACTGCCCTTTACATATAGATGGCATCTTTAATAAGGTAGAAAGGAGGGAAAAAAAGGAAGCAAGAATTTTGTTTATCGTTCAATATACGTATGATTCTATAAAAAAACGTGATTAGGACACAAACGAGTTATTGATGGCTAATCATGGATGGCTCTTAAGAGGGCTAGTTTTTATCATATGGGGTGCAGCTCTCACCCATGGCATGCCACCACAAAACCCAGTCCGGTGTAACCAAACCGGCTGCGTTCTTTACAACGCCTATGGCATATGGGGGGATCGAAAAGACTGCAAAGCTGCAACTGTCGTTTATCCAACGACAGAAGAACAACTCCGGCTCGCGGTAGCCAATGCAAACAAGAACAATCAAAAGGTCAAAGTTGTCACAAAATCTTCCCATACTATCCCAAAATTGGTGTGTCCAACGGAAAATGCTGTCCTGATTAGTACTGAGAGGTACAACTCGACAATTGACGTCAACGTGGACAATTTGTCGGTCACGGCCGATGCTGGAGTCGGCCTCCGGGACGTGATCGATAGGGTGGAGAATGCAGGGTTGAGTCTCGTGGCATCACCGTATTGGGAAGGTGTTAGTGTTGCTGGGGTGATATCCACCGGTTCACACGGAAGCTCGTGGTGGGGGAAGGGAGGAGCAGTTCATGATCATGTAATTGGGCTTAAATTGATCGTTCCTGCAAATCAATCAGAAGGATATGCAAAAGTTGTCAATTTGCAGGCACATGATCCAATTTTTAATGCTGCAAAAGTCTCTTTGGGAATGCTTGGAGTCATTTCTAAGGTGATTAATTGACACTTCCATTTGTCCATATGATGATATCTTGATTTCTAAGCAAAATGAAACTATGAGCTCCTAATGAATCTTCTTAAATTGTGCAACGATCTAAGATGCTTCCGTCCATAGGAGAGACACGATCTGGGTAAATCGAGTCAAAAATTAAAATTTATGTTGTTTTCCTGTAAATCCAAGTAATATAATGTGATTAGCTGAGTCCAAGAAGCAACAAAATAGTTAACTTTCATATGAAAATTTTGTGTTTTGTGTGACAATAGTGATGAAAAATATGGAATCAAGAAACGACACAATATTTATGTTGTTCAGTGGTAGGCATGTGTTCCAGTCAAATATTACAACAAAGACAAATCATGATTTTCGTGTATCAATGATGCAACATACAAGGAGCAAGAATTCATGGTTCCAAAAGACCATGTTAAGGGCCAATGTTAAATTTAACAAGTATTTGATACATAAGACTTGTATAATATAGATTTTTTGAAAATAATTATTGTAAGATTGTGTGGTTAAGGAGTAAGAAAAAAATTAAGGGTTTGTATAAAATTATTTTACTAGAAGAACGCACATGAAGAACGCACATTTAAAAATAAGTTCGAGGAAAATTGAATTTTTAAAGAATGTTTAGCAAATAGGGCATAGTTTTTGTTAAATCAACGTGTCTTTGATTTGTATTTATATTTTGGTCTGCATTCCAGGTGACATTTTCCTTGGAACGAGGATTCAAACGCAGCGTTACATTCAATTTCACAAATGATGATGGGATTGAGAATGAATTCATGGGACATGCCAAGAAATATGAGTTTGGTGACATCCAATGGTACCCATCAAGACACACAGCAGTGTACAGATATGACAATAGGGTTCCCTTAAACACATCGGGTGATGGGGTTTTTGACTTTCTAGGATTCCAATCCAATGCTATCCTTGTGTCCAAAGCAACGCGAGCATCTGGTAAAATTACTTAAAAAGTAATTTTTTTTTTTGTAAGTTTGAACTTTTTAATAAGTTAGTTTTTGAAGGTTTTTAGTTCAAAAACTTGCGTTTTTGAAAATGTTTTCTTGGTATTTTTAGGTAAGGTACGAAAAGAGCTTTTTAATAGTTTCTATTTTAGGTCACAATTCATTACAAGTTCTACTCGAAATCTTCAAATAGTTCTTATAATGAATCAGTGAAAAAGTTTTCTGGTAACTAATTTCAAATTTATTGAGAACAAAACTTAGTTTGTTGTTTTTTATTGCAGAAAAAGCATTCGATAATGCAAGAAATAATGACGGAAAATGCACATTGGCATCTTCATTTGTGGGGTACAAAAAACTGATAGCCAATGGATTGAAGAACAAATTGATCTTCACTGGATATCCAGTTATTGGACATCAAGGAAAAATTCAAACATCAGGTTCTTGTTTATACACACCAGAAGTAAGAAAAGACGTTTCATGTGCATGGGATCCAAGAATTAAAGGTCTATTCTTTTACGAGTCAACAGCAATATTTGCTGCAACAAAATTTGCAAATTTTATATCAGATGTCAAAAAACTAAGGGACATGAACCCTAAAAACTTCTGCGGGGTCGACATTTACAATGGTATCCTCTTTCGCTTCATCAAGGCTTCTGACGCATATTTAGGACAATCCGAGGATTCGGTAGTCATTGATTTTAACTACTACCGAGCTGATGATGCCTCGACTCCTAGATTAAACCAAGATGTATGGGAAGAAGTGGAGCAAATGGCATTCTTCAAATATGGGGCAAAGCCACATTGGGCTAAGAATAGGAATTTGGCTTTTCTTAATGTGCAGAAAAAGTATCCAAATTTTAACAAGTTTCTTGCAGTAAAGAAGGAATTGGACCCAAAAAATATGTTTTCGAGTGAATGGTCTGATGAAATATTCTTTGGAAAAGAAGGTGTTAAGGGAGATGGTTGTGCCCTAGAAGGACTATGTATTTGTTCAGCAGACAGGCATTGTAGTCCTGGTAAGGGGTATTTTTGTCAACAAGGTCTCGTTTACAAGGAAGCTCGTGTCTGCAGATACTCGTCATCCTCCATGAGCTGATATGCGAACATAGCGTGCAGTTTGCTTGAATAATAGTGGACTATACAATGAACAATCAAGTTCGTATTGGAAGATAGTTATGCATCTCCACGAGCTAAAATTTCTTGTAATTTTATAAGAGGAGATGGTTGTAGATTAAGCGATGAGACCTGGTTAAAAATAATAAAAACTTCAGATTTTATCTGAAAAAGTTTAGTGTGTTTTCTAATTGGCTGTTGATTTAGCACATTTTTATCAACCCCGCACTTTCCTGATTTCCATCCACAGTATATCCGCAATTTTTTCTTACACACATTCACAAAATATTACTCATAACGCTAAAGAATAATCACCTAAAAACAAGCGGTAATATAAACTTTCAATGTTAAAATTTCACTTTTGATTAGATAGACCCATTGAGCTTTTGTTTTCCACCCGCAATCTTCAAATTGCTCAAAAAAACGTCGATATCATTATAATTAAGAATAGTCACGGATAAATCACACATGGGATCTTAGTTTCATGTTTCATAATATGAACTACTCATGTACAGCTACTAGTTTACAGTCCTCCAGGGGCAGGACATGAATTATAATATGAAGTTCCCGAACTCATTGCGCAGAAGTCATAACATGAAATAAAGCTTCAGATTTCCTTTTTATTATACAGAGGACAGACTAGGCAATTGATATTAAGCATTCGATAAGGGACAAATGTTATACCAATATATCTTGGCACTCATGATATTTAGCTCTGTACAGTCAACAATTTACAGTCCGGCGGCCAAAATGGCATGAAGGTCTGGACCAATAAATTAGTTTTGCTCCACTACATTCTAATGCAGTCCAGTGTTTCTTAAATACAATCTTGTGACTTTCTGAGATTACCTTGATATTTATGGTTAAAAGCACAAGTTTCCTGGTGCAATTTATTTTGAGAACGTCAGAATTATCAGTAGTAGGTTTGTCTCTGTTATCAAGCCATATTGGAACATATGCATTATCCATGAGCCATACTCTTAAATAATTGTTATCGGTATTTCGGGTCTACAAAATATTAGAGGAGTGAGATTTACCGTGATTTGCGGCTTTCCTTGTATAGTCGCATTAAATCAAGGATTGATTCTCAATTGTAAAGTTTCCTTATATATTCCTATATATTGCTATAAATGAAATATATAAACAAAAGAAGACCTTATTGAGCAAAATTGGCATGGTATCAGAGCCCCAAAATTTTCGAGCATAAGGTTGCATCCGTTGGGTAGGATTTGCTTCTGTCGACGGTATTCTTCTGTCGGCAGTAGCCTGTTCATAATGGTCAGCGACATTAGTGGTTGCTGCTCACATTTTCGACGCTGTCTATGATCAATGGTTGGTTCATAGTCGTCGGCTTTTGTAGTCGATCCTTTGAGGTTCCGTTTCGTGGTTGCCGGTGTGTACTCTGAGGTTCCATTTTATGGTTCATAGTAGGCATCATCTATTGCTGCCAGTCGCACTTCCAGAACCGTCTTAGGTTCCGTTTCGCGTTTCCGGTGTGTCCCTTTTGGTCTTGGATCATGCTACAAGTACATAATCACTTACATAATACATTACATAATGGACATGTGGCGCGCATCTATCGACAGTCTACAATTTTTGACTTTTCCACACTTCACATTCACGGTCAGATTTCTTCCACATGGGCTTATGTAATCGATTATGTACAATGATTATGTACATATAGATTTATCCTTTGGTCTTGGTTAGAGCAGATTTCATTTCGGTTTCTGTGAGTTTCCATCGTATCTGTGCGTTGCTGCAAAGGTAAATTTATTTGGGCTTGGGTTCTTTTGGGTTGCTTTTGCTATTGTAGTAAAAAGGTTGAATTTATTTGGGCTTGGGTTTCTAGTGCCACAATTTATTGTGGTTTGAGTTTACGAATTTGATTAATCATGTCAACTGAGAAAGCTGATTCCATTTGCATTCACTTTAGTGGAAAAAACTACTCTTGATGTACATTTTACTTTCAGTTGTTGGTTGAAGAGAAAGGGGGTCTGTGAGAACATATTAATGGAAGTCTTTCGTCTCCTGATACAAGGAAAGATATCTTGCTTGGAAAATCAAAGATTTCTGAATTATGGCTTGGATCATAGGATTTTTTTATGCTCAAATTGTTTTAAATTTTAAGTGCTAATAGTCAGCTCGTGCTATGTTGGAATTCTTGAAACAATTCTACACTCGTAGCAACATTACTTGCCGATTTCAATTAAAGTTTCAATTGGCAAATTTTTCTTAGAACTCTCACTTCATTGAAGAATTTTATTTTATTTTTCTAGTCTTTGGACTGAGTACACAAATATCATCTATACTTCAATACCACCGACAGTTTGAAGGCGATACAAGTTATACATGAAGTCACCTAGAGGGATCAATTTTTCATGAAATAACGACTTGAATTTGAACCCATTCGATGTAATTTTATGAATCACGAATCTCTTTCAACATTGGATGGCTGTTTGGGTAAGTTACTGAGAGAGGTTCAACGACCTATCACTCGTGCCTCTTTAGATCAACAATGGAATCAAATAGCGCCAATTCCTATTGTACATGTTGCTCAAAGGAAGATTCAAACCTCAAGATATGTCTAGTGTGTAGTGTTACAGCTGTAAAGGATTTTGTCACATGGCTCTTCAGTGTCTAAAAAAATTATGCAATTACTACAAAAGGGTTGTACAAGTCAGTCACTAAGGAGTGTCATATTCGTCCTCCACACAAGACTGGAACAAATTATGTTATTGCTGCCGCTTTAGCCTCTAGTTTTGCTATGCCAGCTGCTCCTACTCAAATTCTAGCCCCTCCAAGTCTTTCCCAAAACTCCTTCACTCTTGAGATGATCTAACAAATGGTTATTTTTGCTTTGTCTGCCTTGGGTATCTTAGGTAATCTATCAAATGTTCATTCTTCTTGGTTATGAGACTTGGGTGTTTCTAACCATATAACCCATGATCCTCTATTTCTTAGTAACCTTATATCATACAATAAATCCCTACATGTAAACACTATTGATGGTAATAGTTTTCATATCTCAGCCATAGGTGATATATCACCTAATTTGCCTATTGTTTTAGTTTCTCCTACTTTATCGCCTAATCTTATATCTATTGATCAACTTTTTAATAACAATTACACTATGTCTTTTTCTTCCTCTAGTTGTCTTATGCAGGATCAAGTTTCCAAATGACAATTGTGATGGAGCCTAAGGATGGGTGTTTTTTTTTCCTATTTTACCTAAGCTTGTTTGTCCTTTCCTTCTGTTCGTAATTCTACTACTCTTAATATTTTTTATTGGTATAAGAAATTGGTATATTCTTATTCTATTGTGTGACAACATTTATTAAACTCTAGTTTTCTTGGCAATAACAATTCTGCTTTGGGTTCATCTATTTCTCTTGATTTTGCTTCATGAAAACTTGCTAAGAGTAATGTTTTACCGTTCCTTTCTCATGGTTTTCATGCTTTACATATTTTCGAAATTGTTTATAGTGACGTATGGGGTCTTACACCCGTGGTATCTCATGATTATTATAAATACTTTGTTGCTTTTATTGATGACTATAGTTGCTTCACATATGTTTATTTTCTCCATTCAAAGAGTGAGATTTTCTTTGTCTTTCGGGCTTTCCTTGCTCTCATTAACTACAAATTTCCTCCTCAATCAAGATCTTACGATCTGATTCTGGGAGGTGAATATATGTCTAATATACTTCAATCTATCTTACATACCAAATGTATTGTTTCTCAACGATCTTGTCTTTCTACCCTTAACAAAACGAAGTGGGAGAACTCAATAATTGTCATTTTCTTGATATGGTTAGAGCCCTTCTTGTTGAATCTCTATTCCCTCTCTTTTTTATATGAAGCCTTATCTACGTTATTTACCTCATAAATAGGTTATCTTCTCCTACTCTTAAGCTCTTCAATCATCATTCCATATTCTCATCTTTGCCCCTTTGACCATGTTTGTTTTGTTCATTTACCACCACATGAAAGAATAAAACTCACATTTCAATTTGTCAAGTGTGCTTTTTTGGGATATGGTAAATCTTGAAAGGGTATGTATGTTATGATCCTAAGATACATTGCAATATGATCTCTTGTAATGTTGTTTTCTTTAAAAAACAATTTTTCTTCACTTCGAAAATTGTTGTTTTCCCTCTTGTGTTCTCTCTCTTGCCGGATTTCTCTACATGATTTTCTTGAACCAAGCCTGGTCTAGTTTACACTTACATGTATGTTATACCAGAGCCCCTCTCTCAGAAGACTGTCTCTTCAAGACTCTCTGATCCTCCACCTACGGCATCTGATCCTTCACGAATGATTTTTCACCTCTTGCAACTCTTTGTTGCACTTTTCATGTTCATTGACCTCCCAATAGACAATGTTTATCCTCTTATAGCTCTATAACTGCTATCTTTAAATCGATTTCCATCACTTCATTCTATAAACAAGGCATGAAATAAGAATGTTGGCAACAGGCGATGCATGCGAAATTTGAGACTCTTAAAGCTAAACAAGCCTAGGATGTTGTGTCATGTCCTTTGAATGTGAAACACATTGAAAGTAAATGGGTATATTCAATGAAACTTTATTTTGATGATTCTCTTGAGTGCTATAAAGGTAGGTTAGTTGTCTTAGGTAATCGTCAGAGTATGAAATTAACTATGATGAGATATTTGCTCCAGTGATTTAGATGACCACTGTTTGCCTCTTGTATCAATTGCCGCTTCCGAGTCTTGGTCTCTACATCAAATGGTTATAAAAAATGCATTCTTACATAGAGACCTCAAGGAAGATATATTTATATAAAGCTTTCATCTAGTATGCCTCTTTCCTTAGCTAACTTTGTATGTAAGCTAAAACGTTCTCTGTATGGTCTTAAACAGGCCTTTCGAGCTTGGTTTGACAAGTTTTGCTATACTCTCTTGGATTTCTCACTTACTTAGAGTCAGTATGATGTATCTCTATTTCATTACAACAGTACAACTGACTTTTTTTGTTGGTATATGTGGATGCTATTGTTATCTCTTGGATCTGATCACGCCTTTATTCAAAAGCTTCAGCAGCATCTTCACTTGATTTTTCATATGAAAGACCTTGGTTATTTTACTTACTTCCTTGGTGTAGAGGTTCATACTACACGACATGGTATATTCTTTAATCAACATAAATATATTTAGGACTTGATTTGGTTGGGTAAGCTATCTGAAGCATCGTCTGTTGATATTCCGTTGGAGTTTAATGTTAAATATCGAAAGATGAAGGTGATATTCTTCTCGACCTTACTCTTTATCAGATGTTGGTAGGTAGTCTTATCAACCTTACTATGAGACGTGCAGATGTTTTCTTCGCAGTTCATACCTTTAGCAAGTTTATGGATGTCTCTTGTCATCTTTATTTGGTATATATTCGCTACCTTATTGGGACTCCCCATCGTGGTTTGTTTTTCCCTCAAGGAGCTTCTCTTGAGCTAACTGTTTTTAGAGTTCCTGACAGGCTAGTTGTTTGATTTTTGTCGATCTACTATTGTGTGGTGTATCTTTCTTGGTAATGCTTTCATTTCTTGGAAATGTAAAAAATAAAGAATTGTGTTTCTAAGTCTTCCACTGAAGCTAAATACCGAGCTATGTTAGTTCCATGTTCTGAGGTAGTGTAGCTACATAGTCTTCTTGCGGAACTTGGTGTTTCCCAATCACAAGCTATGCCTCTCTATAGTGACAACATTAGGCCTATTCAGATTGCGATGAATATGTGTACTGTAGACGCACTAAACAAATTGAAGTGGACTGTCATTACATCCGAGATGCCTATGATTCCAAGGTTATTGTCCTTTCCCAAGTTTCCACTAGCCAACATGTCTTAAATATGTTCACCAAATCTCCAACTCATCTCCGTCATAAGTTTCTTGTAAAAAATTGATGCATGTGGACTTCACAACATCAATTGGAGGGGAGGTACTAAAGGCATTATATTTATAGCTTTCCTTGTATAGTTGCAAATCAGGGATTGATTCTCAATTATAAAGTGTCCTTGTATATTCGTATTGATTACTATAAATGAGAGATAAATAGAAGAAGAGCTTATTGAGCAAAATTGGCATAAAATCACAAAATGAAAACTCTATCAACAGAAACTAGATATGTAGAAGAATTTAGCCTATTCCCCTATTTGAGGGCGTTAACTGGTGAAACATGGGACACATGATAATTAAGTATAAAAATGAATGTTATTATAGTTATGCTTAACGCTAATTGCATTTGCATGATAAACAATTGTTCAAGAACCCAAAATATAAAGTCTTGGAAACCCTTATTTTCATTACCATATATCTCATAATCATGCTACTACTACATGTAAGTTTAATGGCACATTGAATCCAACAAAGAATGAAATTTACGATGAAGAAATTAGAGAGAAAAATAGTAAAGCGAATAAGTAAGATTTCAAGAAAGAATAGTGTTTTTTCTTAGATGTTAATCCCTTGTGTTACAAAGGCTACCCCAAGTTTGAACTTTCATGCTCATTAGATTTCCCTTTTCTTTTCCCAAAGCAGCCTCACTAATCCTGTCATTGCTATTATTCATAGGAAAAGGGAAAATGAATACCACAAACAATTGTTACCTTTTTATAAGGCAAATATGAAGAAATTTTCCTAGCAATTTCCATTCCTAATGACACTTTTACCTCCTGCAATGTTAATGTTCCCCTTGAGTATCTATATGAATTTAGTTTAATCACACCTACCTTTATTTTCCTTTAAGACACTGCAAAAGGTTTTTTATTGTGGATTTTGGCACTATCATTGTCGTGGTGAACTATCTACCAAAGCACACAACTTTTATCTCAACACCAAAGTATGTATCCTCTTAAGAGATAGCTCAAGTCTTCTTTAAATATATTGTCAAATACTAGAGACTATCTAAGGACGTCGTCAATGTTCAGGATCCCTGATTTACTGGCATATTTTGGACCGAGTTTTTGAAACTTCTTGTTTCAACTTTAAGCATGAGTTCTAATTTTTACACACTATATAATGGATAGATAGAGTGCTTCAATTCCATTATAGAGGAATATCTTCAACACTTTATTTCTACTTCACAAAAAAATTAGGTGAATTTTTTTTATGCAGCTCAAATTTGCTTCAATGCCCAAAAGAATTCTTCCATCAATAAGAGTCATTTTGAGATCGTCACTTGCCAGCAGCCATTATTCCATCATACTGAGGATATCACTCCAAATACAAAGTCTCCTCAAGAAAACTTATCTCAAGAGTGAAAACGAAATATTGAAATTGCTCAAAGCTATCTTGATAAATTTCAAAAACGATGCAAAAATTCTACTAATCTAAAGTGTCATTTCCTTAAAGTTAATGTTGGAGATATGGTAATGGTTAAACTTCTTGATAGAAGTAGTTTTAAACTACCTAGAGGAAAATACTTGAGGTTGACGTCGAAATATATTGGATCATTATCCATCATGAAGAAGATTGGAAGAGTTGCATACAAAGGATAATTCTCTTCATGGTGCAAAATCCACAATATCTCCCATGTTGGATTACTCAAAACATACTTTGCAGATAAGGAGGATGCATCAAGAAATGAGACAAAGAAACTTGTGTTTGTATTGAAGAAAGTGGGAAAGAAGGTTGCTGAAGCTATTCCACTGTATTACTCGAGCTTCTAGGAAGGATCATCAAAGATATTTGGTCAAGTAGATACAACAATGAGAAGAATATTTGGGAAAGAGCAAAAGACCTTGAGGCCTTCAAGCAAATGAAGGGGTACCTAATTTGTAAACATTTAGTATGATTTCTCGTCTTTTTAACATCTACTCTTGTCACTTAAGTTTCGTTCTTTAAGTAATTATAGGGCTTATTAGTTATTCAAAAATCTTTCAACATCACTGGTATCCACCCTTTGCACCAGCAATTGTAATTTTCTGCTTTCGTCAATTGTAATTTTTAGATTTCATCAATCAACGAACAATTTGCTTCCAATCAATTCAAATTCTCTATTGTAAACTTTCTTCAAAATTGTAATCACATTTTTTTGTCTCGAAATAATAGGAAAAAAGGTTGAAGGCAGTCTTGCAGGGTAGACTACTACTATACAGTGTTCATTTTTGTGCTAAGAAGAAAGGTGCCCTATGATACATGGGTCGACTAGGCTATGTAAGCACGAGCTCGGCTAGATCTTGGCATGAGCATAGCTTGTGCTCGTTTGGTCAAGAACGAAGGTTGTCATCACATGGGCTCGGTTTGACCCATAAGCTTGTGGGCTTATTAGCCAAGTCGAATCAATTTAAGAACAACACAAACTTTTTAAAAATACTTTTCCAAAATATTCTTCATTTTTCGTGTTTGGGATTGACTACTTTTACAATATATGTGGAGTTTAAACTTTACATGAACAAGTTGTTGTATGTAGAGGAGCCCAATGCAATCCAGTGTAGATAGATATGCACTAACTTTAGGCCCAACCCAATCCAACCCTTTTTATAGTATTGGCATATTGGGCCATCTAATTAACCTGCCCAAGAGAAAAAAATTGAAACCAAAAATTATAAAGTGGAAATTACAGCATATCAGGATTTTAAAATTCAGATTTACAAGTTTTTATGTCAAAAATAAAATGATGATTAAAATTTTAATAATTTAATTTAAAAAAAAATTAAATTAAAATAGATGAAACCCTAATTCCAACCCATCCAATTCAACCATAATTCATTTTCCATTCTACCCATCATTTTACTCTCTAAAATCTCAAATCAACAGTCTTTACATATTAACAGCTGATGACTCTTCACACAGTATGCCATAGCTAACATTTTCCTTCACCTCCAAAGATTCTTCATGAATTATTCAAGCCACGGGTGTCACGTACTAAGATAGGTGCAGTTGTACAGCCTGTCTCCGTGTGCTGCTTCTCCACATAAAGATGCTGGGAGACTCAACGTTTGGATTTATTAGATTTCATCCTCGATGAAGGCTCAGATATGCGGCGACGTTCTGGTTCTGGAAATGCAGCGATGTTTTAGTTCTGGTAATGGCGTTGTGGCGATGGCGTTTGTGGATCTTATTTGTTGGTGGTGTTTGGGCAACGATGGCGTCAATTTTGAGGATTTGGTGGTGATGGTGGTTGGGTGCGGTTGTGTGTTGGGTTGTTGTGTGCTGTGGTTGGGTGCGATAATGGTGATGGTGTGGTGTTGTGTGACTAATAGTTTTAGATATGATTTTTTGGTGGTGGTGGTGGTGATTGATAGCATTGGTTGTGGTGCTAGTGAGTTGGTGGTGGTGTCGGAGGTAATGGTTAGATGTTGGGGGCAATGGGTCTATCGAGGTGGTGGTGGATCTGAAGTGACGATGTGGTGATGTTTTTCTGCGATATGTTGATTTGTTTGGGATTGTGTTGCTGTCCAAAAGTGGTGATGGTGGTTCTGACAGCAACGATGGTGGTGGTGCTACTGAAAGGAGTGGCGAGGTGATGGTCACAAGTGTTGATTGTTGTCACAAATTATTTGGTTAATTGTGAATATTAAATTAGTTAATCTGTGACCAATAAACAATATGTGGGCAGTAAAAAAAAGTTGTGACCAAGAAATTATGTGCGATCTAAAAAATTATTAATTTGTGATTGGATAATTTGAAAATTTGTGACTGTCTGATAAGTTGTGATTTATAATATTTGTGATTTGTGACTCATAAATAAATTGTAATGTATAAATTTTTGATTTGTGACCGATAAACATATTGTAACCTATAAAATTTTGAATCGTGAAAGTAGTAACATGTAAAATTTTTGATTTGTGACCGAAAAATAATGTGACTAATTAAATCGTTAATTTGTGACCTTAATAAATAATTAAATATATAATTAATTAATTAAATCATAAATAAATTTTAATTAGTATCTGATTTTTGAAATTTGAAATATTTGTTCTTAGTTTTTAAATATTTAACCTTTTATTTATGAAATTTTCTCAATTATAAAATGACCCAATTGCCCCAAATCTTTATACAAACCAAGCACACGTTCTAGCTCTCAGCCTCAGTCTCTCACCAATCATCCAAATCCGATTTTCGAATTTGTGACTCTCAGCTCTCAGACTGTCACTTTCGCCTTCCATCGACAGAAGAAGAAAGTGCAAAAAAATTTCGCCACACACTAAGGGGTCAAACTAAGCACGCCTTTTTGGAATAAATCCAATTCTTCCTTCTTCCCAAGGCAAATCAAATCCAAATTTTTGTAAGGAGCGAGTCTTATTCTTTGTTATTTTTATCTGTTTAATGTTCAATCTTGTAATTTTGCTTTCAATTGAGTGCGCGCCACTAGCTCGATGCTTGTTATTTGTGTTTTCGAGTAATGTGAATGCATGGAAGCTGATTTAAGCTTAACTTGATAGTGCAGTTGAGGTAGAATTGAGGGTATATTTTGCTTGATTTTACTTTATAGGCAGATTTGGACACGGCTTAACATGATTTTGCTTTCTGTGACTTGATTTGAGCTGAAAGGAAATGAAGAGATTTGGGGGTTGATTTTGATTTATGTAACTTGATTTTGCTTTCAATTAACATGACTTTGATTTTGCTTTCAATTAACATGACTTTGCTTTCTATAACTTGAATTAAGGGTTAATTCTATAACTTGATTTTGCTTTCAATTAACATGACTTTGCTTTCTATAACTTGAATTAAGGGTTAATTCTATAACTTGATTTTGCTTTCAATTAACTTGATTTGGGCTTAAATTCAATCCATTCTTAATACCATTATTGTTTTAATCCAGATATCAAATGAAGAGATTATTTTAAAGAAATTTGATTGTAGAAAATGTTGACATGGAGATATCGAATAAAGTGGATTTTAATGTCGCACAACTTTGCATTGATCTTGGACTAAGGATACCAATTCTGAATTATAATGCTAACATTCGAGATCAAGTTCGGAAAACATATAAGGAAAAAAGATCATTGTCAGCCTCAAGATCATAAATTTTCGAAAACGCCATTTGGATTGAAATTTTCTAGACGATTCAATAATTCTTAGTTTAAAGAATTTGCTAGTTGGTTGGAGTACAGTATAAAAAGGTCGTTTATTGTTTGTATTATTATTTATCCACCAATAAAAATGAACAAGTATAATATTTTTTAAATTAAAAATTAAATCAGTTAAACATATTTAATTAATAATTTCCATATAAATATAAAATTTATTTTCTTTTCATGCAAATTCTATACTCGTAATCAAACACACCATATGCTCTTTAGTATATCTTCTTTGAGTCTTGATCTGTACTCAAACGAAACTCTACCGCCTATACTAAAAGTAAACTCCTATGCTATAGCATCTATTGGCACTATGTAATGCCCTAAATCTTAAATCCGGTTTGCTACCTAACATGCATTCTTAGGATTTTAATTTTTTTAAAGCAAAAAAACGATTAAACTAAATTCTAAACAAACTTATTCTCTTTAACCACGAACCCTAAGAAACATAATGTTCGTACATATTTACAATATCTTTACAGCATATCTAAAAATCACATATTACAATTTTAAAGTTTTTCAACAACGTTCAACCACTTAATAAATTGTTCAAACTCATGGTACCAACTGCTCTCGGGTACACTTTTTGTACTGCACGAGAAATGCCATAACTCCATCGATAGCCACAAGTTTGAAGTGTTCTCAACACTTTAGCAGTTCATTTTTTCGTTTCTCATCACTGTTTGAGCTTGACACTTTTTAAAGCTTCATTTGTGTTGATAAATTAGCTTATTTAAATGTCCCTTTAAGGGTTACTACGTCGTTCTAATAAAACAAATGGCACCCTTGTAATAACTCCGATAATATGGCAACATTAAAGGGGGCTTACATATAGTCTTCTTCGATTTGTGCTAGATGATTACAAAAGCCGTATTGAAAGCTTTAAACAATTTAAAGATAGAGTAATGATAGCGTATAATGTGACCGTACATAATAAGATCAATAAAGTGAGTTTCATATTCATATATTTAATCGACCTTATCATTTCATAGCAGATGGCCTCGAATGAAGGTAATTAATTTTTTTTTTAAAATAATAATTATTCTTTCTATCTTCTAGAGGTTCTTTTGGTATTCGTGTTGTAGACGTTTTTGAAATACTCATTGTTTAACTTTCATCTTCTTCTAGTTGTTTAGGCACCAATTGGTGCTAAACTTTTGGGGCTAATTTTTACGATTTAGAATGATGTAGTTCAAAGATTGCTATGGTGTTTTTAGTTTTACGAATGGAGTAACAGAAGCCCTACCGTTGATTTTGTAGCATTGGATATAATTAGTTTTAGGGTCCGTTTGATGCAAATGTGGAAAATAGGTAGAAAAAAAACGATTTACAGGGAATTGAATTGTCTAGAAGTTATTTTATTGGGAATTGTAATTAATTGTGTTTGATTGGTATAATTTTTCACCTAGAAAATGTTGAAAGTTTGGTGTCCGTTTGACTTTGTTTTTTATATGAAAATTGTCCATGAAAGTAATAATTTTTCTACTATTGGGTCTAGAATCTGTTCCAATTGCCAAAAAAAATAAAATTACTATACCAAATATCATTCGTTTGACTTTATTTTGTATGAAAATTATCCATTAAAGTAATTTTTTTTTACCATTGTTGATAGAATTTTTTCCAATTGTCAAAAACAATAATAAAGAGAAAAAACTGGAAAACAATTGTCCACCAAAATGGTGGGAAACAAATTCATTGAAAGGAAGGAAAAAGTGGCCAAGTGGGGGTTGGGGGGAAATGAATTCCATGGAAAAAATTGGCTATCAAACACCACAAAAGTTTCCATGGAAAATTAACCACATCAAACATGCCCTTAGGGTTTATAAGTTCTCTTCAATTGAGCTTCAAAGTGGACGTAGAACTTTATTATTGAATCGTTACAAATTACCGTGTTCGAATTGTGTTTTGTTGGGTTATTTTTTAATAAAATCTTGAATTACGATGGAATGCAAACTTCAAAATCTTAAAAGTCAACTTTGCTACCATAGTAACTCAAATCTCTATATTGTTGTTTTTAACTTTTTTATATTTGTATTTGCATAAAATGAATTTACCATTCTTCTACATTTTACATTAAGTCTCTTAAATACAGAAATTTTGTTTCTTTATATATTCGATTGGGTTGAAAAAAAAGAGGGGGAGAGTTTATACATTCCCAAAACAAAATAATTAAATAAAGTGCTACATTATCGTGTTGGCTAGATTTAGTGCTATTTATGTCAATTGCTCGAAATGATGGTGGACAATGCCCGTATGTTTGAAATTCAATTTTAATGAACGAATGGTCCAACACCATAAGTAAAATTAATTTTTGAATATTTTTTTTTATTATTATTTAAACAGACCCATGAAATTTCATTCTTTCTCAAACACCTCTCAGAAAGAAAATGATATCAGTACACATTGAAATCAGTTGTAACTATCCATTAAGGGAAGAATTTTATGCAGTCGTCAATGGTCTGGCCTCAAATATAATTATTATACAATTAATACAAAATAATTTAATAATTTTAATTAATGTTTGTCGAAAAAGAAAAAAATATTCCATGCAATAAGAGAAACTACAAATAAATTAGGTTTAGTAATGATACAAGATACAATTAACATTTATGTTGAGTTCAATGTGAAGTAAGAAGAACCAACATATATTTTACCGTACATTAGGTATATTTTTAAAGAACGAGATTAATAAAGAAAGACAAGAATGATATTTTTCTTCTTGTCTTTTTATACGTGAATTGCTTAAACAATCACAAGCACCTTCTATCTCTCATGGTAGAAGAACAGATAATGACTATTCTCGTGAAATTCAGCTTTTTTTAACTTAATGAACGGTGGAAATTTAAAGAATGCAAATGAAGTCGACATGCAAAGTAAAGAGAAATATTGAATAAAATCGTGGTCTTTTAAACCTAGTTAATTTGTAAAAAAAAAAAAAAAAACATATTGGGCTAAATCATCCCAAAATGCATACGTTTTGATATAAATATGAACTATTAAATGATAAATTAAAACAAATTGATTATTTACCAACTTATAATTGACTAACATCCCAATTCTAGAAACAAAAGATTCAATAGAACATTGATTAATTCAAAGGTAAATAGAAGCATGTAGATCTTCATTAACATATTTTCAATATATCACAATGTTTATGCTAATCGTGAGATGTTATTTGGAAAAATCTCTCACGAATTTAGAATTAATTGTAGATTATTTTTTCTTCTTCAATTTATTTTAGCAAACATGTAGCTTTGAGATTAAACGTTAAAGAATCACGTGATGATTTTAATAAAAGTTTGGACAAAGCTATCGTAGACATGATCATTAAAACCGGTTCATTATTAGAGGACCGATCAAGAATCGCTCAAATCGGTCTATAACCGAGGAAGCTAAGTGGAAACCTGATCTGATTCAATCTAACCTGGTTGTTACCAAATTGATCCAGATATTTGCACAAAAAGAGATTTGAACTTGTGCTTCTTGTGTGAAATATGAGTCTCTTGACTACTATGACAATTATTGAACCATTATGTCGGTATCAAATATATAGTCAATTTTAGTAAAATTGTGTGTATTGTTCTAAAAAATATTTTTTTTAACTAATAATCGACCTAATAATAACTCAACGGTTGAATCACCGATTCATCGGTTGAACCATTAACTCGATGATTTATCCGAGTGGACGATTGGATCAGATCTGATAATTATGATAGCCGGATCAGGAAAATATAATCCTAAGTTAGAAGATGGTTATCGGTTGAGGACCAATGATACGAGTTTCACAAATTTATGTGCTATATATACTCCAACACTTGCCACTCCTTTTCTCTTGTGATTCAGTGGGTATTACACGCACGCATAACAACATACACTATTTTCTGTGTTCTTCGACAAACAATTGTTGTCTTGCTGTCTTTGCAAGAGAAACGCTACCCATTTCAACACACTTTCGTTGGCCAAATTTCATAGGCAGTTCTTTTTTGTATTTTTAATAGAAGCATGACTTAATGTAAGAGCCCCTTGTTCTTGTTCATTCTCTGCTTTGCAGTTTGACGCGAAATTGAAGACCCATTTATCGTTGGATGAATACACGGTAACGCTTTTCTTTTCGCCTCATACTATCATACTTGGAACTTCGAATCTGATTTGTTTGAAGGCCTACATTGAAAATTATGAGTATTTCTTTTATGGGTTTTTGGAGATTTGTTTCTTGTTTTTGGGAAAGTGTCAAATTTTCATGAAGAACATTAGCTTCTTTCAACTTCATAAACAATTTACACAATAGTCTTGTGCCTATGATAACTACGTTAGAGAAAGTTCCCATTTTGATTTGGATTTTTGAACTTTCTTTCTCAGAATGCATCCGCGTATTTCTGATTGTTTGCTCAAGATTTTGGAGAATGAAGATAATCTTGAACAGTGAAAATGGATGTAATGTGTTTAATAAAGCATTTCGTCTTTGTCTTCTTTTCTCTGAATACAGCATAGAGAGACAATAATTCTGATTTTCTTAAAGGGAAAATAAACGAAGAAGATATATTGGCTTTTGGATGGTGTTCACTATAAGTTTGATGTCGCCAGCCAGCATTGCAGTACTTTTTAAAGTTTGATAACAGACAAGGTTGTAGAACTTACTGAGGAATCGACTGAAACTGAGTGTATATTTGGTATATGTGATATTGGAATGTTTTGATAAGATAGCACATTTTGGGGGGAAACAGGTTTTTTTAAAGGAGTCTGATGGCATCTCTTAGAAGAACATTATTTCCAGTGCTTCGATCAGGAACTTTATTGAATGGTGAAGCATGTCAAGTTGCATCTCCTTTGTCCAAGTCGTCTTCAAACCGTCAGAATTACCCACTGTTGTTGTCTTCCCTGGGTTCTTTGGACTATGCAATGTACAAAGCCCAATATTTTGTACTTGGCCTTTTCTCACTGCAATCTTCTCGGCCCTTACATAGGTCAAAGCTAAAGGGACGCATTTGGCGAAGAGCTTTTTTCCATTTCTTTATATGTTTTGTTGTTGGGATATTCGTTGGTCTTACCGCATTTATTTCACTGAATTTATCCATCAATGTTATGTCGAAACACCAAGCCATCTACATCGGGGTGCTCCAACCAGTAACAAACAATCAGAGTTACGCCAGTCACACAAATGAGACATCAGTGGTGGTAGATGACAGATTATTCGTAAATGAAAATTCAATATTAGAGCCCCGAGGGGTGAATGTTGAACCAATAGATGTAATTTTTTACGACACTTTGGGGCACCATAAGCTTTTGATCATTGTGACACCAACATATGCTCGGCCGCTTCAGGCATACTATATGAGTCGTCTGGCAAACACATTAAAACTGATCCAGCACCCTTCTCTGTGGATTGTAGTGGAGATGAAGTCTCAATCAGCGGAAATAGCGGACTTATTGAGGAAAACAGGTGTCATGTACAGGCATCTTGTATGTGGTAATAACTCAATTGACAAAAAAGAAAGAGCTGTTCAACTGAGGAACGTGGCTCTCTCACACATAGAAACTCACCGTCTCAATGGAATTGTTTACTTCGCTGATGATGACAACATATACTCCATTGATCTCTTTAACCAAATGAGACAAATCAGGTACTTCCTTTTTCAGTTTCCTTGTACAATCTAGACTCTAAATTTCTCCGTATTATCATCTGGTTCTGATTTAATTCATCAGCAGAACTTGTACAAGATATGTTCATTCGGCTGTTTAGATGTAAAAACGGGTGTCAAGGTCTGTCAGCATGCTTTCTTAATGATATTAGGCCCATGTTTGGCCCCCATTTTCAAAACTCATTTTTCCTCAAACTCATTTTTAACAACATATTTCATAGGATCCATAACCTTTATCTACTTTTCAACCATACATTCATCAACTTTTATCAAAATCTACTAAAAATCTTATTTTTAGCTAAACCAAACAAGGGCTAGTTTGCATGTTTTGATATGAAGAATTATAGATGACTATTAGAAGGAGAACAAAATTCTTATGCACTCGTACCACGCATGCATGTTTGGTGTGACTAGCTAGTTCTCTGTAATCTCTTTATTTACTATGCTTAGTTTTTAAGGTAACTGTATTAGAGTTTATTGCAGATAATAAGGAAAATGTATTGGGGTTAATTTCAGATTATAAAAGAAAACGAGGACAAACATACAACTCTATATTCTGATATTATGGTTAGAATGAAATAAAAAGTTGGACGAAACAGGACTCTTTCAGATCAAGTTTCATAAGATTATATCTTTGATCAATTCGTATTTTTATGCGATGGTGAAAACAAAATATAGTTTTGCACGTCGAACCTATGTGTAAAAAAATATATGAAGCATGCTTCCAGAGTCAAGTTAAAAAATTATGTATTTGCAGTATATATTTTCTACAGACTTGTGAAGTGTTATCATGTAAAATTTTGTTTAAATTTGTTTTTTCTTTAAACTGTATAGATTGCTCAAGTGTTAATCATGCACATCCTTTTTTATTATAAAACATAATGGGATTGGTTCCTAATGCAAGCGCCTTTCCATGAAAATAGGGTTCATAGAAAAAAAAAAGGTTCGTTAAAAAAGTCTACCCATGCATAGACTAGACTAACTACTATGAGAGACCCATTCCATTTATTGAGGTTCTTGTGTTATATGCAAATGATTTTTTTTTTTAAAATTAAGTTAATGTAAGGGGGTAAACCTTGAAGGTGACTCTGATTCACGTCTTGCCAATGAGTCTTAACTTTTAATCCATGCACTCTGGCAGAACATATCAGTCTAAAATTGATTATTCTTGTCCATGGTATTCATCTTGGAGTTACAGAATTAATTATTCTTGTCCATGGTGCCTTGTCAAGAAGATAATTTTCTAAATGCAGGCAGTTTGGTACCTGGGTAGTGGCCAAGGTAGCGGAAATAGGAACACACACTGCATTCGAGGGTCCAATTTGTAATGGCTCTCAAGTGAGGGGATGGCATATGAATGATATGACAAAAAGATTTCGTAGATTCCATGCTGAGATGTCTGGTTTTGCTTTTAATAGTACTATTATCTGGGACCCAAAGAGATGGCACCGGCCTACTCTTGAACCAATTAGGCACCTTGATACAGTCGAAGAAGGTTTCCAAGTGAGTCTCTTGGAACAACTTTGATCACACTCAAGTTTAACACAATATATATATATATATATAATTCTTTTTCCCCAACAATGTAAAATCCTGTAAAGAATAGTGGAAGAAAGAAAAATTTAGTTTAGGAAGGATGAAGACTATAGGAAAGAACAGAGAACAATATTTTATCTGTCTCTTGTTCTGACATTATCTTTGTGCATTTTAGGCAAGCACATTTATTGAGCAAATTGTGGAAGACGAAAGCCAAATGGAATGCTTTCCTTCATACTCCAAAAACATTATGGTCTGGCATCGTAATGTGGACTTATATACTCATCCTCAAATACGGGTTGTAGAGAATGGTTTGAGCATTGTTGTTACACTTGCATGAAATTTTCGCCTAACTAGAATTTGAACGTGGATCCAGGTAAGACTGATGCTTTGTTTTCATTACTTCAAGCCTTTCAAAATTTTCGTCTGTCTTGTTTTAATTTATTTTATTTCACGCACCATTCCACTTCACTCTCTTTTCTTGTAGTATATGTTTATTTTCCTTAATTAAATTTCAGAGAATTTTAATCAAGAAGTAAAAAAGCATCCACTGTTATTCAAGAACTGAAGCTCTGTTAGTACGTGCGCAAGTGCACTGTTCAAGTCCAAACCATCGAAATATGGAGACATTTGGACTATACCGTATTGTAATCAATCATTCCCTATTTGGGCCATTTCATCGAACTCAAATATTATTTCTGTATAGTTGCTGAGTTTGAGCGTATCTCCATTGACTGCTATCTGCAGGAAGGGGAAATGTTTTAACCTTCTATGAAGAATGGTTGGCCAAAGGTTCCTGTGATTAGAGTTGTGCAAAATCTGGCTGTTTACCTGAAAATCTTTATATAATTTCTTTTTATGCTCTTGCATTTGTCATTTTTTTGTGCAGAAATATATGATTTCTTTATTCTACAAAGACTTGTGTATGCAAAGAATGAGTGGAAGTTAATTCATTCTTTCCTCTTTTTCCATTTTTACTCCACTATGCAAGATCACCTTCCATGCTTATTCCCTCCATGGTTCAAAGCCTAGCCTAGATGTTTTGTTGGATAGCATGGAGCCGTTTATACGCTCATTCCCAATATATACAGAATTTTAGGTAGGCGGTTTTCGGCATGACACACTAGAAGAAAACTTTATACTTCTCTATTATACTAAAAACTGGAGAAGCAACTCTGACATTGATGATGAACCACGTTAAATATGGAGATTTACTTTAGTTTTTATTCTCCTTCTATATAACATGTTTACCAACAAAGAACTTGTCCTCCTTGCCCTTCTATATGGGCTCATTCAGCTTTTGTATTCTTCTCATCATTACCCTTGTAATCCTATCACTTCTTCTTCTTGGTGTTAAAATCTAAATGCTTATTGAACTTTGTACTATATTTTTATTGGTTATTAAACTTTAAAAGCTTTTTGTTGGGTTCTGTTCCTATCACGTCTTCCATTCTCAATGATATCTAGTATTGAGTTGGGTTTTGTTCTTATCATGTGCACTTTGATGCAATTTATTGTTGATATTGCAAAAACTTCATAACCCTTTCTTTAAGGAATAAATTTAAACTTGAGAATGAAATTGTAAAATCTCATGTACCAAATTACAAGACAAGAAAATGCTTCGTCTTCTTCCTGTATATCTAACGTGTATCTCTAACGTAGAACACAATCGATAAAGAATGAGATTGAGAGAGGAAGAGGAAGAGAGTAAAACAACCGATATTAATTAGGGGTGTTAAGTGGTAGGCTGGGCACTCATTTGAGGCGGGCAGCAGATTTCTAGTGGCTCGCGAGCTCATTTGCTTGTGTACGAATCGATTCATCATAATAAATAAAATATGCAATTTAGTTTTAAAAAATGGACAAGGTACGAACAGCTCGTGAATTGACTCAGTGCGTCCAATTTTACATCCTAGTATTAATACTTGTCTTCTTGGCGAAGTGAATCAAGCTGGAGTTCTTGTTCGAGTGCTCACAAATACACTCGTAAATTGAAATTTTTGAGCTTAAATATTGTTTTATATTGTATACTAAGATATTTGTTTTTTGAAAGTTATGTGATGATATTGTGACGATACCTGCGTTCAATACTCAAATTTTAGGCCCTGTTTGATCTCATTTTCCTTCAATACATTCTTATTTATATTGGTAAACTATGTTGTTCATCTTCGTATGCTGAGTCATGTGGTCAATTTGTCCTAGACGGACTTGGGATCAAATTTAATCAGTCAATCGAGTGTAGACAAAGAAGAAAAAAAAAAAATGAAATTTAGGATGAATTTATTGAGACAATTGTAAAATAATAAGGTTTTCCGAAGGAATAATTTGAAAATAAAGCCATTTTACCACAGTGAGAAGTCCAGATTTGTCCTTTTTTAATCATCTACAAGAATTAGTAAAAAAAAAAAAAGAATAGGTGGAAATTTCAAAAAATGTCTATTTTTTCATGGTCATTTGCAAAAATGTCCGAAATTTCTTACATGTCTATTTTACTAAAATTTAGACCAAAATGACCTTAATGAAAATTTCAAATTCCACTACTATTACAAATGTTCTCATATAATAATTAAAATTGTGTAGCAAATAGAAATTTGACACATAATCAATGCTATTTATTTGAAAAAAGTACAAATATCAATTCATGTATTAAATGCTATCTACTCCCTAGAAATTGATCAATAACCATCGATTTTTCCATGATTTTTAGTTGACTTTTGATTGAGTCAGTTAGGGTGATGGGTTTACACATGGAAATCAATTCTAATCAGATTTTGACATAATTTTTAGTCAGATTCTGTTGAAATGCGATGGTTCATTTATGAACTATCGTTTCTGACAATTAAAATATCAAGTGTCGAGATTGACAGATATCTAATGTTGAGAATGATAGATCAAATGTCGAGAAACCGTATGAAATCTAGAGAAATCTCCTGTTTCGAACGAAATGTCGTTATAGATAAATGTAATGTCCGTGTCGAAATAGTCAGAATACAAATGTCGATAATAACTTTTCAAGTATCGAGAAATGCGCGAAATGTCGAGAAAGAAAAAAGAAAAATACATACAGTTCAACCATACAACAACTTAATGAGATTTAATATGAAAGTACTAGTATTAACAATTTGTTCCATATATCGACTGAATTTCATTTTCAATATACGAATTCCCTTCACCTAAATAGACATCCGTATTATGAATAATTTGTGACACTTGTACTTCGCTCACACCCACTTTGTCACGTTCACACAATGTATCTTCTATTGGTGGGAAACAATCTACTGTGACACGCACTTCATGATCTCTAACATCATATTGATCTGTAATTACACACAAAGCTGCTTGTGTGTGAACGAAATGTACCATTGCAAATCATCATCATCGGCTACATCAGCAGGGAGTACATTCGTGCTTGGAACTTTAAATTTCAATTGAATTCGAAACTTCATTATGTCAATATTCAATTTCTCGAATAATATGTGTACAAGCTCTTCATAGCTTGTATCATGTCGAATAACAATTGATGTTGTTCGGTCCCTTAACCATTTCCACGTGTCGTCCATGTTGACGAATGTACCACCGTACGAGACAATGAATCTCATAACATCTCCCATATCTGCATGCCATAAACAAGAAATTATCAGCTAATAGCGAATACCGAAAACAAAAATGCTAGCTGCGTGCAACACCTGAAACGATGTACCCAAAATGTTTCCTAAGTTTGTTTAGTGTTTAATGTTATTCTTGACATTTGAAAATTCTAGAATTTCATTTAAACTATCATTCTCAACGCTTATAAAATCGAGAATGACATGACGGGATTCACTTCAACATATGTATTTATCATCTTCTTTAACTTCAACCACCATTTTTTAAAAGAAGCAATTCCACTATTAATGACATTCCCAATACAGAAGTACATTCAATTACTATCTACCTAAGTGATTGAAGAATGCTGTTACAACAAATATCTACTACTTGTTTGAATAATCCAATTCAATGAAATCAAATATATAACAACTACTAAATCCTAAAATTATCAATAAAAATACGATTTCAAAGAAAAATACCTTCTACCAAGAAATTATGAGAGCCGAATCAACTTCAAATTTGGAGGAGATTAAATTTGTTGACTTGAAATCAAATAAAGCCTTCAAAGTTGGAATCATATACTTATTTGTTTTTTCAATTTTCCAACAATAATTGGTTAATATCTAATTAAAAATATAAGTAAATGAACTCATCTTGATAATATCTACAAGTATGGTGGCTTCTCATGGAAGCCACTTGCTCTTCTTCAAATATGTGTCAAATTGAGGAAAAATACAAATAGAGTAATCATTTCATTAAGGGTAAAATAGACAATTTGGTATCAAATTTGGCCATTTTTGCAAGAATTTTAAGAAAATGATACTTTTCAATTGACACCCATAAAATTGGACATTCTTGAAAATATCCCTAAAAATAATTGAACTCTAATATTCATTTCAGTATGAAAAAGTAAATGGTTAGGGGCTATTACATAATTGATTGAGAAAATTGAGTCAGACTTTCTTTTTGCCCATTCAACATCAGAACTCATTCAACTCACAATATATGTGTGCGTATGTGTGGGCAACGAGTAATGTTGGCCTCAAAATCAAAGTTTGCATACCAAAAGTGTTTGCATTGAGATAAAATTGTAGAAAATGGAAGAACACGCAGAATTTTGGTCCTTAGGGCCAGGATGTTCAGCCAAATGCCTACTCATTCGTTGAGCATCTACAAAATATATTAAGTTCGAATCCAATATGAACCACAAAGAGCAATACAAAAATGTATGATTTCTTCACTTAAAGTCTTCTTTTGCCTTTCTCACACAAGTCCCGCTTCACAATCTCTAAATTGTACACCAAATACAATCAGAAAATACCACTAAGATATTACATAGATCAAACCAGAAAATCACTAAGAAGATGAAGAGATCTAAACATTCAGAGATAGAAAACAAAGAAAACCCCAGAATATGCACAGCACCATTAATTATGAAGAGTCGAGAAGAAAGGTTATAAAATTCACCCACAAAACATTTCATCCAACGGTCATGAGTATGCCACATGTAAGGTCAAGATCAATCAATCCACTTAAGGCAAAAATCGTGTTTCCAAAAAACATGTTTCATCAAAGTAAAACAACCTGGTGGCCAAACACAACAAAGCCAAATTACAAATGAAGAGGCCCAATACCATAATAGAGAGGCAGCTCACAACAATCTCCACCTTGTTGATCTATTCTTGGTGTTCTTTTGTTGATTCAAGCCACGATTTACCTTGTTTCATTTGCCCTAAAGTTCTTGTAAAAGAAAAGAAAAACAATAAGTTTGTATTAAAAAAAAATAAAAATAAAGCAGATTTAGAATCTCACTGAATTCATTACCTTCAAGATATGTTCAAAATCTTCAAACAGTTTCTGAATTTGTTTAGAGGTAATACCTTGGTACCAATGTCAGAAGGATTAAACTCAGTTAAGATTTTAACCACATTAATCAAGCCCTTTCAATCGTATTTATGACAAAGTGAAATTTAATGTCAACATGTTTAGTCCTATCATGATATACATGATTTCTGCTCAAATGGATAGCACTTTGATTATTTGTAGAGATTCTAACTACTTTATTCATGAAACCAATTTCATTCAAAAGACCCCTTAACTACAGTCTCTCTTTAACAGAGTCACAAGCTGCAATGTATTCAGCTTCTTTAGAGGATAATGCTACAAGCTTTTGCAATTCCGATTTCCAACTAACATAACCACCACAAAGAGTAAAAACATAAGAAGATGTTGATCTTCTTTTATCTAAATCACTTGAAAAATCAGAGTCAGTGTACCCTTTCAGGATAACACCTTCATTACATCATTGAAATCTTAAACCCAATTCAGTTGAAACCTTTAGATACCTTATCATCCATTCAATAGCTAACTAATGTGTTTTACCTGGATTATACATAAATCTACTAAAGATACTTATACGTACCATGAGCTAAGTCAAGTATGGTACAAATCATAAGGTACAAAATAGAGCCAACAACATTTGCATAAGGTGTTTTACTCATCCTATCATATTCTTCATTAGTTTTAGGAGATTGTTCACTAGAGACTTTGAAATAATTTGCAATAGGAAAAGTCAAAGATTTACATTAAGTCATAGTAAACTTTTCGAGTATTTTATTTACGTAAGAGTTTTGATTCACATATAAAACACAATTTTTTCTATCTCTTCTAATCTCCATACCTAAAATTCTTTTTGCTTATCATAAATCTTTTATTTCAAATTCAGCTTTAAATTTTTGTCTAAGATAATCAATTTCAGATCTATTATGGCAAGCAAGAAACATATCATCAACATATAATAATATGTAAACCGATTCAGGTCATCTTGACCCTTTGAAGAAGAAACATGAATAAAAATTACTCTTAAGGAAATTCAGATTCAGAACATAAGAGTAGAATTTCTTATACCTTTGCTTTGGTGCCCGTTTCAAGCCATAAAGAGATTTCTTTAGCAAATAGACTTGATCTGATTTTGAGTTAAGTTCAAAATCTTTTGGCTGATACATATAAATAGTTTCTTCAAGATCACCATTTAGAAACGCAGTCTTAACATTATCCTGGTCTAATTTTCAGTTTAAATGAGCTATTAAGGCAAGTAGAGTTCTGATAGAGGTGTACTTTGTAACATGTGAGAACATTTCATTATCGTCAATACTATCTCTTTGTGTAAAGCTTTTCGCCAAAAGTTTGGCCTTATATCTTTTACCTAATGAATTTGGTTCGCCCTCTTTAATTTTATAAACCCACATGCAATTAACAATCTTTTGGTGTTTGAGTTTATCAACAAGCATCTATGTCTTATTTTTAATTAGAGACCCATTTCTTCTTACATGACTGCCAGCCGTTCAGATTTTTTTACTATTAATAGCTTCTTCAAAAGTTGTAGTTTTAGAATTAACAAATTCAAGTTCATAGTAGAAGGTTACAAATTCATCAGTGTTAATTCTGGTAGAGGAAAACCTATTCCTTTTATCCTTGTCTCTGGCCAACCGATAATTTTCAAGAGCAGTATCCTGAAATTGATCTTCACTATCAAACTCATTTTAAGGTTGATCTATCTTAGATTGAGTAGTCTCCACTCAGTCAAATCATCGGGTTCACTAAGATCATATTCTAGATTCTCCAGGACAATTTCTTTAACAGGAGTAGCTTGATAAGTATTTTTATTTGAGGAGTTTTTATGAGAAAACTGACTTTTATCAAAGACCTCATTTCTACTAATGATAACTTTGAACCCACATTTTCCTTTTACCCAAAGTCTATAACCTATAGTTTATTCTCCATGACCCCAAAAAACACATTTTTGAGATTTGGGTTCAAGTTTGCCTACATTTTGATGAGAGTAGGCAGCACAACCAAATACCCTAAGTTTAAAATAACTTGGAGACTTTTCAAACCGTAAGTGTTCAGGGATTTGAAAATTAATAGCACTTGCACGAATTCTATTGATCAAATAAGTGGCATTTTTTAGGATTTCTCCCCATAAAAATCTTGGAAGGCTAGAACTCAGTAACATGCATCTCACATTCTCCAATAAGGTTCTATTCATTCTTTCAACAATACCATTTTACTGAGGAGTGTATGTTACTGTTTTGTACCTTAGAATTTCTGATTCTTTATAAAAAGAGTCAAATTCAAAAGTTACAAAGCTCCATACAATTATCTGTCCAAAGCAGCTTTGACCTTTTTATTGGTCTGATTTTCAATTATTAGTTTCCATTGTTTGAAATTTTGAAAAGTATCAGATTTATTTTTCAAAAGAAAAGTCCAAATTGTTTTAGAAATCATCTACTATTAATAAGTAGAATCTAAATACACTCAAAGTATTCACTAATGCAGGACCCCAAAGGTCTGCAGGTAAATACTCAAGTATTGAAGTGGATTTATGAATTCCAGTTTTGAAAGGCAATTTGTTTTGTTTCTACTAACACAATCTTCACAGAATTTTAACCTTTCAATATTATCCTTTACAAAACATTCTAGTTTATTTAGAATTATCAACCCTTTTCACTAATATGACAAAGTCTCATGTGCCAAGTTAGAGCTTCATCATCATGAGACAAGTGCACAACTATTTCTAACTAATGGTTCAGCTTGCAGTGTGAAAATCCTATTGGATCTAGGAGAAGAAATTATTTCTTTTGAGTTAAGACTTATTTTGGTAAGACCTTTATGAATCCTGATTTCATATTCATCAGCCAGTTGTCCCAAAGAAATCAAGTTTCTTTGAAGATCAAGAACATACTTGGTCTGAAACAATTCAAGGGTATGATTGTTTTCTAATAAGAGCTTAAGGTCTCCAATACCTTTTATCTGACAGGTCATATTATTTCCCTTTTCAACTTGACCACCATTCAGATTAGTAAAATTAGTGAACCATTTTCTAATGGGACGCATATGGAAAGAATAACCAAAATCAAGAACCCACTCTTTTATGTTTCTTTTATTTGTAGTAACAAGGACAACTCCCTGTATTTCAGATTCAATATTGCATGCAATATCTGCAGACCCATCCGTGTTCGATTTTCCCTTCATATCAGATATTTTCTTAAAGCAATCTTTTATGAGATGTCATGTTTTACCACAATAATAACATTTTCTGGCTTGCAGCTTAGGTTTTCATTGATTCTTATTCTGATTCCTGAACTTTGGAAATTGCAATTTTCCTTTCTTATGAGAATTAAAATTGCATTGATTCCCTTTTTTTTTTGTTTTGATTCACTTTTTCCCTAACATTCAAACCTTCTCTAAACTTAGAGTCCTTAAATTTAGTTTTTAAGTCAAGTTCTCTATTTCTTAAAGATGATAGAACAATATCAACAGTAAGATCAGTGCTCTCATACTCTAAGGCATTTCTCAGCTTACTATATTTATCACTCAGTGTATTCAACAGAACAACAACTAGTTGATCTTCAGATAGTTTTTTTTATCACAGTCAGTTAGTTCTTAAACCAGTCTAGTGAATTTGTAAATGTTTTTTTCTAAACTGGAAGAAGGATTAAATCTAGAATTATAGAATTGTCTAAGAAGATAGCATTTGTTTGACATTGTTTTAGTTGTTAGGTAGAGAGATTCTAGCTTGGTCCAAAGACCTTGTATATTAATAGTTTCCCCAACCTTTTAATAACAGTATCAAATAGATGAAGAAATATTGAACTCCAAGCAATCTCATCTAACTCATGTCTTCTATAAGCACTAAATTTAGTACCCTAAGTCCCATCGATGGCGCAACATACCTTTGTTGTAATAATAGAGCCCTCATTTTCTGACATCACATACTAAAATCTCCAGTCACTCTCTAGATTTTTACTTCAAATTTATATGCAGTTGTCATGTTTGCAAAAACTCACAGACTTAAGTTTATACACCACATGCACACAGAGTATAACCGATATGGACAGTGTGAAAGAAATGTAAATTCAAATATTACAAAATTATATCAAGGTAAGAAACTGATCAACAAGTTCAATTTTATCAAGTTAAATCATCGATTTGATAGGTTTAAGGAGTGGTAACCCTTAATTCCCCTACTCCATCAGATCCTCAGATCCTCAAATGAGATATTGGACAAAGGAAAGTAGAGAAGGATTGCTTACCTTAATAACCAAATCAAATATAAACAGAGGATGGTTTAATAATTGACTAAAAAATAAGAAGGGTACGGAGAATTATACAAGAGCTGAAACCTCAATATTTCAAAAAGTATTGTAAGAGAATACCAAAACCGGTTCAGATATCCAGAATATTGCACAAAGAACCAACGAGCCACAACAACTCGGTGTGACCAGTAGTGAGTCAAGAAAAAAGTAGGAATCGAGGTGAGTCAGATCAACTCATCGTCACTCTGAACGAGTTCTCAAGGGCCACAACTTAATAGCAAGTAAAAACCAGATCACCAAGAACTTAACGAAAAATACAAAATTTTTATAGATCAATGAAAAACTAGCTTGTTTTTCACAGAAAACACCATCGATTCAAAAATCTTGATACTCAGACACTAAGTATATCAAGAAATTTTAAAGGGATCCAATCAAGAATTCGATTGAAAGAAAATCGCAACAAAAAAATTTAGAAAACATAATTTGTTTTCAAGAAAAGTCCAAGGGTTTCAAAAAACGTTTAGATCTGCAATTTATTTTTAACCCTAACCCTAACCCCTTTACAAAAGAGTGCTCTAATACGACTTGTTCCTCTCAAAATCAAAGTTTGTATACAAAAAATGTTTGCAGTGAGGTAAAATTGCAGAAAATGGAAGAACACACAAATTTTTCGTCCCTTAGGGCCCTTATGTTTAGCCAAATGCCTACTCGCCCGTTCTACAAAGTAGATTATACTCGCATCTACTAAGAACCACAAAGAGCAGTACATAAATATATGAAGCATATTTCTTCACTTAAATTTTTCATTCACCTTTTTTCACACAAATTCCTCTTCTCACAATCTCTAAATTGTACACCAAATACAATCAGAAAAAACCACTAAGAAATTACAGAGATCAAATCAGAAAACCACAAAGAAGATGAAGAGATCTAAACACTCAAAAAGAGAAAACAAAGAATGTCCCAGAATATGCACCATACCATTAATTATGAAAAGTCGAGAAGAAGGGCTATAAAATCCACACACCAAACATCTGATCCAACGGTCATGAGTATGCTACATGTAAGGTCCAGATCAACCGATCCACTCAAGGTAAAAATCATGTTTCCAAAAACCGCATTTCATCAAAGTAAAACAACTCGGCGGCCAAATACAGCAAAGCCCAATGAAGAGGCCTAATACCAAAATAGAGAGGCAGCCCCACAACAAGTACAAATCATATTCTTCAACACCTTTGTATCTACAAAATAAACATCTCAATCTCATACTAAATATAATCTAAAAATAATAAGGTTGCCTAGAAGATGAGGTATAATTTCTAAGCAAATGTATTAGACAAACATCAGCTTCTCGAACTTGAACCTGCCAATTTTATGACAGAACGATAGTGATGGAATGTTAGGAGAGATATTAAAGTTTATTTTCTAAATGAAAAACTTATTTTAGAAAAAAAAAATTAAAATTTTATTTAATAGATTTTCTAGTATTTTATTTGGTGTCTACTTTTCAAATTGATAATATTTTGAAAAACATAATTATGATTTAATTTAATAGAAATTCCAATACTTTCCTACCTAAATTAGATTGATTAAAAACTATATGAAATGGGATTTGTGAATTGTAATATTACACTTGATATGGAAACAAAAAAAAAGGCAAAACAGCACAATATCCCAATCTATTTGGCAACTTTTCGACTCTACCTTTTGAAAATCGTGTTGACCTTGAGTTTTATACCTCCAACATGGTCAACAGATCCAAGGCCTCCCATGTCTACATAAGCCTGATTCCTGTACACTTGGACAAATCGTTACCCACACGTGACTTCCTCCTATGGTGGTGGAGTTAGCTGCACACATTTCAATGGTCAAATCAATTGTTGTAAGATAAATGGATGTGAGAGAGGCTTTAGACGCAAGCCTCCAATATTAAAGGGGCTCGACTTTGGGAGAATTTTTGTCGACAACAATAAGGATCACCAAGTTGTAGTTAGAGAGTTTAAACTTGTATTACATTTGGAATGACACATTCTGTGAGCTTTTTAGTAAAATAGGATCAATATTGGCCATGAGATGAAAATATACGTGGCCTCATCTATACGGTTGAGGCTTCTTGTAATGACATCAATCAATTATAAACATTTAATGCTAATACCTTTTTATTGCCCATAATTTTGACAAAAGACTTATACTTGACCTAATTGGCTAGGGTAGGGGCGACGACAATAATGAATGGTTACATCAATCACTTACTAAAAGAATGAATAAGAGATTTCTTGTCAAGGCCCTTCACAGCCTCTTTTGTCACGGGGTTTGACTCCCATAATAAATGTATTTTGTAAACTTATCTATATCATTAAATTAAGATATTATGTATTACTTTTGATAAATTATAGTTTAATCTAGTGTATTTATTGATTGTTAGGAACAATTGAATTTGGAAGAAAGCAGTGAAAAATTGGCAAAAATGGATGAAATCCATGTGGCTGTAGACAAGTCGAGAGATATTCCACGTCGGGATCAGAGTCAAATGGGTGATTTGTCAATATCTTTGTCTAGGGAAGAAGACGAAGAATTAGAGATAGCAGATTATCTCTCCGTGTGGCTTTGTCGTTTCGTTCTTCCATTTGGGGATGAGTATGTAAGAGTTGAGACTTTTAAAGCGTCTTCTAAAATGGTAGGTATGTATACTTACAGTCTAGTTCCTCCCGTATTAGCGAGCATTTATAGAGGACTCACACGGACATCGAACTATCAGTCAAACCTGGACCTTGGCTCGATTTCACATTTATTTCCTGGACATTTTCTTTATGCTTGGGCTGCAACTTATTTTGTTCGAGGTATCTATGCTCATGTGGACAAGAGTTACACTCGTCCTATAATCCGCAAGTATGCGGCACCTTGAATGTTTTCTAGTCTTGGGAGAAAAATGTTGTTGATTGTCGAGATCTTATCCGTGGAACGATGGATGCCAATGATTTTTGCTGGAATCCATTTCCCCCATTGTTCCATCCCAATGCATGAGTGGATGACCAACCAAGGTCTGTAGACACCTCAGAGTTTATGATGAGTATTTGATCTGGATTTGTTTCTTATCGTCGTGGAAACTCTCCTTTCATTCTCGAGGCAAATAATCCTCACATGTTTGCGAGGCAACTTGGCTTTAGACAAAAACTTCCCAGTTCACCAAGAAAGTTGGATATCGCTCTTAATGCAGACGATATGTATCGCGACTGGCTGTCTTTGACTCAAATAATGAGTGGGTCTACGTTTCATATTCTAGAGTACATGAAGGATACACATCAAAACATTAACTCAGGGTATCAAACTTGGTGGAATAATCGTGTGTTGCCAATCCTGACCAAGGTTCAAGTGCAGGTTTTATCTTCTAGTGAGAGTCGTGACTTTGTTCTTAATCCAGTTCCGAACAGGGTTGTAGCTAAAGGGGTAAATCCTCCACATATCATTCCTGAAGAGATTTCTCGAAAGAGGGAATTGGACCTTCGAAATGATAGAGGTATTAGGAAGATTAAATTTAAAGTTCCGTCGACAAAGTTTGCTTCCACCTCTGAGCTTGCCGAGAAGATGCCTGGAGATCGAGCATCCCACACACCTAGAGAGACTCTAACTCTAGGAGATGAAAGTTCTGGAGATCAAGTATGTTTTTTTTTTCATTTATTTTTTAACATACCACTTGTATTTGATTTCATGCGACAAACTTCAATTTCAGGCTCCACTCTCCTGAATATAAAATATTAAACGATCGGTAAAATCAATGCCGCTTCAAGCTGTTCCAAATTTTTTAAAAGGCGACGTCGGAGTCTCTTACATTAACATCAACCTCCCAAATACACCATCAGATGACGAATTTTTAGATATTTTTCCTAGAATACGGAACGCAGGTCCCCCCTTTTTATCTCTCCTCCTTTTTTATCTCTACTTTTTTTGTAGGTTTTCCAAGCATTCTCGAATGATTGAGTTTCTCTATGAATCCGGACTCTTTGCAAGATCAGACCAGTGAGAATGATGGGAGAATTGGTGCGCTTCAAGAAATGGATGGTACTCATGATTTTCACGGTCCGCCTTGTAGACACCCGAATACTATGAATGAAGGCATTTCGGTGTTCAACATAGATGCTTTCCAAGATGAAGATGAAGTGAATTCTAAGACTGTGAGAGCTAACATTTCAGAGGTCAATCAAGAAGTTCTAGCCGCTCCACCTTCATTGGCTTTGGTTAACATTCCGCATTTGGAAACAAATAATCGTCGGGCAGCTCCAATTTGTTCCTTCATGGCTGGTCCCCTGCCTGGGATAACTCAAGAGTCTCCTTACTTGAAGACTACTTTGTAAGAAGCGATGACCACTTATCTTCAAAAGTACTTTAGGGATGTCTTTAAGCATGGGTTTTTCCAACATTCGATCTTAGTGGGATGAAAATAATTTAATTCTTCAAAAGCTGATTACCAACTCATTTCGTGCAGATCCAACACCTTTGATGGAACACATGGATGTGTTTTTTAAAGAAGTTGACATCTATTTATCTGAAAGAAAGCAGCACTTGGAGTGTCCAACTGTCGAAGAAAAGACTGAAAAGTTGAAGCTTTTGAACATCTAGCTGGAGGTAGAGGATTTCCACTTATTCTTCATTGGAAGATAAAATTAGTCAGCTAACTTTCAAGCTGGACAAACTCCGTGATGAACTTCAAACCCATCAAGAATAGAAGAGTATGCTTGGAACTGCAAAGGCCGCTTTAGAAGAATCACAGACTAGAACAAACAATTTTTTTTTTATTTGGGAGCGGGGGTGTTACAATGAAAAATTTATCGAACAAACAACTTCAAGCGTAAAAATGATTTAGAAACTTTCCATTGATAGGTCCGACTTGTAGTCCATCTTTGTCGACGATCTTGTATGCTCCGTTAGTGAATGCATGAGAAACAACAAATGGACCATCCCATTTATGCTGGAACTTGCCCCATGTTTTTCTTGTGATTATGATTGGTCTGCAGACGCAAAGTACCAAATCTCCGACTTGAAATGATCTTGGTCGTACCTTCTTGTTGAAAGACTTCGCCATCCGAGCTTGATAACATTCCAGGTGCATTTGTGCCTCTAATCTCTTCTCATCCAAAGCTTCTAACTTCTCCAATCGAAGACGGGCATTTTCCTCTGTTGTTAAACCTTCTTAGATGGCAATTCGAAGTGACGGAATTTGACACTCCAAAGGAAGTACAACTTCCACTCCATATACTAAAGCGTAAGGAGTGACTTGTGTTGGAGTTCTATAAGTAGTTCGATTAGCCCATAAGATTTCACCAATTCTTTCATGCCAGTCTCTCTTTGATTTGGAGACAACTTTTTTCAGTAGGCTGTATAGAGTTTTGTTGAACGCTTCTGCTAAGCCATTAGCCGCTGCATTGTACATGGAAGAGTTGTACTGTTTGAATCCAGATTTTGAACATAAATTGTTTATGTGGCTATTGCAGAAAGGCTTCCCATTGTCAGTGATGATGTATCGTGGAACCCCGTATCAATAAATGATTTGGATACAGATGAAATTCACAACATTTTCTTTCTTTACTTCTTTCAATGGTATAGCTTCAGCCCACTTAGAGAAAGTAGTCAGTTCTAGCAAGGATGTATGAGTGTCCGGCCGAAGACTTTGGAGTTATTGGTCCAATTACATCGAGAACCCATGCATCGAATGACCATGAAGCTACTGTCGAATGTAATGGTTTCGAAGGTTGATGGATGAAGTTTGTGAGAACTTGGAAAGCTTCACATTTTTTTGCATAATCTATGGAGTCTTGTACCATGGTTGGCCAGTAGTACCCCATCCTTTTTATTCGAAAATGGAGTTTGGGTCCAGACTGATGAGCACCACAGATTCCAGAGTAGGTTTCTTCCACGACATGTGTTGCTTCATCATTACTTAGGCATCGGAGGAAAACTCCATCAAATGATCATCGATAAAACGTTCCCTTATAAAAGACAAAGCGGGATGCACGTCTCTTGATTTTGGTTTTTCGCCGTGCATTGTCTGGTAGCTTTAGATGATGAAGGAAATCAATTATTGGCTGTCTCCAATCTTCTTTTTGCTCATTTTCAGTTACTTCAACACTATTGTTTTCTTCCATATCATTGTGTAACAATAACGGAAGCACCCATCTTTGAGCAATTGATATAGAGTGGGAAAATTTTCATCTGACCTGGCTAGAACAGTAGTCAAATTAGCTAAGACATCAGCTTTTCTATTTAACAAATCAAATCATTTCATAAGCATTGATACATATTCACGATATGGCTTCAAATCTGGATTACGGACTTCGTACTCAGCTAAGAGTTGGTTGATTATCAATTTAGAATCCCCAAAGACTTCTAACTGATGAATATCCATATCTATAATTGTCTCTAAGCCAATGATAAGGGCTTGACATTCCGCTACATTGTTTGAACATTTTTCTGTTAAGGTAAAAGAGTACGGCATGACAAGATCATGGGGAGTGATAAAGATAACCCCTGCTCCTGTGCCATAGCTTTGGGCTGCCCCATCGAAGTATAGCCTCCATGATGGTATGATTTCAGTAAATATAACTTCTTCATCCGAGAGGTCATCCTGTAGTTCTCATTCCGCTGGAATTGGATGGTCAGCAAGGAAATCTGCCAAAACTTGTCCTTTGATGGCTTTTTGATGAATGAATTTGATGTCGAACTCGGATAATAATAGTGCTCATTTTTCAATGCTTCTGAAAAGAATCGATCTAGACATTATGTACTTTAAATGATCAACCTTTGAAACAAGACTGGTCGTATGTGATAGCATATAATGTCTCAATTTTTTTGCTGCGAAGATTAACGTTAGAAATATTTTTCAATAGACGAATACTTCATCTCGGCGCCTACCAGTGTCCGACTCAAGTAGTAGAGTGCATTCTCCATTCCTTCATCATTGTCTTGGACAAGAAGTGCTCATAGAGAATATTCTTGTATTGCAACATAAAGGATGAGTGGTTTCCTTGGGACCAAAGCTGCAAGTACTGGTGGATGAGATAAATATTGCTTAATGCTTTGGAAAGTACTTCGATAAGCATTATCCCATTCAAATGTACATATTTCTTCACTAATTTGTTGAAAGGATGGCAACGTCCAGCAAGGTTAGAAATAAATCTTCGAATGTATGTGAGTTTTCCTTGAATGCTTTTCAATTCACGCACATTTATTGGTTCTAGCATGTTGATTGTGGCTTCGATTTTTGATTGATCTATTTCAATGCCTCTGTGTTGGACAATGAAGCTAAGAAATTTCCCAAATGTGACACCAAATGCACACTTCAGCGGATTCATCTTCAATTGATGTCGTCGAAGCCTTTCAAAAACATCCCGTATATTTTGTAGGTGATCATCTCATTTCTTTGTTTTAACGACAAGGTCATCTACATAGCATTCTACGTTCTTATGCAGCATGTTATCGAAGATCCTTTGCATTGCCCGTTGGTAGGTTGCCCCCTCATTTTTCAATCCTAACTGTATAACTTTATAACAATATATGCCATTAGGGGTATGAAATGCTGTGAGTTCTTCATCTTTTGGATTCATGCGTATTTGGTTGTATCCAGAAAATCCATCCATGAAAGATAAGACTTCATACCGGGTAGTTGTATCCATCATCAACTCTATTATTGGAAGCGGAAAGTCATCTTTGGGACATGCTTCATTTAGATCATGAAAGTCAACACAGACTCGTAATTGTCCATTTTTTTTTGACATAAACAATATTCGTGATCCAAGTTAGATACTTGACTTCACATATGAATCCAGCTTCAATAAGTTTGTTAACTTCCACTATAATTTGATGAACGAGTTCTGGTCGAAATCTTCTTCGAGGTTACTTGGTTGGCCGAACTCCATGCCTTACTGCAAGGTGATGTACTGTAACCCTCAAATCTAACCCTGATATTTCTTTGTAAGACCATGCAAATATATCTTTGTATTCTTGAAGCAAATGGATGTACTCTGATTCATCTTTTTGGTCGAGGAGAGCGCTTACGAACACTGGTCTCGGGTCTTCCTCAGTCTCCAGGTTTATTTGTTTCAAGTCATACACCATAGCTCGACCCCCCTCTTCAAATGTAGGTGAGGCTGACTCAGGTCCATCTATTGTGATAAAGTTTTTAGACTCATGTTCGGGAGCTTTTTTAAAATCTATGTGATTAACAAAAACTTCTTCTTCATCCTCATTATTGCTTAGAGAGGGACAGACTTTTTGATATTTTCGTCTTCTCCTTGATCATTGAGGCTATGGACTCGGATCAAAAATTTTAGTTCCAAGTCGAGAAAAGGCAGATTGTCTTTGAAATGACTTCTGAGGAGCTTGTGTGTCATCACCAATACGGATAGAAGAAGAAGGAACTTTACTTAACCTTTGGAAGACAGAAGTTTTACCTTTTACATCAACTATTGTGGAAGATTCCCATTTTAACCTTTTAAACATCGAAACTCTAGCATTCTCATTTTTTATTCGATCGAATACTGAAGGTTTCGATTGTTCAGGTTTCTCTTCTGCAACTTCGTAAATTTGAATCATGATTAGGTTTGAGGAAACCTTCTTGACCTTAATCTTTCTCAGTGGATTTGGATCATATCCCAAACCATACCTAGGTTACGACATGATGGTTTCGTCAAAATGAGAGGGGATACGTCCACCCGAAAGGATAGCATCGAGATCACCTAATTTACGAGGCTCTACTTTCCCAAATCCGGCATTCTCAAATAGCTTTTTGACTTGAGGATTATAACACCCTTTGAAAGTCTGTTTTGGTTCATCGGCTCCAAGCTTACCTTGTTTGGATGAGCTAGAAATACTGAGCTTTGATATGTCTGGAAAAGATGTCGAAGCTTCCGATGATGATCTGTGTTCTCCCAGGACTCCCATGAGTTGATGGGGCAGAAACAAATTTGGAATACTAGGTCTTGGAAGAATTAACTCTTTTCTCAATACCTCAACGTCAGTTGATTCTGTTTGAGGTTTTTAACCTTTGGAAAATCCTTCAGATGTGAATTTTGATTTGCCCTTGATAAGCTGATGAGGTTGAGCAACACCAGATGTATCATCATCATCATCTGTATTTCCTTTAATTTTAAATATGGCCATGGTCAACCCTGCAGAATTACAATCTTCATCTTCCACATAAAATTTGGCATCGACAAAATGAGATTCTTCTTTGAGGAATGGTTTGGACTCAGCTACTACACATTTGACTTCTCCGTCTCGACTATATTTGAAGCATTGGTACCAAGTCGAAGGTACTACTCCAGCTTTATGCAGAGTAACTTTATGAAGTTTTAGCATCGATAACATGGAAGAGAGAACAAGAAATTAACTCCCCTATTTCCAGCTTCGAACGAATCATGTCAATGACTCGCTGACCTTTCTGGTTGAATCATTGAATCATGATCTTGCTCTTGGACCACTCACCAACATTAATCCCAATCTTTTTCATCGTTTTAATTGGTATGATGTTCACAACAAATCCACAATTGATCATTATGCGATTTATCTTGCATCCTCGAATATGACCACTAACATAGAGCGGTCTATTATGTAAACGAGAACCCAATTGCAAATCTTCATCGTCAAATGTGATGGTAGTCATACAATCTTGTTGGGTTACGAATCCAATATGTTCTAAGATGTTGCTTTCGTATTCTTCTGGATCTATCAAAGCCGATCATCGAAAGGAAGCTGAAGAGACTATGCTAAACTTATATCAGAAGGAATATCATTGAGTCACGAGATAGTTCTCTTCTGCTTTGAACTCTCTTTCGAGACCTTCATCGCTTCATCTTTCTCTTCCATATTGATAACATTGGAGGTAAAACATTCATTGTTGAAAAAGCCCCTGGGAAAATAATCACCCTGGGTTGGTAATCTAGGAGTAATGCGTGAAGCGACTTCTACTCCCATTGATTTAGTAGACACTTTTGGCCTAGTTTTAGACCTTCTTCTTTGGTTGTTTCTTGGTTTTCGTTTCTCGTTACCAGGACTTGGAAGTTGTGGAATTGTTTGATGGCGTCTTTTCATGAGAGTCCATCTTTCCCGATTTTCCTCTAGTGCTACCTTTTCATTAGGTTGAACTTTCATACTTAATGTCCCCAATTTTGGTCCTGCAAGAAATGTATCATGTGGTATTTTACCTGTTTTATTTGACACTCGGTATTTCTTCTTCTTATTTATGAAGGTAGACCAACCATCACCGATCTCATCTTCGGACTCTGAATCAGAATCTCAAAATCTAAGTCATATGTCATAATTTTGTAGAAGGTTGGACGATAGGGTGCACACAATCCATCAATTCCTGGGTAGACGTAATTGATAGTAATTTCTCCGTCTACTTCAAACTTTACTGGAATAGCTCCTTCTGGAAGTTGTGGTCCAAACTACTTAGCCGAAGATTTATTGGCATCGCATCTATGAGAAAATATATGTTCCCTTTTTACAATGGGGATTAGATCAAACGATCCAAACAAAACTATCGAGCAGTCAGCCGTTGGGTTTTCTCTCGTTTCTAGTTTGATCTTATTTTCTTTATCCAAACGAACAATAAGATCTTTCAGCACAAAACATTTCTCCACCGGATGATTGGTGATTCTATGGAATTTACAATATTTAGGATGATCGACCTTACCAACTTCCTCAGGTCTCTTGGGGGTTGGTAGTTCGATTATATTCTACTCGAGAAGTTGATCCAGAATTTCAGGAACTTCAGAATTTGAAAATGGGTACTCCTTCTCTTCATGTTCTTTCAGAGTCACATGACCTTTGCCTTGGACCAGTCCCTTGGTAGGTCTGAACTTTGGCTTTAGTTTTGGTCTTGTGTTTGATTTCGACCCTTGGAAGGCTATCTTTGCTGGGGTAGTGGAAATTTTCATTACCTCTTTGGACTTACCCGTCTTGACATCCCTCTTTATCTCTTTCTTGGTGTTCCTCTTGTCACGTGGATCACTTGGTAAGTAACTTCCATGCCTTGCAATTGGGAGTTCCAGGCCATGGGCACGTGTCGCAACTCTTCAAATGAGTAAGGCATATTTGCTTGGAGATTGTAGAGTAATCCCCAATGCATGCCTTGCACACACATGTCAATGGAAGATGCTTCGATTATTCTTTCTTTACAATTGAGCACGAGATTTCTCTAGTGTTCAATGTACTCTACAACGGGCTCTTCTTTGCTCCATTTCATTCGAGCAAGCTCTGGAAGGCTGATAGTTCACTTGGTACTGTAGAAACGTGTTAGGAATTCTCTTTCAAGTTGATCCCAACTATCAATTAACCCAGCCTATAGATCGGTATACCATTTGAATGCAGTACCTTTGAGGGAACGTACAAATTGTTTCACCATAGTGTCTTGTAAGTGCATGCATTGTTACACGTCTCAATGAAATGAGCAACATGTTGTTTTGGGTTGCCTTTCCCATCAAAACACTGGAATTTCGGAGGTTGGTAACCGAGTGGCATCTTTATCTCGTCGATTCGACGACTATAAGGCTTGGCATACACCAATGAAGATTGCATTGAACTACCATACTGGGCACGATTGGTGTTCGCAATCACATGTTGAAGTTGGTAGATAGATAGAAAGAGACAACAGAGAATTGAGTAATATCACGCAAAACATTTTGAACAACTGTTTGATCATATATATCTTGCTTCTATCGGCATTCTTGGACTTCCAGATCATTAGTTTTAGAAGATCTTGGATTTTCTTAATCTTCTTTCGCCAACTTTTGTAACTCTAGCTTATGCATAAATGCAGCAACCTGTGCGTCTTTCTCTTCTGGTGACTTGGTAAATTTCTCAATGGCTAAAGCCATTTGTTAGATTCTATCATCGAAGCCCGATGTCGCTTCTGTGACCATCACTGGCTCAAGTGATTTTTCAAACGATCTATAGTCTCCCCACCTTTACAGAGAAGTGGTATGAAGGGATCCAGACAAGGATCTACCACTGGAGACAGAGCCCGAACAAGGATTTTTTGCCGAACTCTTGGCCTTTTCTATTGAACGAGAGGTTGGCTCTGTGAAAGCAATTTTCATTCTGCCTTTGTTGGAGAACTTATTTAGTGGTGGAACTAGTTGAGTTCTCCTACTTTTTGTTTGGGCTCTGGTCGCCCGAAACAACTCAGCAAGTGTCTCTTCGAGATGAGTCATGGTTTGCTTCGCTTGTTCGTTTGCCATTGTTGATGTAGTGGTTGAAAATTGAAGATTCTGAGATCAAAAGATGAGAGGACAAGAAAGTCCCACTGGGCATGCCAAGAAATTTGTACGACGAATTTTGAGTATAAAAAATACAGAAATCGCTACAAATTGTATTTTGAAAAAAATAAAAATAGATAGGAATCTTCTTGTAATTGCAAAAATCCTCTGATTAATGATCTGGATGTTTGACGACGAGGAGCCACATGGCTTGAATCATAGACTTCGGGATTTGTTGGGAATTTAGAGCCTCGCAAATTATGTGATCTCGACGCTATCCTTTTAGGTGGGTGTATCCCTTCTCATTTTGACTGAACCCTCATGTCACAACCCAAGTATGGCTTGAAATATGATCCAAATCCACCGAGAAAGATTAAGTTCAAGAAGGTTTCCTTGAACCCAATCATGATTCAAATTTATGAGGTTGTAGAAGAGAAACCTGAATAGCTGAAACTTTCAGTGTTCGATCGAATTAAAAATGAGAATGTCAGAGTTTCGCAAAAAGGTGTGACCAAGATCATTTAAAGTTGCAGATTTGGTACTTTACGTACGCAGACCAATCATAATCACAAGAAAAACAGGGAGCAAGTTCCAACCTAAATGGGATGGTCCGTTTGTTGTTACTCTTGCATTCACTAACGGAGCATACAAGATCGTTGACAAAGATGGACTACAAATCAGACCTATCAATGGAAAATTTCTAAAGCGTTATTACGCTTGAAGTTATTTGTTTTATAAATCTTTGATTATAATACCCTCACCAAAAAAAAAGAAAAAAAATTTGTTTGTTCTTGTAACGAACTACGTTCGACTTGATCCCGTTTGGGTACGTAGGCAATTTGAATAAATTTATAAATTTAAGTTCAGTCACAAATAATACACTCATTCAATTTGTTTACCATTTTCTGTAGTAAAAAAATGCACAAAAAACAAGGAAAATTTCATCGTAAAAAGACAAAGAACGTTAAAAAAAATCAAAACTCATATGGTCTTAAAAGATCATCAAGTCCTAAATTTATGAAGATCACTCGCTGTTGATCACTTGCAGAAAACTATTTTCAAGGGTCTTCATTCTCTGATCAATGGATGCTATGCTAGAAACATCTCTAGTTTGTGATTCTTCTAAAGCGGCCTTTGTAGTTCCAAGCATACTCTTCTGTTACTTATGGTTTTGAAGCTCATCACGGAGTCTGTCCTGCTCGAAAGTTAGCTGACTAATTTTATCTTCCAATGATGAACAAGTTGAATCCTCTGCTTCCAACTGAATGTTCAAAAGCTTCAACTTCTCAGTCTTCTCTTCGGTAGTTGAAAACTCTAAGTCCTACTTCCTTTCAGATAAATATATGTCAACTTCTTTAAGAAACACATCCATACGTTCCGTCAAAGGTGTTGGATCTGTGCGGAATGAGCTGGTAATCACATTTTGAAGAATTAAATTATTCTCATCCCACCAAGAGCAGATGTTAAAAACCTATGCTTCAAGACGTCCCTAAAACACTTCTGAAGATAATTGGTCATCGCTTCTGTAAAGCAGCTTTCAAGTAAGGAGACTCTTGAGTTATCTCAGGTGGGGGACCGGCCATAAAAGAACAAATTGGAACTGTCCGATGATTATTTGTTTCCAAAAGCGAAATGTTAACCAAAGCTAATGAAGGTGGATCAACTAGAACTCCTTAATTGACCTCTAAAATATTAGCTCTCGCAGTCTCAAAATTTACTTCATCTTCATCTTGGAATGCATCTATGCTGAACGTCGAAATGCCTTCATTAATAGGATTCAGGTGTTTACGAGATGGGTCATGAAAATTATGAGTACCATCTATTCCTCGAAGCGTATCAATTCTCTCATCATTCTCGCCAGTCTGATCTTGCAAAGAGTCCGAATTCATGAACAAATTCTATCATTCAGGAATGCTTGGAAAACCTACAAAAAAAGGTAGAGATAAAAAAGAAGAAGAAGAAAAGAATGAAAGATAAAAAAGGGGGGTCTACCCGCGTTTCGTGTTCTATGAGACATATCTAAAAAGTCGACATCTGATGATGTATTCGGCAGGCTGATGTTAATGTGAGAGAGTCTGAAACCGCCTTTTGAAGAATTTGGAATAGCTTAAAGCAGCCTTACCTTTACCGAACGTTTAATCTTATATATTCGGGAGAGTGGAGCCTGAAAGTGAAGTTCGTTGCATGAGACAAATACAAGTGGTATGTTAAAAAATAAATAAATAAAATACCTAATCTTCAGAACTTTCATCTCCCAACGATAAAGTCTTTCAGGGCTACTGTGGTCTAGAATCAAAACTACTTCAATCATTTTTTCGGTAGGCTCAGAGGTAGAAGCGAACTTAGTCGAGGGAACTTTAAATTTAATCTTCTTAATGCCTCTATCATTTCGAAGGTTCAATTCCCTCTTTCAAGAAATCTCTTCATGAATGATATGTGGAGGATTTATCCCTTTGGCTACATCTCTGTTCGGAACAGGACTAAGAACAAAGTTACGACTCTTACTAGAAGACAAAATGTGCACTTGAACTTTGGTCAGGATCGGCAACACTCGATTATTCCACCAAGATCGATACTCTGGGTCAACATTTTGGTTGTATCCTTCATGTACTTTGGAATATGAAATATAGAGCCGTTTATTGTTTGAGTCAAAGATAACCAGACGCGATACATATTGCCTGTATTGAGAGCGATATCCAACTTTCTTGGTGAACCGGGAAATTTTTGTCTAAAGCCAAGTTGCCTGGCAAACCTGTGAGGATTATATGCCTTGAGAATGAAAGGAGAGTTTCTTCGATGATAAGAAACAAATCCAGATCGAATACTCATCATAAACTCTGAGGTGTCTATAAACCTTGGTTGCTCATCTATTCGTACATCGGGGTGAGACAATAGGGAAAATGGATTCTAGCAAAAGTCATTAACATCCACGCTCCACGGATAAGATCCCGACAATCGACAACATTTTGCCCCCAAGACTATAAAGCATTTAAGGTGTCAGCATATCGGCGAATTATAGGACGAGTGTAACTCTTGTCCACATTAGCATAAATACCGTGGACAAAATAAGTTGCAGCCCAGCCATAAAGAAAATTTCCAGAAAATGAATGTGAAATCGAGCCAAGGTCCGGGTTTGACTGATGGTTTGATGTCTGTATGAGTCTTCTATAAATGCTCGCTAATACGGGAGGGACTAGACTGTAAACGTACCCACCTACCATTTTAGAATATGCTTTAAAAGTTCCAACTCTTACATACTCATCCCCTGATGGAAGAACGAAACGACAAAGCCACAAGGAGAGATAAGCTGCTATCTCTAATTACCTTTCTTCTTCCGTAGACAAAGATATTGGCAAATCACCCTAATGACTCCGATCCCAACGTGGAATATCCATCGGCTTGTCTATAGGTACAAGCCTCCGTATGTCATTTGAAGCTCTTTGGTGACGTCTCTTGAAGGGATTTAGACTCATAACACTCTTGTAATTTTTTTTGTCGAGGATTTTGCGCACAACCATTCTCGCGAAACCAAAAATTAATCCATTCTTCGTGACTAACGCAATCGGATTCATTCGCATCCATAATCAGTGTGAAAACATTGAAGAGATACAAGCAGGACTTGGAAAGTTGATATGTCGCTTTGAAAGGCTTGGGACTACTTCCTCATAGTAATCACCCATGATCGAAAGTCCATTTATCTCGTGAATGTCCCAAAGAGAAATGCCAATTTCACCATAGGCAGTCACAAAAGTGTTGGTCTCCGGGGTACCAAACCTTACAAAGAGCTCTGTAGATAGAATTGGGCAATGATAATCCCTTGCAGCGGAGCTGACTGCATAAGCTAACTGGTGAAGATTCCTTTTGAGCAGAAGTTTTTGGACCCATGAAGACCACTCCCAATACTTTGGAAGAAAAGAGCTCTCCCCAAGACTGACACTTCCCCATCGTATTTCTTTGATATTAATCCTTTTTCAAATTACAGCCTTTGAGATACACTCCATGTTTTGAGAATGATGAGGTGGGAGACACAAAGAGGGAAAATGATTGTTGGAACGGTTGGACATAGCAGCTTCTGAATTCTCATGACATTCACTGATAACGGGTAGATGCAACTCTGACCAAGGCTCCAAGAATTCAAGAGAAGGATCTGTAATTGGCTTATGGATGCTAAGTTTAAGTTCACATCGTATACCAGGCTGAGCATGGTACTTCACATCAGTATCTTTGAAACGAAGGTAACTCTTGCCTTGGCTCTTAAACTCGATGATTTCGTGTATATTCGAATACGCACCATTATTAGAGCTCATCACAGTCATTCCTAAAAAAAAAAAGAGGACATCAGTAAACAAAAAAAAGAGGGATTAACGGGCTGTAAATCTTTTAAATTCTTTGTTGTATAAATCACGAGCCTCCCAAGTATATGGATGATCTCGAACAAAAAGTGGCTTGGACGGTCGAAGGAACGGTCCTTCGTCCTAAATACAAAGTGCATTGGACAGTCGAAGGAACGGTCCTGGTCCCAAATACAAAGTGCCTTAGACGGTCGAAGGAACGGTCCTTGGTCCTAAACACTAAGTGCATTGGACGGTCGAAGAAAGGTCCTTGGTCCCAAACACAAAGTGCCTTGGATGGTCGAAGGAATGTCCTTGGTCCCAAATACAAAGTGCATTGGACGGTCGAAGGAAAGGTCCTTAGTCCTAAACACTAAGTGCATTGGATGGCGAAAAGTAGCAGTCTTTGGTCTTCAATGTGCATGAAAAGGTTGGCAATTTTGAGTATTTTTCTAAACCTGTAAAATAACTACAGCACAAAATTTTACTATTAACCAAGAAAATCTCAAATCTCAGAATTTTTGACTTGTTCTAAAAGTTGAATCCCTGAAAATAAAAACGAAGAATGTTAGTTCTAAAAAAAAAAAAATTGTTTAGGTGAACAGTGTATGTACTGTTCACGGAACATTGTCGTACACTGTTCACATTGAAAAAAAAAGGTGAAACAGAAAAGATTCAAAAATTCTTGGTTACACCGAAATCAATAAAGCAAAGTTATTTATTAAAAAAAACTTGGTTTCTACAAACAAAAACCAAGAATTGATTTCAATTCTTGGTTTATGTTATTCTTAGTTTCTGTTGCTAGAAACCAAGAATTTCTTGGTCAACAAAAACCAAGAAAACCAAGAATGATTTCTTGGTCTCCGCGGCAAAAATCCAAGAAAACATATAGCCCCCGTTTGAAACCCATTTTGGGAGAAATAGAAATTTTGGAATAGTGATTGATGTGAGAATGTATGGTGGAAAAGTGATGAAAAGTTTTTGATTTGTGTGTAATATTATTTTATTTGGAGAATGTGTGGTTGAAATGAAGAATGAGAATGAGAAATAGAAAGAGAGAGAGAAATTAATGGGTGTCAAACAGGGGCATAATAAAAAAAAAACTGGCAAAAACCAAGAAAGCAATGATGAAAATTTTACCTTTTTGAATTAACCTTTTAACATCTAAACCTAATAATTCTTTCATATAAATAGTTAAATAGCAGACCACATAAGCCCAACTCACCATGAAACATAAAAAAAAGTCTATCAAATAATAAATCAAGTAAATCAAGAATTGTGCAAAATAAATAAATAATTGAACAACGATTATGTTAAAAAAAAATCGAAAAAATCAAGATTTACTAATTTATTTATTTCATAATAAATTAATAAATTTTGATGGGACATTTGTAGACATAATAAAATAAAAAAAATATTGGGTCGGTCAATTTAAATAATTAGCCCAATTAAACTAAAACCTACTAAGGCCCACAAGTTTAAAAACCCATTCTACTATTTTTAAGAATAATCCACAATTATTCAATTATATTCATTTTAATTGAATTAATTGGGTGATTACCAAAATTGGCCACGAATTTCCCCTATAAATAGAGTCAATGGTTCATTTGAAGAAAGAAGAAAAAGTGCAGAGAAAACCACAAAGTGTTGAAGGAATTCTCTCGACTCCAAATCCGACAAACACGAAGAATATCAAAACCTTCTTCAAATCAAGCAAATCCAAGAAAATTAAAGTCGTCCTCGAATCAAATCAAGATCAAGTCCAAATTTTCGAAGTTCAAATCCAAGAGTCGATCAAGTGAAATTCTCGCCAAATCAAATTCCCACAAATCCCAAAGTCTAGGATTCAAACCACGTGGCTCCTCGTCTTCAAACATCCAGATCATTAATCAGATGGTTTTTGCAATTTTTACAATTATAAGAAGATTCCCATCTATTTGTATTTTTTTCAAAATACAATTTGTAGCGATTTCTGTATTTTTTATATGCGAAATCCGTCGTACACCAGGGTTCAAGTTTTTCCATGAGGTCTTCATGTGCACAGGGTCACTTCATTTTCGTACATTGCTCTCTATATTCACACCTACGATTGGGGGAGAGAGGAAGAATATATAAGATCTGGAAAAGGAAGGGAATGAACAGTGATTAGCATAGTGAGAAGGGGGAAATTGGAATGGACGAAAATGCCCCTATTTAAATTGGTCAGAATTTGTCTTTTTCCATTTTTTAGGTCAACTGATAGTGGAACTAACGTTTTCCGTCATTTTGGACTATATCTGTGAATTTCTCAAAGGTTTGGGACTTGTGATGGCACAAAGTGAATGTTGATGTAAAGTTTGCAAAAAATGAAAAGATTTGAGACCGCGGCTACAATTTTCCCTATATCTAAACACGAATTCACAACAAATTAATGCTTGGGGTCCGTTTGATTCACCATTATTTTACATGGAAAATGGAAAAAGAATTCCAACTTCCACTTTTAGAGTGTTTGATAGCCTTTTTTTTTCTAGGGAATTTGTTTTCCTTCTTTGCACTCTCACGTGCCACTTTCTTGGAAAAATGGGGAAACCTATTCCATTCTTTTTTTAACAATTGAAAAAATTTTTAGACACAATAGTAAAAAAAAAATCACTTTTATTGACAATTTTCATGCAAAACAAAGTCAAACGAATGGTATTCGGTATGGTAATTTTTTATTTTTATTTTTATTTTTTTTATTATTTTTTTTTGCAATTGGAACAAATTCTAAACCCAATAGTAGAAAATATTATCACTTTAATGAACAATTTCCATAAAAAAACGAAATCAAATGGACACCAAATTTTCAACATTTTTCAAGTAAAAAATTATACAAATCAAACACAATTAATTACAATTCTCAGTAAAACAATTTTAAGCAATTCAATACCTATAAAACATTTTCTTTTCACCCATTTTCACATTTGCAATCAAACGAGCCGTTACTGAAAGTTTGCAAGAAATGGGTTACGTGCATGCCTCCTTGGACAAATTAATTAATTCCAGTCGTCAAATTCATGATGTGATGTTTGATTTATTTATTTAATCACAATAAGATTATATGATTAATTAGAGGGTAACCTTTACCAATTTAATTTCATTAATCCTGAAATATGGATTTGGTAAAAGGGGAATGTAAAAAAACTCTAACTTTAGTTGTGCGTCTAGCGTTCGAATCCTGAAATATGGATTTGGCCCTTGGATAAGTGCAAGTGTACAATCAGTCTTTCACTTTATACCGTTGGAGGCATAACTTGTGATTTACCTCCTTCACCAAAGCCCAGTGCATGACAGGTGGGGGCCGCCAAGGTTGCGATTCATCCTTTAATTTCATTAATCATTCTACTGTTGGTTGCTTATACTAAATTGAAATTAAATTCATAACTTTTGAAACATGAGCCAAATTACATTTTAAATTACAGTTTAATTTTATTTAACCTTTCCAAACATATGTGAATAAGATATGGAATAGGGAGATCTTCGTTCCATTTTTTTATATAATTAAAAATATGTAATTATTCTATATAACAGTGAGTAAACTACCGTTACATAATTTTATATTTATTGCATGCCATGTTGTTTAAAATTTTAAAGAAAGTTTTGGTAACGATTCAAAAATTAAAAATTTTGGGTACTCATAGTTGCACAATAACGGGCTTCTTAAATTTTCGAAATTCAGGTTAAATTATAACTTTCCTCATTTCCATTTTTTTTTCATAGATTACTCTTATATTCTATTACAAGTTCCAATAACTATGAAAATGATTCAAGTTAGTTAACTTTGATTTGTTAAATAACGAAATTAAAATGGAAGATGGAAATGGACATTATCTTTAATTAGTGGAATTCAACCCTCTAATGCACTACATAACGATCAAGTTTAATTGGACCATTTATTGGGTTTGGAATTCTCTGAAATTTTTAAAGTGTTTTCTAAACTCATTCACATACAACTTAATAAAATCTCATAATTTTTTTTAACACGAGGCACTTAAATGGACACTCAAACATGTGCAAAAATATGTTCTTGTGTATATTGAACACAACGCGTGGAAATTGCATAACTTATTCTACCGACCTTCAATTGACTTGATTCAAAAGTCAATGGATAGATGAGTCATAGGACTATCAAATCCCATAGGTCTTGTCCAAAAATCCGAAAAATTCTATCTAGAGTAGCGTGAAAAAGTTCGGTTAGAATTTATTATTCTAAATGCATTATTACTATAAAATGGAAAACAAACAGACTCTAAATGTGTACTTAAGTCAATTAGAATTTCAATGTACATATTAAGAAAAAGAACTAAAAGAGCTTCAGAAAGTAAATATAAACTAACGTATTCTAGAAATTAAACATAATTTGTAAGAGCTAAAAATTCTTCAAATGTGATTAACTACACAAATGAAAGACCTTTCTCTCTTCGGATCCTTCACAATCCAAGTGAATTTCACTTTCTTGACCATCATTTAATCTTAAAATTATCAACTTGGAAGATGTGAGCTTCAAGCTCAGTGGGACTTATACCACGTGGTGCACTCTTTTGATAAAAAACAAATCCACGTATATAAAAGTGACCAAAATGAATTTAACATTTTCACATAAATGAATACTAGCAAAATTCATGATTCCGAAGAATTACTTGGGATCACAGAAACCTGTTATGTCCATACGGAAACATCTTTATTCATAACTTCAGAAATTCTAATACACATCACAAGCGTGTGTGTGTGTGTAAAATTAGTAGAAATTAGAAACCATCATTTTTAGGTATAAACTTGAAGAGTTTGAAACCTAAAGATAATTCTTATAAAAAAATTATATATAAAAAATATCTATATGATGGAAAATGTAGGAAAATGAATGGTTTATGTGACTTGTAACATATCTTTATGAATGTCCATTAACAAGAAACTTATTCTCTCCAATTAATTTGATATAATTGTGCATTAATGTGAAAAATGAAGAGTTTTTAGCTCCAAAAACATTTTTATAAAAACATCTGTATAGTGATTTAAACATGGGCTACCTATAGGGTATTCCATTGCAAATAACCATTGTAGCATCCCAATTATTCATTAAATCTTTGTACTCAAATTTATTTATTAATGTCTCAAATCTTTGGACTTTTAAATAACTAATGTCTTGAACTTTCATTACCTTAAATGGGCTGAGCCTCTGGCCACACCAATTAATTAAGGAATATAAAATTCGGGACTTTACAAAAAGAACATTTCCTCTAGTGTAAATGGACTCACCTTATACACGGAATGGAATGGGTCAATATAGATTCAATAGAATGGTCCCAAGCTCAAGATGATGCTACTTGATTTGATCAGTCCAATCCAATTGATCATCAATGTCGAGTCGACCAATGGGGATCCTTTTTGCCACGTGGATGCCATGTAGTTTGTAGATGTAATATTAGGGGTAATTAGCGCAAAACGTTCCTACCTTTGACGGTTTTGGCGCAAAACGTCCTTACATTTTGTTTTTTTACGCAAAAAGTCTCTACCTTTCACTTTTTGGCGCATAACGTCATTTTCTCCAATTTTTGACCATTTTACCCTCCAATTTAAATAAAACAAAAAATAAAGAATAAATTACAATCTTACTCCTAGACTTTTCTAAAAATGTAAATGAGTCTAAAACTTATAAAAATATTTAAAAAAACCTTCGGGAGCTCCTAGCCACCGGTTATGGACCCAATTTTCACCTCATTACGGCCACCAAAACCGTCGGTTATCACTACCAACTTAATCTCATCAACATCCTCTACAATTTCCACCTAAGAACTCCCAATTTCATCCACTTATATGCCCAAAATCATGCATCAAAACCAGCAAATCGAAATCTTGCAACCTGCCGAAAATCTCCCCTCCGACCACCGTCATGGTCGAGGACCACCACGAACCGTTTGCCAAGGTCTAGGCGACATAATATGGCTCCAATTCATGCCAAACAACAAAATTAATTTATGAAACATTGTTGGTTAATTCTTTTATCAAGATTTCAAAATGAGTTTACGGAGATCCTCAAAACCCACAAAATCCCCTAACCAAGCAACTCCTTCAAGATCATATTCTGCTTTATCTTCTTTATCATCTCATTTAGCCATGGTTGAATTGAAGCAGAAAATCATCAACTCTCTATCTAAACTTTCAATAATTCGAAACCCATCGTGAAGAAAGAGAGCATTCGTCTCTTTGTTGTTCTCTGCGCCGTGCACTGGGATCCCTGTACGACCCACTTGACAAAAATAATTGCCCACATTGTGAAGAAGCTCAAGGACTCAGATTCACATTTGTCTGCATTTCAAAAGATCTGCCCAAGGGTCTGCAAGTACTTGAATAGCCCTAAGAATGAATGTGAAGTGAATTGGTTTTTTTGGACTGATTTGCGTATTTAAAAAAGTTTAGGAACATATTGCAATTTATTCTTTATTTTTCTTTTCTTTTCTTTTTTGTTTTATTTAAATTGGAGAGTAAAATGGTCAAAAATTGTGGAAAATGACATTCTGCACCAAAAATGTGAAAGGTAAGGACATTATGCGTTAAAAAATGAAAGGTAGAGACGTTTTACACAAAACCAATCAAAGGTAGGGACGTTTTGCGCCAATTACCCTAATATTAGTTCCCCCAAGTCTTATTCATACATTTATGTGTGGGCCGGACTTTGAAAGCTCCATTTAGACCCATTAAATTATAATTTATTTTTCTTTATTTTCTCATCAACCACACATTTTTAAATAAAGTAATACTGTACATAAAAACTTTACTTCTTTTTTAATCATACATTCTCCTAAAAAGTATTATTCCTCTCATTATAATATGGAATAATGAGTGCCAAGTTGTCAACTATGCAAGGGCTTACAAATTAGCTCGAAAATATGAGTTGTCGTGAGCAAATAAATACTTATAATTAGTTTTCAAGCTATGAGGACTTATAGATAGCCTTTAAAACATGAGTCATTCTAATGAGTGATGACTTATGAACTATCTTTAAGAGGCGAGGCTTTACAGATGGCCTCGAAAGATAGCAATCAAACTATGATTTACTAATATTTCTGTAATATGTCTTTTGTAATGTGGACTAAACTAACTTGAAATACAATACAATATCCCTACTACACATTTACAAATGAATTGGAGCCATTTGATTCCTCCAAATATTCGTGAAGATAAAGTAAAATAATGATAAGATCAAACTTACTTGTTTGAAGCAAGTAATATACCGACGTTAATAAAATTATTATGAAAATAACGTGGCATGAGTATTGATATTAATAGTATAATGCACATATTAGAATTAATAATATGAATTGATCATCGATGCGCGTCGACCAAAGTGGGAACCCCTCTATCTACAACCTGAATGCCACGTAATTTATAGATCTAAGATATTTATCAAGAATCGTCTTTCTCGCTACATTTCTTGAGGATGAAGAGTTGGGTAAGAAAAAGGCAAAAAGAATCAGCATTAGAAGCAATAAAATCAAGAAATTGACAACAATTGCTCTATCAAATACTGCTTCGTAATCCTCCAAACCAGTCCTTCACTCCCAATATCTCTTCCCCATCTTTCAATCCCACCACCCTTCCACATTGTCGGTCAACCCCTCTACTGCCATTTGTCATCCATCTGCGCCGTGCATGCGGCTGAGCTTGCCAAAACACCCCTCATCACCACAAAAAAGCCTACCATGTCACCACCTTCTTCTGCTAAGTGGGCTCTGGAGAGCTGCCATTAACGTAGGAATTAAAAGATCGATATTTCGAGACAAACCCAGAAATATTTGAGGATTGAATTGAGAATCCATTTTGAAAAATGCGAATTTGTAAGAAGCTATCAGAAAAGCTATAGAAGAAGAATAGATGAGAGCCCTTTTTTCACATATGGGAGTTTGACAAATCTTAAAGGGAGGTGGCGATGGCTTGTGGATTGTGGGGGCAGTGGTGGTTGCAACAATACTTTGCAAAGATTGGTGACGAAAAATGCAATTTCACTTAATAATTAAAAATTTAAATCGGGCAGTAAATTGAATTTTTTTTATCTCCGCTCCACCCAATCTAATAGTAGGTCGTGTTTTTAAATTCAGAATTATTACTAAATTCCATTTAATTTGAATGGACCATTTGTAGTCGTGTACCCAGTCATTGTTGCTTAACAAATAGAAATGTTCTCTACGTTGCAACATAAAAGTAAAGTAATACGATGGCCTAAAAAATTAGTTTAACCCGATCCCAATGGGCACGCTTGGAACGGGGGTAGGATTCTCCTGCTAATTGAGTTATTGTAGTAGCGAAGTTTGTCTTGGGGCAGGACACGGAACACAATTCTTGCTCCACAGATGTCACGGTTTATGTAATGAATAAAAATATTATAAAAAAATTGAAAAAATATGTGCCCTGAGCCCCCTTTTTTCATTTATTTTATGTGCTTCTATCTTGTGAAGACTTCGTTTGGGAAAGCACAATGCCAAAATAAGAAATTGTCAATGGAGGTAAATTTATGTCTTCCACGTTATTGACACAAACAATAATCAACTTTTGGTTTATGTCTATTTGCATGTGGTAAATGAAGATTTCAAGAATGATATGTTAATTGAAGAAGACAAATTTGAAATGGTAACCATTAGTTTAGCAGACGAAGCACAAAAATTCTTACGGGGTAGGAAACTGAGTGGGCCATCCCAATCCCGTCTTGCCATCACTACTTTTGAATATAATTGTTAAGAAGATGCCCCCCATTCACAACGTTAGGTGTTGTATTTGCATGTTAAAGAACCTTTTTTATGCGTCCAACAAGTCAATGGCGGACCCAGGATCTAAGTTCAGTCCGGGCAGACGTTTACTAGTCAATGTCGACCAGTCAACGTTCATTATCAGCGATCGTAAGAACGATGTCGTTTATTAATATTTAATTATATAATATTAAAAATTATTCAATATATATGTAAATGCACTAAAACGAAAAAATTATATATATATGAAAACGTAGTTTAATACAACCAAAAGTACTAAAAAAATACACAATACAATCTACTATTTAACTGTGATCTTAGACCACTGCATTCTACAGGATCTCATGCTTTGAAAACGTTGCAATATTGCTTCATTCTCAATTTTTTCGAAAATCTCTTTCTCCATGTACACCACCAAATTGTCATTCAACTAGTTGTCTCCCATTTTGTTGTGCAAGTCACTTTTGATTAGATTCATAGCAAAAAATACTCTTTCAACACTTGCAGTTGCCATAGGTAATATCAAAACCAATGTAATCAGTCTATAAACCAATGGAAAATAACAAGAGTTTCTTGTTTCAATCAACTTCTGAACAACACAAGAAATGCTATTGATGTTAAAGAAGGCTTCATTCATTCTCACAAACATAAGGAACTTGTCAAGTTCAGGTCGAAGCAATAAAAACTCTTCATTATTGAAGTCCAAAGGATACAACTAGGCAAGACGTAGCAATTTATCCCTATCAAAAGATGCAAATGAATCTCTTGGATTTAAATACGAAATGCAAGTTAGGAGCTCAGTAGTTATCTCGAAAAAACGATCATTCAACTCTTGCAAGATTAAATCTATCACGTGACAATACAAATCAACATAAAAACGATGATAATAAGTCACCTGCTGAGTTCCACGCCTAGGTCAATACTACAATATCCTCCATATTGGGCACAAAAATATGTCCGCCAACACAAAACTCAATCACCCTACTTAACAAATTATCCGAGCCATTGTCTCTCATGTCCTGCAATGGACACTTACACAAATTTAATAACTCCATGACATTTTGAATATCCTGATCCTTCTTTTGTAAGACTTGTGAAAGGTTGTTTGTAATTGCTAGAATTTCAAACATGAAATGGAGACTGAACACAAACTCGAAGTTCTGCATAGTGTCCATCTGTCTTTCGGCCATTGATTTCTGCTCTAAATTTACGCCATCTTCTGATATATCCTCAAGAACATCTATGATAGCATTAAACATATTAATAACACGAGTAATTGTCAATAGGTGTGAGCCCCATCTAGTATCACATGGGCGTGTCAAACTCATTTCTTGAAACTTACCACTCCCACCACAAAGTTTCCCAATATTAAGCTTCTCCAAAAGATCGGCATGGTAACTTGTTCGAATAGCATCTACACGCTTACATGATGTACCCACCAAATTCACAATAATAGAAAGCATATTAAAAAAACCACCAAGTATGTTAATCCTACGTGTCATAGAAACAACTGCCAACTGAAGTTAGTGAGCAAAGCAGTGGACATACATAGCATGTGGGTTCTCTCTTAAAATCAAAACTTTCAAACCATTGAACCCACCTGACATATTGCTTGCTCCATCATAACATTGACCTCTCAGGCTAGATATGCTCAACCCATGAGTAGAAAACATTGCATCAACGGCATCCTTGAGTGATTGAGCACAAGTATCAGCGACATGGGTAATGCCCAAAAAACGCTCTTTCACGACCCCACTTCGGTCAACAAACCTCAACACAATTGCCATTTGTTATTTTATAGAATTATCACGAGCCTCATCAACCAAAATTGAAAAAAACAATCACCCATCTTATTGATAATAGCCTTTGTTGTCTCTACGGCACAACAATTAACCAAGTTCTTCTGGATCTTTGGTGAAGTCATTTAATCATTTCCAGGAGCATTACTGAATAATACTTGTTTAACTTCCTCACAACAAGCTGCATACCAGTCTAGTAGCTCAACTAGATTTCCTCTATTAAGGGACTCTTGGGATTCATCGGGATCACGAAATGGCAATCCTTGCATCAAGAGGAATCTAATACAATCTATCACCGCAGTCAATCTCGTCTTATAACTTTTTTGTTGGCTACTACTTTGGCTAGAAATAACATAAGAGATACTCTGCTTTTGATTCATCAAGTTGGTACACTTTGTAAAAGCTTGATTATGAGCACTATCAAAGAGACCGACATGATCTTTCAATGTCTGTTTGTGCTTCCAATCCCTAAAGCCAGTTTTAGTGAATATATGTCCACCGCCTTGACCCCCTCTATCGGGTTTGAACAAGTAGCATTGCAAATAATACCCCGCATCATTTTCTATAATGTACTCCAACCAATGAAATTTAGAGAACCACTCTTTCCGAAAACACCTAGTATAATTCCATATCATTCTTCTTGGAAAGTCATGTCCATATGGTTGACAATGACCTTTCTCCAAGTATGTCATCCTAACATCATCTCTGACATTAGGATCGTATGAGTCGATAGGGGGGCATTTTCCTGGATCAGATACAAGATCATTCACATTAAATTGAGGCCGGGACTTCTTTGTGTTATTTAATAACTCTTATGCTCGACTAGAATCAGTGGCGGGATTAGATGCACAACTAGACAAAGATGAACTAGGTATGGACTTTCGTTTCAGTTGAAAAAATCGATTCATAATCTGCAAAATTTCCCAAATTATTTTTCAATTAAAATTGATTAAAATTGAATGGAATAGTCTTCAAAAGAGTAAACAGATTCTCCATGTACTTACAATTTAATATTTTAAAGGATCAACCACATCCACATTTATTTTATGCTAGTAGCACTTTGTTTACTAAAATACATATTTTGACTTGCAAAGAATTTCGAACCCTATCCAATTCCAATTTCTAGACTTTATCTTTATTGGCTTCTTAATTATTTCCATTTAAATTTTTGTGCAGACAAAACTAAAACCAAAGAGTCTCATCTCAAATTCTCAATGGAATCCTCACTTTCATAGTAGCAGTCGCCCCACTCGGCCACTCCCACCACAACCTCTCATCACAGATTCACAACTCACAAGATGTCAACATTCACAAATCACAATAGTCAACACAACTACACAACTAACACAAGGAAACTAGGAAAGTAACAAAAAAAAAAAAAAAGAGAAACTCACATTTTGTCTGCTGGAGCTAGAGCTGAATTGAGAGTTCGAGACCGATGCCACTTGACCTGTTGGTCGGAGAATCGGAGATCAGACAACAGACAGTATCAATGGCTGCAACGCACAGCGGCACAGGCACAAGCACAAGCACAAGCACAAGCACGCAGCGCGGCAGCAGTCAGCAACTCAGCAGATCGCCCTCCTCCTCAGCTCCGGTTTGTTGGTTGGGTTGTAACATTCAATTGGATTAAATTGGGAATTTTGTTTGTAGTTATGGGTTGTAAATTGGCCCAATTAATTGGGCCTTATAGTTTGAAAACAAGGCCCAAGTGCTTTCATTCTCTTATAGTTACAGAACAAAAGAAAAAAAAAATTCCTCAATCGCCCGCCGGCCTTCTTCACTGCTTCCCCTCCCTGGCGGCACTTGAAAATCCCGACGGACCCAGCACGGGCGGCTGCAGGGGCTGGCCGGGTGCTGGGTCCGCCCCCTACAACAAGTTATATTGACACGAACTAGTCAAAAAATCATTATGTATTCACAACAACTAATTTATAAAATACAAAACAAATATTTATTCCTTACGAAAAGACAAAATACAAGAAAACAAATTCATACTTTCTCTCATTATAATTTGGAATAATGGGTGTCAAACGGGCTCATAAGTTGTCAACTATGCAAAGGCTTACAAATTGGGTCGTGAGCAAATAAATACTTATAAATAATTTTCAAGATATGAGGACTTATAGATAGCCTTTATAATATAAGTCGTTCTAGTGAGGACTTATGAACTATCTTTAAGAGTCGATGCTTTATGGATGGCCTCGAAAGATAGCAATCAAACTATGATTTATGAATATTTCTGTAATATATCTTTTGTAAAGTGGACTAAACCAACTTGAAATACAATACACTATCTCTACTATACATTTACAAATGAATTGGAGCCATTGGATTCCTCTAAATACTCGTGAAGATAAAAAATAATGATAAGATCAAACTTACTTGTGTGAAGCAAGTAACATACCGACGTTAAAGAAATTATAATGGAAATAACGTGGCATGAGTATTGATATTAATAGGACAAGAGTGATGCAACAAGTATATAACTTTCTACATAATGATTTACATAATTACATGTGTCATTCATTCAAACCTTTAATTCAAATATGACATTTACACATCAATGACAGGATGTGTATCACATCACATTGTGTCAATCATTGTGTACATTTATTATGTACACTTAACATTTTCCATAGTATAATGCACATATTAGAATTAATAATATAATGCTACTAGGATAGTGGTATCACAATATAAATTTATCATCGATCCGAATCGACCAATGTCCGAACCACTCTAGTCTCTACTACTTGCATGACACGTAATTTATAGATATATCCTATGTCTAAGATATTTATCAAGAATCGTGTCTCTCTCTCTACATTTCTTGAGGATCAAGAGTTGGGTAAAAGAAAAAAGCAAAAAGAATCAGCACTAGAAGCAATTAAATCAAGAAATTGACAACAACTGCTCTATCTAATACTGCTTCTTAATCCTCCAAACCAGTCCTTCAGTCCCAATATCTCTTCCCCATCTTTCAATCCCACCACCCTTCCACATTGTCGGTCAACCCCTCTACAGACATTTGTCAACCATCTGCGCCGTGCATGCGGCTGAGCTTGCCAGAACACTCCTCATCACCAACGAAAAGCCTACCGTGTCACCACCGTCTTCTTCTGTTAAGTGGGCTCTGGAGAGCTGTCATTAACATAGGAATTAAAAGATCGATATTTCGAGACAAACCCAGAAATATTGGAGGATTGAATTGAGAATCCATTTTGAAAAATGCGAATTTGTAAGAAGCCATAGAAGAAGAATAGATGAGAGCCCTTTTTTCACATATGGGAGTTTAAATCTTAAAGGGAGGCGGTGATGGCTTGTGGATTGTGGGAGCAGTGGTGGTTGCAACAATACTTTGCAAAGATTGGTGACGAAAAAGCAATTTCACTTTATAATTAAAAATTTAAGTCGGGCAGTAAATTGAAATATTTTATCTCCGCTCCACCCAATTTCTAGTAGTAGGTCGTATTTTTAAATTCAGAATTATTACCAAAATCCATTTAATTTGAACGGACCATTTGTAGTCGTGTACCCAGTCATTGTTGCTTAACAAATAGAAATGTTTTCTACGTTGCAACATAAAAGTAAAAGTAATATGATGGCCTAAAAAATAGTTTAGCCCGATCCCAATGGGCCTGCTTAGAACGGGGGTAGGGGAATAATCGAGTTATTGTAGTTGGTAAGTTTGTCTTGGGACAGGACATGGAACACAATTCTTGCTCCAAACATGTCACGACTTATGTAATGAATAAAAAATATTATTAAAAAATTGAAAAATAATCGAGTTATTGTAGTCGGTAAGTTTGTCTTGGGACAGGACACGGAACACAATTCTTGCTCCAAACATGTCACGACTTATGTAATAATAAAAAATATTATAAAAAAATTGAAAAAATCTGTGCCCTGACCCCCTTTTTCATTTTTTTGAAGTATGTGCTTCTATCCTGTGAAGACTTCGTTTTGGAAAGCACAACGCCATGGGGAAAAAAAAAAATTTGTCAATGGAGGTAAATTTATGTCTTCCACGTTATAGACACACACAATAATCAACTTTTAAGGAACTTAGTTTATGACTATTTGCATGTGGTAAATGAAGATTTCAATAATGATATGTGAATTGAAGAAGACAAATTTGAAATGGTAACCATTAGTTGCACAAAAATTCTGACAGGGTAGGGAATTGAGTGGGCCATCCCCAATTCTATCTCGTTGCCATCACTACTTTTGAGTCCATATAATTGTTAAGAAGATGCCCCAATTCGCGACCTTAGGTGTTGTATTTTCATGTTAAAGAGCTTTTTCTATGCGCCCAACAAGTTATATTGACACGAGCTAGTCAAAAAGTCATTATTTATTCGCTACAACTTATTATAAAATAAAAAACAAATATTTATTCCTTAAAAAGAGACAAAATACAGGAAAACAAATTCATACCTTATTTTATTTGCACAATATTGTCGTTGTCATCATTTATGATAGTGAGAAAATGCTATTTCTTATTGTAGAATCAAGTAGTGACACGTTTTGGACCACTAAATTCAAGTCCCAAATTGGTTTAGTCAATTCTGTAAAATTTTACACAAGTAAATGTCTTTTATGTTACAAAGTTGCAGATTAATATGCACCTTGAATTTGTTGTCTATTAGTTAATTTGTCCCTTAAAAAATGTTAGTGAGGTCGAAAATAGAGTTTCAGATATGTAAGAACTCATGGTAACATTTGAAATCATCCCCAAATAAAATTAAATGCACTGAAAAATTAATATAATGAGGAATTAATAAATTAATTCTGGATCAATAGAATAAACCATATATAATAATTTCGTGACAACTAATATATATATATATATATATATATTTTACAGCATTTACTACACAAGATTACTACTTTTTCAGTAAATAGAATCATGTATTTAGCGTGGCACCTCATTAGGACATAAAAACACTAGAGTTGGCAAATCCTAGGATGAGCACAAGTTCTAGATTCGAAAAGTCAAGTCTCAAGTCAACCTAGTGCACTAACTACGTGGTATGATGGGCACTCAAAGACCTGGCAAACGATGGCCCACCACACCCAAGAACTCTTATGTTGTAATCTTATAGAGAACTTACAATTGGAAATAATATTATGAACACTAAGAGTTGGCAAATTCTAGGATGAGCGCAAGTTCTAGATTCAAAAAGTCAAGTCTCGGGTCAACCTAGTGTACTAATTACGTGGTATGATGGGCACTCAAAGACTTGGCAAACGATGGCCCACCACACCCAAGAACTCTTATGTTATAGTCTTATAGAGAACTTATGGAAATAATATTACGTTTTGTTTTGATATTTGGTATGAATTAGAACAATCCAAATTTAGGTTGATTGGTGGATGATATGTACATAAGAACGCATTCTCATCTTGATAAGTTATTGTATCAAAAATATATTTTGTTCTCTATGATATAATATTAAAATAAAGAAGTGTGAAATGATATATATTTAGCTGTCAAGAGAGTTTCCCAATTTATGACCTTACTTATAAATGTACCGGCTCTCATTGTCGCGCATTAATTCTCTATCACTTTATAAAATGGATAAAAAAATTTATTCCTTATGATAAAGTAAAATACAACGTTTTCATTTACTTAAACAATCATTGCTGTCATCATTTATGACGATTTAAAAGTACTCTATAGTCAAATAATACCTCATAAATTAAATTTAAATTTCACACTGAATACTTCAGCTCGAAAATCTTATGTGTCTAACGCGCGTTATTAATGACGTCCATCGTACTTCAGTTTTATAATTAAATCAAAAATAGAAAAAATCCTTTACCACCAAAAAAATTTCAACTAAAGGGAATTTCATTTCCCATGCCATGCCATGCAATGCAAACCTCCAATGCGCTGACTCATTGTTTTTGCCTAATTTAATTTGTTTCCATTTTTCCTTTTTAAGTAATTAATACGAACACCTTAACGGTTGTTCATAACGGAATTTAGGGTTATCTCCACTTTACTTTCTTTATTACCACAAAACTTTAGGGTTTTCTTTTTCACACAATAATAAAAACACACGCATGTTCAACCGGTGAATGCACGCACCAATCATAACCCAGTTTAGTGCATGGGCCCACTTTGACAAGACATTGATTGTTAATTTACCTTGAGAAAGGTCGTGCGTGCGGTTCACGATTTCGGACTCTCGTTTGACTAGGGTTTCTGTAACGCATATTTGGATGGCAATAAGAATCCAAGCCAACTGCGTCGCTGGCATATTCTGATTGGATATGGTTTCTATATAAGTGTGGGCAAACTACATTGAAGGTCACTAGACTTTCAAATTTATTTCACATTAGTCACTAAAGGTCAATTTTAGACCACTTAATTTTTGCCTACAAAACTAATTGCCAGTCCTACATGGATGAATGAGTAGATTAAGAATTTTAATTTTTTTTGAATGACTTCTTTTCAATTTTTTTTTGGCCAATTAAGTGATCATTTAGTGCAAATATTCTATCAGCCACAATTAGGGATATGCACCAAGTAGTTCTCGTCTAGCTTGATCTTATTCTTTGAGTGTTTGAAAATAAATTTTTAAAAAATGGTAAGCTGTTACATAAATTTTCTTATTTCACTTTTCACGCTTTCTGTAATTTTAAAAAATAAAACTATTGATTATTCTAAATACATATTATTTAATATAAAATCATATAAGTCCTGCTTTAACGATAGATTAACAAATTTTTTTTTTGAAACCAAATCAAAATTTAAATCCATAATTAGAATCTAGAACCCAGATCGAAAATGTCCACTTATTGAATTTAAGATCCAGAATAGAATCAATTTTAATTGGAATTAGATAAATCGTATCGCCCATTGATGAAGTTATGGAATGGATTGGGCCATTCCGGGTAAAAAGGCCAGATGGGATTGGTCTTATAGGAAAATGGTTAAAACTGTAACAAAAATGTAAGCTGAGTGTTAAGATTGTAACAAAATGTAAATTGAGTGACCTATATTGATAATTTCCCTTTGCATGTGTATTCAGGAAAAAAAATACTATAAATGCTTTGTAGTCGCTATACACACTGTACACACACTAAAAGCCTTTTTTTTGCAGGAAAAGATAAAAAAAATACAACACACTCTTGCTCCTCTACTTTGTCTCCTTTTTTTTTCTCTCTCTTAAATATTTCCAGTTCTCTCTCATGAATTTTCAAACCTAAAACGTTAGGGTTCTATAATATTTCGCACTCGAATTCCTTGCAACAAGTTGTAAATCAGTCCCAAAAAATCTTGTATAGAGATTCTCCGGTTTGTATTCTAACATATGATACCCATTTTGCTGTGAGCTGTGAAGGGAATTTCCTGGGCCAATTAGTCAGTTTTGGATTTGATTTCGGTTCCACAAAAGGTTTGTTTTCTGATATCCTTTCTTTGTTTGGTGATACAATTTACTTTTGTCATTTATGATTGTTATTTCCTGCGTGGATTTGTGTGAGGTTTAGCTGATTTTGAGCTCATCTTTGCCTCGCATACATCTTTTTATCTTGAACTGATTGATCTGCATTCATTTTTGTGGTCCATTTATTTTGTGCCATTTCTGGGTTTGATTTCTTTTGATTGTTGTTATCATTTTATGGTACTTTTAGTTTATTCCTTAAGAGGTTGTCTCAATTGGATCTGTCCGTTGGAATGATCGAAATGTTTTGTGATTTGATAAACCCTAATTTAAGGCATTGGAATTGGTGCTAATATGTGGCTTTCATTCTCAGTGTTATAATTGAGTTCTCTTAATGGGTTTTGATTCAATTTTTGAGCCATTGACACATCTTTATTTGTACCTTGTTAAAAGTTAGATCTATTAGCGTTTTTCACCCAAATAAAACCCTAAATCTGGTTGACCTTGTGCAGTTAATTTTGCGCCTCATTTTGCTGTCAGTTTGGTGCATTTAGCTTTATATTTATTGTACCATATGCATATAATTTTATTTATTTTTTAAACCTAGATGGATCTATTGACAATTTTCACCTAAAGTTGCTTTACCTTCTTGCTTTTAATTTCGTGTCTTCCTTCGCTGTCAATGTGGTGCATTTGGCTGTATATTTATTATATCGCACGTGTACAAAAATATTTTATGCAATCCAGCTTTGTCCTTTTCGTCGCTGTAAACTAGGGTTTCAATCGTATTTGAGTTGTGCCGCCAATTGGTACCGTCACTTTTAATTGCGTTGTGCTGTTCTCGTGCGGTTCTTGTGCTCTCTCGTATAAATTGTATCCATTTATGTTAATTTTTGCAAATTTGTATGTGTAGTATCTTTTAAATTTCTGTACTTTCATTGGATTTGATAGCGTTCACTATGGACATTCAAATATATCCATGTTTGTTTCCTTTGACATGATCTGAAGTTTCTCTTTGAACTTTTAGGAGAGTATGCATTGTATATATGGATTGTAAATCCTAATTTGTGCACATACATGATTAATTATTTCATTCTTTTGTTTTAGGTCTTGTTTTTGAGATGGACAAGAGTATTGGGGTTCTCGAAGAAAATCGCTTTAGGAACAACTCTGCTTCTTCTGCATCAAATTCTTTAGGATCATTTGTTCAGATTAACTCAATAGCTGTAGACCTCAGTATTCCTGTGGAAGAAATTGAGATACCAGTGCATGGGCATTTTTCAATACGGTGAGCATTTCATTTAGACTTCCAACATCTTGTACCACTTGCTTAATTCATTTGGACCTTTATTGTTTTGGTTAATTTTAATTTTTTCTAGTTAGTGCACGACTTCCGCACGATCAAGCCTTCTGCATGGTCACACCTTCTGCACGATTAATTTATGCATGCTTTCTGTGTGCTGCTATGCATATTGGCAATGTATGACTTCCCATTAATGTAGGTACATGATGGTTGCATCTGCTAGTGTATTTACATTGGGGATGCATGATTATTGTGCAATTCATATGTACTGTGAGCTTAGTAGACTTGTAATTTTCTGCATTCCAATTTTCCCTCATTAAGTTTTGTCCCTTTTATATTCTTTGAAGATTTGATCTGGAATAATATCTACTTGGATATAGCATGATGCTTAACTATTATGGGGTTAATTGATACTGATAGATAGTCAATGAAATTGATTTATGCTTGCTATAGTTGATTATTGTAATCCTTTTTTTTTTTTTATAAATTAGGAACATACACAAGTAAGTAGAGTCTTGCTGTTTTCTGTGTATATATGTGTGTGTGATGTAGAAAATAACAAAGAGCATATTTGTCTGACTCAATTCCCGCTGTGGATGCAGTGGATATGTTGCTGAAATGAGGAAAAAGGATAGGAAAATTTGTTTTCCATTTGCTTCAGAAGCTGGCGATGGTGTTTTGGAGGGTAATCTTGCACCATTATACGTCCCTAAATTTAGATGGTGGCAGTGCTTAAACTGTACTGTTGAGAGTACTACACAAGAAACTATACCGGCTTATAGAAGGTGTAGAACTGCTAGTGTAAAAGGTGGAGAAAAAGATAGATCATACTCACAAAGTGAGAATGTAACAAATACAAAAGTTAGAGATAGAAAAATTCTTGGTACATATACTTGCACTATAACTTTCATTTGCATCATCTATAGGTTCAGCTCAAGTTTTTAATGTTTCCCTTTTTGTATTTTTTCCATTGCTTTTGCAGGTAATAACCATGGGCCAGTAGACTTTGGAGTTGCGGAAAATAATAATCCTTATAATAATATCCCAAACTTTAATCCATGTCCCGTCGAAGAAACTACCATAGGTATGTTTGTCTATAAATTTGACTACAGTGCTAAATGACTTCCTTTTGTAACTATTCATCATTTAATATTTATATTAATTATTTTAAACATATCTTTTTTGAGCTTGAACGACTTTTTCCCATGTTTCAATCTGTAATGTCCAAACTGTCCATGCAGGCAGCAAAAATGAAGCAGATTTTAGAGAAATAGAATGTAACAATCCTAGTTTTTATGTTATGCAAGCTACTGCATTGCACAATCGAGGGAAGGAAACAAATGTGTCAGGTTATTTGATAGCAACTTTGTGATCTTTGAAACTGCTTCTTGTTGTCCCAATGATGAAAATAATATATATATATTTTTTTTAATTCATAACAGATTCTATTGATCATAGAGAAAGCAATGTCCCAAAGCCAAGCAACTGGATTATTGATGATGGAGATATATGTCCCCAGGTTGAGATCCAGAGCAACACCTTAAATTCTGGTGTAGCTTGTGTAACTGGAATTTTCTCCATCAAAGACAGTGAGCCAAATAATTTATCATCTGGAAATGATGATAATTCAAGTGTACTGCCACATAGGAGGAAACAAAAGTTGCGTTATCTGGCTGATATATTGCAAGCCGAAAAAAGTTCACAAAGTGGGACCCCAAGAATCAAACGTGCTTCATCCAGCGGAATGCACATTGTGTCTGACAAGTGTGGAGCAATTTTAGCCCCTCAGCATGCAGTAGATATCCCTGAAGTTGTTCAGAAAAGAAAAATTCCTCAAGTAGAAGACAGAATACCTGAAATTTCTGACTCCAAATCAGAAGGGGACGATTTGGAAAAATTGGATTTGCGACTTGGAACAAAGACTCGATGGTTCAAGACTAGGAAAAGGCAAATTCTCGATTCCAGTAAAAAGAAACGGCATATCCACATTGTTGATGGAACAATCACTGCACGAGAAGTGCCCAAGATCAGCAGTGTGGATTTGGTGGATTTGCACAAACATGCTGTTATTGGCGATACTAGTTTCTGTAAGTTGGCAGATATTCCTTTGACGTTGGGACAAACAAGTAAAAATTTTAATAGTTTTCAATCTGGACAACATATAGAGAGAAATCCTTGTTTGTCCAATGATAAGAGGCCAGAAGTTGAAGCTGATCAAACTACTTTCATGCCTCCAAGCAATATGAATACGGGAGAAGGCAATATCAATGGAAAAGTGGCATCAAGTCTCTTGCTCAACAATGTCATGGATGTTGAAAGAACTTCCAACCAGCAGACGTCATTCATACAGCAAAGGGGCATTCCGGTGAAGCACCCTTGGAGGAAAGTGTTACCATTGGATCTCAATGAGACATTTACCCCTACAATGGGAGAGGAATTATCTACTCTTTTTGGAAATGAGAGTTTTCCTATGCATGACACTTCGGTACTCCAAGTCCTCTTTACTGTTATCAGTTGTTCGTTGTTTATGTTTTGTTATTTATTACATGCACTTCTCGTAGTCCACAAAATTGTTGAACATTATATCTGATTATGCCAAATATGCCATGAAAAGTTTTAGTCAGGCCCCAATATAAGAGCCAATCATTAGTCCTGGAACTGAAAGCATGCTACAATAGTCTAAATATTAGTAACTACTCATGATGGCACCACTAAAACTTATCTTTTGCATGTTCTAGATGATGTATGTAAAAGCCACATTATATTGTCTGATAACTTGAATTTCCGTATCAGCTTCTTATGAAAAGTTTTTAAGGAGTTACTGATTGAGTGCTGCATGTTTGTCTGATTATGAGTTCACTTCAATGTAAATTGAGGCTATCTCAAGCTGTTGAGAGTTTTTTTTAATCAGTTTGTGCTTAATTTTATGAGATTAGGAGCTTGTATTGACAATTTGTTATTGCCGTTTAATCTATTTATTTTACTTTTATTTCTGGTAATCTCATTGTTTTGATTCAGTGTAATTAACTTGGTTTTTGTTGTTTTTCATATATATATATATATATATATATATATATATATTTTTTTTTTTTGTCAGGATATTTCTGCCTCCTACATCAAGGAGAAAGCAAGAGAGAGTCAAGGACTGGGAGTTTCTGGACCAGAAAACAACCAACAGACTTGTGAGAGTAGTGAACTTGGACTGTCAGATGATATACCAATGGAAATAGTTGAGCTCATGGCCAAGAACCAGCATGAAAGGGCTTTTGGGAATTCAAGAGATATCATCCTCCATGAGGGAACCAATAGAACACGGAGAGGATCTCCTGCACTACATGGCAATGGACATTCAATCGGGACTAATTTTCTGCTCCCCAACACGAGGGGAAATAGCGTAAATCCAGAAAGTGGCAATATAAGAGTTGACCAGGGCAATCATAACCGTTTTGTTTGGTTAAGTAGAAATCAGTTTGACATGGGCAAATTGGAAGATAGTTCATTCTTCAATTCCTTCCTGCAGAATCAACAAAGCAACCCACCATTTTCTGCTTCAGGTTCCAACATAACCGGATCAAGACTGGGGAAAGGAGCAGAACCACTGTGGTCTTCTAGCAAAGATAATGTGCCTTTTCATCTTGACATTCCCAAGAACTGTTCGACTCAGTCTAATAATAATAGGACACATTCATTCGTTGACTCGCAGCATAAAGGAAAGACCATCAGTGACATAAAGGGTCATGAGGCAAAACTGGCAGTGCATGATATGTCATTACTCAAACAGGGGAGAATTGGGCCCAGCCCAAAATCTATGGGCTCATTAGACTCTTACTCCAATGATACTATTCCGGCAATGCAGTTGCTATCTTTGATGAATCAAGGTGTGATATCGAGGAGTTCTTTCAATGTTGGCATGGAAAGTTTCCGTTATAAAGACTTTTCTCCCTGCACTCACCATCCAAGTTTTAATGGGGATGAGAAATGGAATGCCCTGAGTAGATCTTTCTTTCCTCAGCATCACCATTTAAAAGAATTACCAGTGCTACCGTCCTGCATTTATGGTACTAGTGAAAGCTTTAAGAAACCTTCGTCTTACCTTAAGTGCTTAACATGCTAAAGTCTTCATTTGAATTCTTGCCACTGCAGATTCATTTCCCATTTTTTCTTGGTTTTACAGGTCAAGTATCATCACGAGAGAGCTTAGGTGTTGGTCCCTCAAGCTCTAAGATTCTCCCTCGACAATCTCATAGAGGAGTCGTTTCATCAATGTCCATTGACTTGGAGGAATCCACCAATCCTGGAACTCCCCAGCCACTGAGAATTAGGACAGAAGAACATGTTTGCACACTCAACCAGAACCCTGCTGACTTCAGCATTCCTGATGCACGAAACCAGTACACCATCTGTGCAAAGGATTTGAAATTGAGAAAGAGGAATGATACAAAAGAAAGATCTTCCTCTGGTAATGTGAAAGGACATAAGAAACAGAGGGTCACAAAAGCTGCTTTGGGGAAAGAGTCTGCAAGAAAGTAGGGCATCTACCTTGTTTCGAGATGCTTCAGTTAAGCTCTGGTTTAAATTATGTCTTTCTGTTTTATCATGGATTACATATCTTGTTTTTGGTTGCTATACATTTAAGGTTTACATTAATTATCTGAATAAGTCAGTTTTGCAACTTTTGGATGTTTAAACAGGAAAAGTCTGTTATAAATTCTGCATACAAATAAGTTGAATGATTGAGGAAATAATGTGCTAATTGTGTGCAGAAACTTTGCTTGAATGGTCAAATAATGTGCTGATTGTGTGCAGAAACTGTGCTTGAATACAGATAGATCACACTTAAGCCCTTGATTGAGCTCCATAGTTTCTGAAGAAAAAAGAATTTTGTAATTGTAATTTTTTGAAAAATGTGTGACTAGAAAGGGGCAAATTTTGGATTTACGTTTAATATTATTTTATGGAAAAATGTGTTGTTAAAAAGAAGAGAGAGAAAATGCATTTTTAAATTAATGGAGCCCAAACAAGGGCTGAATTAATATGCAACATTGAAAATTATAAGAAAAAAGGTTGAATCGAGTGACTTGCAGAGGGAAGATCAATTATACTCTGCGCACGTATGTGTGTGTGTATATATATATATATATATATATATATAGAGGGAGATTTAGAGTAGTCAATATATGGTAAAAGCATAAGCAAATTAGCAGAGTCATCCCTTATTATATTTGCTTGATCTTATGCACGTGCGTCTATACTTAAAATTTGAAAATTAGAAACTATTATTCTATACCGTTGAGCAATAAAATTGTACAAAAAATAAAAGCAAAAAAATAAAAAATAAAATAAAATAATGTAAGGTTTATAGAGGTTCGCTAGAATGTGAAACTATGTCCTCGTCTGTCGCTACAGTAATTAATTATGATAAAAAGAAGTTTATAAGAGAAAATTGTACATCCTATTTTCTGTAACACCTCTCAATTTTATGATAATAGAAAAACCTAATGATGATTCACTATTTATAAAACAAATTAGGGTAAAATCAAAATTATAAATTTGAAATTCCTAAACTGTAAAGTTCGAAATGTGGAGAAAATATGGAACAATGAAGTATTGGGCCATGGCAGAGATGGGCTGTATATGGGACTATTGGGCTGTACATTTAGTTATATTTGTTTGGAAGCTTTGTTCTGGTTACTAAAAGGAGAAAAAACGTGTTGCCTTATTATTTTTCAGCTGATGCGTTTTATTAAGTGGGATAAAGTCGTAGGGCAGAATCAATTTGGAAGTCAGATTACTGAAGTCATAGGGCAGAATCAATTTGGAAGTCAGATTACTCCCCTCTCTCTCTCTCTCTCTCTCTCTCTCTCTCTCAATTTGGAAGTCAGATTACTCCCCTCTCTCTCTCTCTCTCTCTCTCTCTCTCTCTCTCTCTCTCTCTCTCTCTCTCTCTCTCTCTCTCTCTCTCTCTCAAGTGATTTCAATTTGTCCATTTTAAATTGAAATCTTTTGTGAATCAATTGTTGGATAATCTTAGTGCATCTCTTGAGTGATTTGTTGTGGGATATTGTTTTGTATTCTTGAGTGGATACCGATTCAAGTGTTGGAGAGAGATTTCAAGATTGTTAATGAATCTTGTGTGATTCTTTGCAAATCGGTGGTTGTATTGAAGAACAATCATTTATCATTGGTTAATGGAGTGATTTCTTCCGGTTGGCGGAAGCTCAAAAGGGGATTAAGATTTTTAATCCGAACCTCTCTCGTGATCTTTCGTTATTTTCAGTTTCTTGCATTTATTTTTGTTGATTAAATGTTTGTTGTGGCTAATTTTGGAGTTGTTGAATCTCTACAGTGGTATCAGAGCGTTGGTCGCGATTCTAGGTTCTGTAATTTGGGTGACAATTGCCAGTTCATTTTTTTGATTCAAGTGTTGATTTGATTTCTTGAATCCTAACTTAGGACCTTTGGTGAGTTCGTTCCAATTTTACATTTGATGCACTGATTATTGATTATACTATTGACTGTGGTCTGCAATTGTGGTTTAAATCTTGATTTTTGGTCTGGCTCCTGATTTAAAACGTTTCTGTATTTTTTTTTAAATATTGTATATTGAAATTGTGATCGTTAGTGCAAAATCTTATAAATTGTTACATAAATTGTTGAGGTTCTTGCATGAAATTGAATATGTGAATTATTGAATTGAGTATATATAGTCTGCTGGTTGTACAATTCATATTCTGTGTCTCTGAAATGTTGACATTTTTGAATTATACTCACTATATACCCTGCTAGTTGCTCTACCTAATCTGAGTTTGTTAGCGAGTCATTCAAACTTTCATTATGCCTTCTTCTAAATTTGAATTGAAAGTTTTTAATGGTAAAGGAGACTTTAGTCTCTGACATAAAAAAAATAAAAGCTCTTTTACTTCAACAAAAGTGTGCAAAAGCCATTGATGAGTCATGGCATGATGATATGGATTCTGATAAAATGACTGAACAAGATGAAATTGCATGGAGTTCGATTTTTCTGCATTTGTCTGATAATGTGCTTAGAGAAGTAGGAGAAACAAAAACTGCTACTGAGTTGTGGAAGAAATTGGAGACTACTTATTTGAATAAAACTATGCCAAATAAGGTTTATCTCCTAAAACAGTTTTTTGGTTTTAAACTTGATCAATCACTTGACATTGAATCTAATATTGATAGATTCAACCGATTAACCCGCGACCTAGCCAACTGTGACGAGAAACTCTCAAGTGGACAGATGACTGTGGTTCTATTAAATTCAATAGGTGATAAGTATAAAGATGTTAAAAATGCTATTGAATATGGTAGAGACACTCTAACTACTGAAGTTATCATTAATGCTCTTAGAACTAAAGATTTAGAGTTAAAATTTGATAGGAAAGAGTCTTCTAGTGGTCTGAATTTTATGGTTAAGTCTAAGTTTAATCCTAGAAACAATAATGTCAACAAGAAATTTGGACACAAGAAAAAGGGAAATCAAAAGGATAAAATGAAAATCAAAGGTAAAAAATGTTTTTACTATCAAGAAGAAGGTCATTTTATCAAGAATTGTCCTAAAAGACTTAGTGATAATAGGAATAAGTATAAAATGGATGAGGATGCAGCTTTAGCCTGCAACAATGAAACTAATGTAGATGAAGTCTATGTTGATGTTGCCCATCAACCTAGTCAAGAGTGGATTCTTGACTCGGGTTGTACCTATCACATGTGTCCTAATAAAGAATGGTTTGGTGATTTTGAAATTGTAAATGGTGGTCCAGTTTTAATGGGTAATCATATGGCATGTCAAGTTAAGGGCATAGGAACCATCACTTTGAGAGTAAATGATAATAATGTGCTTGTCTTAGAAAAGACTAGATATGTTCCTGACCTTCAAAGAAATTTGATTTCTTTAGGTGTTTTAGATGACCTAAACTATGACATTATGATTAATGCGGGATACATTAAAATCTTGAGAAATTCACACTTGATAGTGGAGCTCCCAAGAGACATGGACTTTATATTTTGCAAACTCAAAATATATTTGACTCCACTTCAACAGCACTTTCTGTTTCTAATGATAAGTCACAAATATGGCACAAGAGATTGAGTCATATTAGTGATAAAGGGTTGCAGATTTTGAAAAAAACAAGATGCCTTTGGAAAAGATAACATTGAAAAACTCAGTTTTTGTGATTATTGCATCCTAGGAAAGCATAATAGATTACCATTTTTGCCTGGAATGCATAAATCTGTGTCTATTCTTGAATACTTGCATGCTGATCGTTGAGGACCAGCTAATGTGCCTACTCATACTGGTTTTAAATATTTCTTGTTAATCATTGATGATTTTTCTAAAAAGAATTGGTTGTTTCTGTTGAAATCTAAATCTGATACATTTACTGCTTTTAAGGATTGGATGACTTTGATTGAAAACCAAACTGAGAAAAGGGTAAAAGTATTAAGAACGGATAATGGACTTGAATTCTGCAATTATGAGTTTGATGATTTGTGTAAATTGTATGGTATATTGAATCATAGAACTGTTACACACACTCCACGGCAAAATGACTTGGCTGAAAGAATGAATAGAACTTTACTTGAAAAAGTTAGATGCATGCTTTTAAGTTCTGGTCTTCCCAAGCTATTTTGGGGAAAAGCTGCTAAGACTGCTAGTTATCTTATTAATAGAAGTCCTGCTAGTGCTATACATTTTAAGACCCCTGAAGAAGTGTGGAATGGTAGACCTGTTGACCTTAGCAATTTAAGAGTGTTTGAGTGTGCAGCTTTTGCACATCAATATGAAGGAAAATTAGATCATAGAGCTCTTAAATGTTTCTTCTTGGGTTATGGTGAAGGGGTAAAAGGGTATAGACTATGGGTGAGAGAAACCAAAGGGTACAAGATCATAATAAGTATAAATGTGGTGTTCAATGAAGATGATCTACCTTGTTTGAAAAATGATAGTAGTTCTGGACCTTTAAATCAGACTGATAGCATAGAGAGAGAGAGACTGAGATTGAGGTGGAGCAAGTTGATGATGATAATCAATCACCTAATATTCAAACTGGAGAGGTTGATGTTGAATCACATAGGAATGATGAGATTGAACATTTTGATAATGGTTTAGAGACAAATCAAATTTTAGGTGATTATCAACTAGCTCGTGATAGGTAAAGAAGACAAATTAGAGCAACCGTGAGGTTTGATGATAAAGTGTCTTTGCCTACTGTTCAAGGTTTTATTGAGAGTGAACCTGTTTCATACGATGAGGCTATAAGTAGCAAAGATTCCAAGCATTGGCTTGAAGCAATGCAAGATGAGATGGAATATCTTAAGAAGAATAAAACATGGGTATTGACTAGTAGATCTAAAGGGAAAAGGGTTGTGGATTGTAAATGGATCTTTAATATAAAAAAGGAGGAACAAAGTGAGAATGACATTAGATACAAAGCTAGACTTGTGGCTAAGGGATTTACTCAAAAGGAGGGAATAGATTTTAATGAAATCTTTTCTCCAGTTGTAAAATTTACAACTGTTAGAGTGATTCTAGCCTTAGCAGCTTAGTTTAATTGGGAATTGTATCAATTGGATGTCAAAATTGCCTTTTTAAATGTAGATCTTGATGAAACTATTTACATGGAACAACCAAAAGGTTTTGAAATGAATAAAAATTCTGACCTTGTATGCTTTCTTAAGAAATCTTTATACGGTTTAAAACAAGCTCCAAGACAATGGTACAAGAGGTTTGATACATTTGTACTTGGACTTGGTTTTAAAAGAAGTAATTTTGATACCTGTCTTTATTACAAAGGAAATGGTGGTGAAAATTCACTCTATCTTCTTCTTTATGTTGATAACATGATTTTAGCTAGTCATGACAAAAAGGAAATAGAGTTAATTAAAAACAAATTGAAATCCGAATTTGAAATGAAGGACTTAAGTCATGTTTGAAAAATCTTGGTTATCGAAATTAAAAGGAATAGAAAGGAAGGCATACTTAGTCTAAGTCAAAAATCCTATGTTTTGAAATTCTTAGAAAAAATTTCTATGAGTGATGCTAAAAGTGTGAGTTTACCTTTAGTAAATCACATTAAACTTTCAAGTGATCAATCTCCCAAATCTGAAACTAAATTCAAAAGAATGGCAAGAGTGTCTTATTCTAATGCAGTTGGGTCTGTTATGTATCTAAGGGTTTGTTCTAGACCTGATTTGGCTTTCTCTATAAGTGTGTTGAGTAGATTTATGTCAAATCCCGGTGAAACACATTGGGAAGCTATGAAGTGGCTTCTTAGATACATTAAGGAAACCTGTGACTTGGGGATTCATTACAAGAAACAATCTGATGGTGTTATCTTGAGGGGTTACACTGATTCTGATTTTGTAGGCTATAGGGATAATAGAAAGTCTACCTCTGCTTATGTTTATACTTTGTGTAATTCATGCATTAGTTGGAAATCTCAATTACAGAAAATTGTTGCATTATCTTCAATTGAGGCTGAATATATAGTTGCAACTGATGCTATAAAATAAGGTATTTGGTTGAAGGGACTTTTAAATGAATTTGACTTTGTGAAAGATGTTGTTTTATTTTCTAATAGTCAATCTGCTATATATTTGAGTAGAAATCCTATTTTGCATAATAGATCAAAACATGTTGATGTGAAATTTCATTTCATTAGAGATGTTATCTCACAAGGTGTTGTGAAACTTGAGAAAATCTCTACTCATTTTAATCATGTTGATGTTGGAACTAAGCCCCCTGTTTGAAATCCATTTTGAGGAGAATAGAAATTTTGGAATAGTGATTGATGTGAGAATGTGTGATGGAAAAGTAATGAAAAGTTTTTGATTTGTGTGTAATATTATTTTATTTGGAGCATGTGTGGTTGAAATGAAGAATGAGAATGAGAATGAAAAATTAATGGGTGTCAAACGGGGGCTAAAGTGCTACCTTTAAATAAGTTTTTGGACTATTTAAAGCTGCTGAACATTGATACTTGCTGATAGGTAATAAGAGCAAATGATGCCATAATGGAGAAATCACTTTAAATGAAGCTGTGACCATTGTACCAAGGTGGAGATTGTAGAGAAAATATGGCACAATGAAGTATTGGGCCTTGACAAAGATAGGCTGTATATGGGACTATTGGGCTGGACATTTAGTTATATTTGTTTGGAAGCCCTGTTCTGGTTACTAAAAGGAGAAAAAACGTGTTGCCTTATTATTTTTCAGCTATTGCGTTTTATTAAGTGGGATAAAGTCTAGAGCAGAATCAATTTGGAAGGCAGATTACTTCTTTTATTCTCACAGCTCTCTCTCTCTCTCTTCGAACTCTCTACCCCTTCTCAAGTGATTTCAATTTGTCCATTTTAAATTGAAATCTTTTGTGAATCAATTGTTGGATAATCCTAGTGCATCTCTTGAATGATTTGTTGTGGGCTATTGTTTTGTATTCTTGAGTGGATACCGATTCAAATGTTGGAGAGGGGTTTCAAGATTGTTGATGAATCTTGTGTGATTCTTTGCAAATTGGTAGTTTATTGAAGAACAATCATTTATCCTTGGTTAATGAAGTGATTTCTTTTGGTTGGCGAAAGCTCAAAAGGGGATTATGATTTTTCATCCGAACCTCTCGCGTTCTTTCGTTATTTTTAGTTTCTTGCATTTATTTTTGTTGATTGAATGTTTGTTGTGGCTAATTTTGGAGTTGTTGAATCTCTACACGAAATTTTATATTCTTATATTGGTTGGTGTGATCAATTTAAGAAACGAGCTACGATGGCTCGACCCATTTAAGATAATGAAAGCCTAAGACACAATTCATTTAAAAGCCCAGAGATTTAAGACATTGATTTAGGCTAAATTATTGTAGAATGAGAATGAAAAATATAGCCGTTATTGCAGTTCACACAATAGATACAAAACTTGAATTTAAATGTTGATGTGATGAATAACGATTATATTTTTTATTTTAATGAGATAATAATGTAGATCAAACGGGAGGTTAAATAAATTTGAGTCCAAAATTTAATGAATAAATGAATAGTCACAATGATCATTACCTTGGAATTTCTAATATAGGCAACCCAAGTTCAAATCACAATGCAGATATTTTTTATAATAACATTTTTGGAGTTAAAAACTCGTCATTTTACACATTAAGGCACAACTATATCAAGTTAATTGGAGGGGGAAAGTTTTTTGTTAATGGATATTCATGGAGATATGTTACAAATTACTTAAGTCATACAATTTACTTCATTTTTCACCATGTATTTTTTTATAAAAAAAATTTCGAAGAACTATTTTGGGCTTAAAAACCCTTCACCAAAATGGAGGTTACAAGAATGTGAAGGTCACTTTTTTTACCCCACCTCTTCAAATTCGAATCACTTCTTTTCCTCTTAAAATTTATGTTAGCTTTAGATTATTTTATAGGTGTTAAAATGGACTGGTCATGCCAATTAATGGGTCATTCTTTAGCCGGCCCGTAAAAAATCATAGGCTCGAGGACCGGCCCATGAACCGGTCAATATTAAAATAAAGTAAGTCAATAATAAATTGTAATCACAAAAAATTAAAAAATAAATGTGAAATAACCTTGTTTTAATTAAAAAAAAATTACAAATTTGAAAATGAACTATGAAAAGCTTGTTTTTAAGGCAGTCAAAGCCTTATTTAAAGCTATTTTAGCCTTACAGAGGGCTATGGCCTTAAATGAGGCTATAGGCTGTGAATTTTTTCAGTACAAAAATTATTTTTATTTTTATTTTTTAAAATATCAACAGGTTAGACGATTAATTGTAAAGTCAAACCGAATCGATATTTACATCTATAAGGTATGCAATTTTTTGCAATACTCTTATAGAGTATTGGGAAACCTACTCGAGTAAGTAATCTTACATTCTAGCTTAAATTTAGGAGTGACGATAGACATTGAGGTAACTCAACCATTAGGGATTGATGAAGTAAATCAATAAGTGAGAATCATCGAGGAGGACCTTGAAGAGGACCAGAGGAGGACCTCGAAGAGAATCTATAGGAAGATTGTGAGTGACGGTAGAAAGCCTATAGATATGCAAACAAGAAAAATAAGGATAATATCAATCTTTTTTCTTTGTTTTTTTTTTGGCAGTTTCAATTAAGCCTAAATAACATGTATATTTTCTTTATGTTAAGGTTTGGTTTTTGTTTTTGTTTTTTTTGTTTTTTTTTTTTAAAGGAGGCGGTACCTTCGAGATTTTATTAATATGTCCTCACTTGTGGCGGAGGAATACCGTGATTACAAGTGAAACAAAGTAAAGCAATAAATGAGGAAGTACTACTTCCATTACATCAAAAGTAAAGTAAAGCAGAAAAAAGAAAGTTTTACTTCCCTTACAATAAAAGTAGAGTAAAGCAATAAAAAAGGAAGTAATACTTCCCTTACAATGAGTGCAAATGTGAGCAAAAGTAAGAGAAAAGGTGGAAACAAAGAATTAAGCTCTAATGCTGGGCAGACCATGTCTGTCAATCTGAACGAGCGCCCTAATATGACGTGGTAAATCAGTTGGTCCATATTCCTGGTATTTACGATGATGCCAATCTTCTGTAGCAAGTGCATCGGCAACTTGATTTCCCTCTCTAAAGATGTGGGAAACTGTATTTCTGTTAAAGGAAAGGATATCTGCAATCTGTCTGAGAGTCCCCTGGATAGGCCACGGTTCGCCACCTCTAGTGATGCAATGAATGGCAATAGTCGAGTCTGCCTCAACCCAAATATCTGACAAACCAAGATCTCTAGCCAAAAGTATCCCATCATGAATAGCCCTAAGTTCAGCCTCTAATATCATACATTGTCCATATGGAGCTGAGAAAGCCCTAATGCATTTGCCTGCGTAATCCCTAATGATGCCTCTCCCACTCGCAAACCTGTCCTTGACACAACCATCGATTTTGATCTTGATAGATCCATTAGATGGAGTGCGCCACCAAACCATGATAGGGGAATGAGATGAGGGGAGAGTCAGCGAAACACCAAAAATTTAGCAAGCTGCATGTCATTACACCAATGTGACGGTCAGAAAAGTCTACCAGTGTGGAGGAAGGTGTTCACGAAATAATTTGTTCGTTTTAAATCACCGCAAGTGTACGGTTCGTTAATAAATAATAAAGTGAAATTGAAAATTCCGGATATCGTTCCCACAGAGATTGAATTAATTGATTCTAGTTACCGAAACCTTAACCGAATCTATAAAATTTAAGATGATTGTGAGGATTTGTAACTAAATTAAACTATGCAACTCAACTAAATTTTACCAATTAACTAAATGCAATTAAAATCTCAAATGTAAGATGAATGTTTGAATGCAAATTGGATTTTTCTTATAAATAAAAAAAAAACGAGTACTAGGATCACGAATCCTCATGCAATGTTCGCCTTAGAATCTAGTTCTACAATATCGACAACATGTTTGATAATTTGAAAAATCAATGATCCTAACCTATCCAACAATCTCTCTCGAGAATTGCTGGACCTATTCATGTAAACCACCTGACGATATCTCTATGACGAATGTAAATTCACAAGAATGCATGTATTTTTATGATCATTTAAAGATTTACGCAAAGCATAGAGGTATATCTCTATCCCCTATCGGCCCTTACGATGACTAATACCTCGTCAAGTCTATTCCCTTTCTCTCAAATGAATGAAATATACCACCACACTCACACAATCACATGCATAATAATTGTGGAAACAAATAAATGAATAAAAGTCATTCAAACCTCAAAACATGTTTTAATTGTCAATAATTGTAAAAATAAAATCCAAGGTTACATAGCAAAGTTCATCGATCTCCTAGTACCAATAGATCTAGCCTAACATGGAAAAATTAAGAAAATACAAAATTAAAGTAAAAGAAGACATTACCAAACTCAAATTTCTTAAAAATCTGAGAATTCTTCTAGTTCTTCTTGAGATTCTTGCCCCAAGTCCTCCTTCTTGATGTATTTTTGGATTCTTTTCTTGTTGTAATGTCTCATCTCTCTTTTTGGACGGCCCTATGGTTTTAAAATACACCCTAAGATTTGTTTCCATAGAAGTTTGAGTCAAATTAGGAAACCAGAACTTTTTCCAGAATTGGCCTAGGCACTTGCCCAGTACAAATTGGGGCACTCGCCCAGGCCATTGCTTTGGGTTCTGTTACCCATTTTTCGGCCATTTTCTTCATTCTTTCTTCCATTTTGGTCCTCCACATCAAATTGCTTCAATTTTAGTGTTCCAACTGTTACCTAAATGCTTGTCGGTCTCCCAAACTTCCATCAATTGACCGATTTATCCTTCTTTCTCTCTCAATGTTTAGAAACAGGTCCAAAACTGAAAGAAGATAAAAATAACTTAAGTTGAGTAAGATGCAATAATAAAACGATACAAAAGGTTAGTAAAATGACCCCGAATAAGTGCACAAAAATGCATTTATCAGAAGGATACCATACGATAAACTCTCCATATAATACGTCTTGAGCTCATACGAATGCTCTCGTGCTTGGCATTGTTCCTCTCAATCCAAAGAGATCATAAAATCAATAGAGGAATAATGATGTGAAATGCGTAATGTTGGAACGAGCTCATAATGATTCCTCTCATGCTATTTTTGGAGTTAAAAACTCATCTTTATTTCAAGTTTGGGATTTTAGATTTTAAGTGAAGTTATGAATTTTCTGAAATTTCGTTCATGAATTGGTGGCGTACATGTCTGATGGACGGAAACTTATTTTCTCGTCTAAAGGAAATGATGTAATTAAAATAGAATGATTTAATAAGATATTTGTTGTAAGCGGTGCAAAAGGTTGGAAGACAAGCCCCACAAGCAAACCATGTAGATGTCCTGACTTAAAACTTCGATTGTGGAAACTTTCAGAATGTATAAACTACGACAATACTGCTTTAGCTGTCGAGGAATGGCTGCAACATTTGGAGCAATTTTTTTAGCTTATAGCTACCAATGATGCACAAAAAGTGCAATTTGCAAAGTTTATGTTCACAGGAGAAGCAAGCCATTGGTGGTAGTCAATATCCCAAACTAGGATCGAGGCTTAGCAACAAGCTTTGACTTGGAATCAACTTAAAGAATGGTGACTAAAAAGTTCTTCTACAAGCATTAAGCGATTTCAAGGAAACATAATTCTTGCAATTAAAGAAATGAAGTATGACTATCACTGATTATGAGAGGAAGTTCGACCAGCTAACTACGTATGCTCCACATTTAGTGGATACAAAAGCTAGGAAAATGAAGAAAATTTAGCAAGGGCTTCATTAGAACATTAGCATGATCTCATATATCATCGTTTTACTAACTATGGCGAAATGTTGGAACGAGCTCATGCTATTTGGTATCAAAGGATTGGTATTTAAAAGTACGGAATAAAGAAAGGTGCTAACAATTATGGTTACAGTAGCCAGTAGAATAAATTTATAGTTGGTAAAAGAAAGTAAAACAGCCAGTATAAGGGAAATGGAAAGTGGAAGAATAAGAAAGTAAATATGGAGCTAATGCCAGTAAGTGTAGTTACAATTCCATTCCACCATGTCCTAAGTATGTCAAACAACACAATGAAAAGTGTCATTTGTTTCCGTGTGGTAAGCCCGACTTGAAATTGCATAGAGTTTGTGGTTCTGGTTTCAAAATCTCCTTATGATGCCATTTTGGCCTACTATGAAGAAAGACGTGCTATGATTTGCCAGGAGATGTAACAAATGTTGGCAATTTGCTCCCAACATTAAGCTTCCACTAAGTGAATTAAATTATGTGATGGCCTCTTGGCCTATTTCCAAATGAGGGTTGATTTAATTGGCCCCATGCCCATTGGAAAAGGAGGGACGAAATTCACAATTGTGGCAGTGGACTATTTCACTAAATGGGTGGAAGTTGAGCCTCTGGCCAAGATAAACGAGTAAAGGATGATCGATTTCATTTGGAAATCCATCATATTGATAGGAATGTAAAATACACTTTTTACATCTTTATTTAATGTACTCATATGACTATTTTATGTCTAAATGTACTTAGTATTCTCATATTTTGATTTAGGTGGCCATTCGATGGATATGGCGTAATTTGGAAGAAATAAGGGAAAAATGACCAAAATGGAAGAAAGTGAAAATTCATAGACTAAAGAGCAAATACTATAAATTTGTTTCAAACCTTCGGATGAAGATTTGAGGTGTTAGAGGCCAATTGGATGAAGAAAAGAGTCAAATGGATGAAATATAACCAAGACATTATCACATATCAACTTTCAAGCTGAAAAGTTTTGCATCGATTTTTAGTCTCATATTGAGACCAATTTTGGATATGGAAAACGATCGACTTTGAAGATAGTATCTAAAGAAAAGTTGTATCCCTTTAAGTTATCTTTCTAAAGAATCTTGAATCACCTCAATCGCTAGGGTTATTTCCATGCTATCACACAGAACCCTTCAGCGACTTTCAATGGCTAATCCAAGCTTTCTATGCGACCGCAACACTTATAAATGTGTGGTTGCATAGAGTATCTATGAGGCACGATTTCCAGTTTCTTAATTTACATCAAACTCTTATGGAAACAACTTCTTTCTCGACTTTTCAACCCTAAATGCACACCAGAAAGCACCAGAAGGCCTCCAACCTATTTTCTCTCTATTTTTCTTACTCTTGGTGCTTGATTGAAGGATACCGAAGCCTTGGAAAACATTATTATTGTGAGATCCACCTATTTTTATTGTTTAATTTATATTTTCAGTATTGACTATTCTTCTATGCATAATTTTATGATTGCCATGTTTGATTGCTAAGAGATCTATTAGTTTTTCACATATTGCAGTCTATAGCTAAGTTAAATCTCAAATCTGTAATTTTTTGAATCATTTAACTTGTGAAGTACTAGGATTTGATAATTTTGTGCGATAAAGGTTATTGAATCTTAAGAAAAATGTTTAAATAGATTGAATGCAACTGCTGGTGTTTGTATTATTCAGTTCATCGATTTCTCTATTGTTTAAAGCTATTATTAAATTGAATCTTTAGTGCTGATATGAGATTATTTGATAATTAGGGTTAATTAGAACGCTGGTTTCTAATTTACTAAAATTATGGAGAAATATGAATTTATTCTAACGATGAATATTGTGAATGTGAATTAATTATTCTTTGTGGATTGATGAATGGTTATAAATCTCCAATGGTGGAAGTTGACTTTGATCAAGACTCATTTCATTGATTTAATACAACTCGTTAATTTACATTGTTATTTTTTATAAAATTGATTTCGTTATAAACAAAACACCTCAATCGTTATACGAAGCATAAATTGTTGAATTGCACACTCTTCGTGGGATCGACCCTTACTTCCATTGCTACATTAGTTTTAGAGGTTTAAGGACTATTTTTGGGTGCCTATGACATCATACCAAATTTTGGCGCCGGTGCCGGGGAGTTGTTTTAATTTATTTTTGTGCTTCTTAGTTGTTTATTTTATTTTTGAAAAAGAAAAAAAATCATAATTTTTTGGATTTTTAGGTATTTTATTGCTTTTACAAATTCTAGTATAGAATTTTATTTGTATTTCTTAATCTAGCTTTTTTTAATTTTTTTTCATTTGTTCTGTTGTTTAAGCCCGCAACTCAATCTTCTAATCAAAGTGATTAGCAGTACGATCCAGAAATTGAGAGAACTTTGCGCATGTTAAGGAGTAGTCGAAAATAGGACTTTGAAGGAGCTCGCAGCCACTGCATTGAATCAACAACGTTTATGCATAAATTTTCCTATTTTAGATGCTACTACTACATTTGAGCTTAAATCTGGACTAATACACATTTTGCCTACTTTTCATGGTCTTACAGGTGAAAATCCTCATAAACATCTGAAAGAGTTTCAAGTGGTCTACACGAGTATGAAACCCACTGGAATTATTGAAGAACAGATTAAATTGAGAGCCTTTTTCATTTTCTCTAAAGGATTCGACTAAGGATTGACTCTACTATCTACCATCGGGAAGCATTACCACATGGGATGGAATGAAAATATTATTTCTAGAGAAATATTTTTTCAGCTTCAAGGGTAGCAAATATTAGGAAAGTAATTTGTGGTGTCAGTCAAGATCACATGAAATCTCTACATGAGTATTGGTTGCGGTTCAAGAAATTGTGTGCAAGTTGTCCCCATCATCAGATCAGTGAGCAACTTCTAATCCAATACTTCTATGAAGGTTTTCAACCCATAGAAATGAGCATGATTGACGCTACAAGTGGAGGAGCTTTGGCTGATAAAACTTCCGAAGGAGCGATGAATTTAATTGCAAACATGGCGGCCAATTCTCAACAATTTGGTGCTAGATTTGATCCCCTTTCTAGACAAGTTACGATGTAAATGTCTCATCCATTGAACAACAAATAATGAATCTAACTACTCTTGTTTGTCAAATGGCCACAAGTAATGTGTAGACAACAAAGGTTTGCGGAATTTGTTCAGTAATGGGACATCCAACTGATGCATGTCCAACTCTTCAAGAAGAACCCACGGAACAAGTTAATGTAACGGGTGGTTTCCCTGGACAACCACAGAGGAATTATGATCCTTTTTCGAAGACATACAACCCAGGATGGAGGGATCATCCCTATCTTAGATATGGAAATTTGCAATCAAATCAACATGTTGCTCAAAATCGCTCAAACTTTCAACAATATAGGCAGCCATACCCGTCTAGACCACTACATGGCAAATCTTCTAACTCTAAATGTCTTTAGAATATATTGTTAAATCTCTTGCAACTAACACGTTATAATTTCAACAGGAGACAAAGGCTAGCATTCAATGTTTAGAGAATCAAATGGGTCAAATGGCTAGCGCGGTCAGTCGACTAGAATCACAAAGTTCGGGAAAGCTACCCTCTCAAACAGTGGTAAGTCCAAGGAAGAACGCAAGTGCAATTATATTGAGGAATGACAAAGAGAAAGACATGGACATCACCGTGGAAAAGAGTAACATAGCTGAGAATAATGCACCAAAATGTAAGTTTCCTCCACTATCTGATTATAAACCAGTAGTCCTATTCCCTCAAGCTTTGGTAGAATCTAGGAAAAATGATCCAAAAAAGGAGCTTTATAAAACTTTTTGAAAATGTGAGGTAAACATCCTCTTGTCAGATGCTATTAAGCAAATATCCTGTTATGCTAAATTTTAAAAGAATTGTGTACTATTAAGAGAAAGTAGAAATTGAAGGGGTGTGAAAAGGTGAAAGTTGACGAAAACGTGTCTACAGTCATTCAAAGGAAACTTTCTACAAAATGTAAAGACCCAGGTATGTTTACCATCCCTTGCGTGATAGGTAACACTGGATTTGAGAAAGCCATGTTAGACTTAGGAGCTTCTATAAATGTCATGCCGTATTCCATTTATACTTCTTTGAAACTTGGTCCCTTAACTAAAACTGGTATGGTAATTCAATTAGCTGATAGATCAAATGCCTGCCCAAAGGGCGTGATGAGGATGTCCTTGTACAAGTTAACGACTTGATTTTTCTCGCTGACTTTTATGTGCTTGATATGGAAAACAGTAACCAAACTAGCCCTATCTTATTAGGAAGACCATTATTAAAAACATCCAAAACTAAAATTGATGTTCATAGTGGTACATTGACCATGAAATTTGATGGTGAGGTAATTACATTTAATATCTATGATGCCATGAAATTTCATGTTGATGATAATGTTTTTTATTCTATCGATGTAATTGATGATCTAGCACGTGATGTTTTTGAACTTGATGGGAAGGATGAATTGGAGGTCGCTATTTGTGAGAGTGTAGAGAAAGAGAGTGATGAATTAACATTGAATCTCAGTTTGCAAGAAACTGTTGATATGGTGAACACTCATCCAAGGTCATAACAAGCAGGTTAGGGTTTATATGTTGATTTTACCTGTTTCTAATGAAAAGCCTCTACCTTCTGTTGTGCAGCCCTCGTTCTGGATTTGAAGTCTCTCCCTAATCACCTTAAATATGTATTCCTTGGGGATGACAAAACATTGCCAGTGATAATTCCCAACGAACTGACTACATTGCAAGAAGAAAAATGGTTGCAGGTCCTCAAGGAACTTCGAACAGCCATTGGTTGGACAATCACATACATCAAGGGAATCAGTCTATCCACCTGGATGCATCACATTTTTCTTGAAGAAGGAGAAAAGTCTTCCCGTCAACCTCAATGAAGATTGAACCCACTCATGATGAATGTTGTGAAGAAAGAGGTCCTCAAGCTTCTGGAAGTTAGCATGATTTGTCTTATTTCTGATAGCAGTTGGGTCAGTCTAGTTCAAGTGGCTCTTAAGAAGACGGGAATAACTGTGGTGAAGAATCAGAACGATGAATTGGTTACCACCCGTGTTCAAAATGGGTGGAGGGTTTGTATAGACTATAGGAAATTAAATGCCGTGACCCGAAAAGATCACTTTCTTTTACCGTTTATTGATCACATGCTTGAAAAGTTAGATGGTCATTCTTACTATAGTTTCCTGATGGTTATTCAGGTTATTTCCAGATTGTAATTGCCCCAGAAGATCAAGAAAAGACAACCTTCACATGTTCATTTGGAACATTTGCATAGCGTTGCATGCCCTTTGGTCTTTGTAATTCTCCAGCTACTTTTCAACGATGTATGGTAAGTATATTTTCATATTATGTTGAGCATATCATAGAGGTTTTTATGGATGATTTCACAGTCTATGAGGATTCATTTGATAACTGTATGCATAACCTTGAGTTAATCTTTAAAAGATGTATGAAAACTAATCTTGTTTTGAATTCTGAAAAGTGTCACTTTATGGTAGAACAAGGTATAGTTCTAGGGCATGTTATCTCATCTAAGGGCATTGAAATAGATAAAGCTAAAATTTAAATTATTCAATCTCTACCTAACCCCGCTAGTGTGTAGGAGGTTCGTTCTTTTCTTGGACATGCATGTTTTTATCGCAGGTTTATCAAGGACTTCTCAAAAATCACTTTGCCCCTATTCAAGTTGTTACAAAAGGACATGGCTTTTAAATTTGATGAGGCATGCAAAATGGCATTTGATAAGTTGAAAGAACTGTTGACTTCTACACCAATCATTCAATCCTCTGACTGGAACTTTCCCTTTGAAATCATGTGTGATGCAAACAACTTTGCAGTGAGAGCAGCATTGGGTCAAAGAGCTGGAAAAGCATCTCATACCATCTATTATGCGTGAAACTATACCACAACTGAAAAAGAACTATTGGCTATTGTTTTTGCTTTAGAAAAAGTATGTCCTTATTTACTAGGTACGAAAGTAATTATTTACTCTGATCATGCAGCTCTGCGTTACTTGATGACAAAGAAAGAGGCGAAACCAAGACTAATACGATGGATACTTCTCCTGAGTGAATTCAACCTGGAAATCAAAGACAAAAAGGGAACATAAAATATTGTTGCAGATCATTTAAGCCATTTAACTAACGTGGATGCTGAACTCCAATTGCAGGAAACCTTTCCTGATGAGCAATTATTTTCTGCAAGCACAACTTTACCATGGTATGCAGACATTGTAAACTTCTTGGTTGTTAACACTCTACCTTCTGATTTGTCTAGGGCTTGAAGAGATAAGCTAAAGAGTAATGCAAAATATTATGTATGGGATGATCCACACTTGTGGAAGCATTGTGCAGATCAAGTGATTAGAAGGTGTGTTCCTGAAAATGAGATTATTTCCATTCTCACATTGTGTCACTCTTATGCTTGTGGAGGACACCTTGGAGCAAAACGAACAACAAGAAAAGTGTTTGAATGTGGTTTCTATTGGCCATCCTTGTTTCGAGACGCCTACTCCTTTTGTAAGTAATGCGAAAACTGTCAAAAAACAGGTAATATATCTCAAAAGATTGAATTGCCACAAACTACCATACTTGTTTGTGAAATCTTTGATGTTTAGGGCATTGATTTCATGGGACCATTTCGTGTCTCTTTCGGTTTTACTTATATTTTGATTGCTGTGGATTATGTTTCGAAATGGGTAGAAGCCAAAGCCACTAAGACTGATGATTCTAAAGTTGTTGTAGATTTTATCAAGTCTCTAATATATTCTCCCAGTTTGGGATTTCGAGAGCTCTCATCAGCAATCATGGTACTCATTTTTGTAATCTAACTGTGAAAGCTCTGTTGAGGAAATATCATGTCACCCACAAGGTGTCAACTGCATATCATCCACAAACTAATGGTCAGGTAGAGGTGTCAAGTCGGGAAATCAAATTCATCATTGAGAAAATGGTTTGCCTAAATAGAAAAGATTGGAGCTTGCGCTTGGATGATACTTTATAGGCATACAGAACTGCATACAAGACATCCATCAGGTATGTCACCTTACTGGTTAGCGTTTGGGAAACCATGTCACCTTCCAGTGGAGTTAGAACACAAAGCTTACTGGGTCGTCAAGAGTTTCAACATGAAGATGGATGAGAGTGGAGAACACAGAAAGTTGCAACTTCAAGAGCTAGAAGAAATTCGCAATGATGCCTATGAGAGTGTAAGAATTTACAAGGATAAAACAAAGGCTTTCTATGACAAAATGATCTCTATGAAAGAATTTGAAGTTGGTCAAAAGGTCCTCCTACACCAATTGAGGCTTCGTCTGTTTCTAGGTAAATTGCTTTAAAGTTGGTCAAAAGGTCCTCCTATACCAATCGAGGCTTCGTCTTATTCTAGGTAAATTGCGTTCCCATTGGATTGGACCTTTTGTTATTACTAATGTCTTTCCTCATGGTGCAGTAGAAGTTCAAAGTCTGGAAACCTCAAAGGTATTCAAAGTAAATGGTTATAGACTGAAACCTTTCTATGAAGGTCTTCAGGTGGAGGACGTGACACAATTGTATTTCGAAGACCCATTCTACGCCGATTGAAAGAAAAAGCGATAAGTCGAGCCTAAGACAATAAATAGAGGCGCTGCTTGGGAGGCAACCCAAATGTAGTTCGTTCCTTTATTTTTTTATATTATTTTTCGCATTCCATTTTTTTAGTTATATTTGTTATTTTCTTTCCATTGGACCTTACATTGGGGACAATGTAAGTTCTAAGTGTGAGGGAGAGGATTTAGACTTATTGCATTTCAATTTTGAGTGAGTTTAATTTCAATACTTTTTGCATGATTTTTCAAGAAAATGAGTTGAGAGTTAAATGATTGTTTTTGGTTGTGTATGTTATTTGCTATAATTAATTAGGCTTTTGAAGAACTCATAACATGATTGAATGAATAATCCTCCAACTTAGAGTTGATTAGTGGAGTTATTTTCTTTGAATATGGTAGTAACTAAATTCTGTAGACAAAAGTTGGTGAGATTTTTGAGCCTTTAGACTGATATATAACCTTAACAGTCTCATTATTCTTTTTTATGTGTGATATTCTTCCATAGTTTTGTTTCTCTAGAACTTGCCTTGATTCTCTTCAAGATCACATTGACACATACATGCACGAACATGATTAATGTCATCTTTGTTACATAAATGAGCTTCATTAGCCAAATAGCCGACCCTGTAATTGAATTTTCCATTATTGAGCCCCTTTGAGCCTTATTGCCTTTTCTTTGTATAAACTCACATTACAAACTTTAAACTAGAAAAACAATGTCTTTACCCAAGCCTTAGAGTTAGTGAATTATTGTTGAATGTAATGAGAAGTATGAGTATGCAAGAAAATAAGTGTGGGGGTATCAAGATTTATGATAGTGCTATTATTTATGAATTGGAACAAATTTTCTATGTCAATTTAGGAAGTTCCATTATTGGTGTACGATTTGGAGTTTACATAGTGCAACAAAAATACAAGAAGAAGAAGAAGGAAAAATTGAATGATTGAAGAAAAAGAAAATAAGTGATGAAGGAGAGTGATTTTAATGTGAAAAAAAATCTATATTCATAACTCTTCTTACATTTCAAAAAAGAGTTCGATTTATGTGGGATAGATGTAAAAATGATGAATCTATCATGTGGAGTGGTTGGTTTACATGTCTTATGTATATGTTTGAGCTAAGTTTATTTATCTTTACTCCACTAGTTTTGATGGCTCTTGAGTCACATATCCAAATATTTCCGACCTTGACCATAAGTCACATTACAACTTTTGAAAAGTCCTTATGATTTTTGTAAAGCATGTGATCTAAGTGGTGGCGAATGAGAAGATATGCAAGCATATGGTAGAACATATCTATTGGAATGAATTTGAGCGAAACATTTACATTTTTAAACACATGAGAGTTGAGTGCTTATATCTGTGAGGGTCTACATGTTTAGTTTACTCCATCTTCATATTAAAATGCTTGCTAATTGATTATGAGTTGTGCGGAATGATTATTCATGATATTTCATGTGTTTTGAAAAATCTTGATGGTTCTATGTTCTTGGCATTATGAGCTGGTGTTTTTGAGGAATCAAATTTGAGTTTTGCCTGAGGGCGAGCAAAAGATAAGTGTGGGGAAATTTGATAGGAATGTAAAATACACATTTTACATCTTTATTTAATGCACTCATATGACTATTTTATGCCCAAATGTACTTAGTATTCTCATATGTTGGTTTAGGTGGCAATTCGATGTATATGGCGTAATTTGGAAGAAATAAAGGGAAAATGATCAAAAAGAAAGAAAGTGAAAGTTCAGAGACTAAAGAGCAAATACTATAAACTTGTTTCTAACCTTGGGATAAATATTCAAGAGTATTAGAGGCCAATTGGATGAAGAAATGAGTCAAATGGATGAAATATGGCCAAGACATTATCACATATCAACTTTCAAGCTGAAAAGTTTTGCATCGATTTTCATCCTCATATTAAGAGCGGTTTATGACATGGTAAACGATCGAATTTTAAGATAGTATCTGAATAAAAGTTGTAGCCCTTTCAGTTTTCTTTCTAAAGCATCTTGAATCACTTCAATCGGATATCGGAAGAGAAAGTTATGATGAAAATACTGAAAACTGTCCGGTGGAAAAACTCTAAACCTATGCGATAGCTTAGGGTTATTTCCATGCGGTCGTACAGAACCTGAGGTACGATTTTCAGTTTCCTAATTTACGTCAAACTCTTATGGAAACAACATCTTTCTCGACTTATCAACCCTAAATACACGCCAAAACGCACTAGAAGGCCTCCAACCTATTTTCTCTCTATTTATTTTTAGATCTATCATATGTAACTAACTTTGGTGCTTGATTGAAGGATACCGGAGCTTTTGAAAACATTATAAATGTGAGATCCACATATTTTCGTTGTTTAATTTATATTTTCAATATTAAATATTCTTCTATGCATAATTTTATGATTGACATGTTTGATTGCTAAGAGATCTACTAGTTTTTCACATATTGCACTCTATAGCTAAGTTAAATCTCAAATCCGTAATTGTTTGAATCATTTAACTTGTGAAGCACTAGGATTTGATAATTTTCTGCGATAGAGGTTATTGAATCTTAAGGAGAATGTTTAAATAGATTGAATGCAACCGCTGGTGTTTGTATTATCTATTTCATCGATTTCTCTATTCTTTAAAGCTGTTATTAAATTGAATCTTTAGCGTTGGTCTGAGATTATTTGATAATTATGGTTAATTAGAATGCTGGTTTCTGATCAACTAAAATTAAGGAGAAATATGACTTATTCTAACGATGAATATTGTGAATGTGAATTAATTATTCTTTGTGGATTGATGAATGGTTATAAATCTCCAATGGTGGAAGTTGATGCTGATCAAGACTTGTTTTATTGATTTAATACATCTCGTTAATTTATATTGTTAGTTGTTATAAGATTGATTTCGTTATAAACAAAACCCCCAATCATTATACGAAATATAAATTGTTGAATTGCACACTATTCGTAGGACCGACCCTTACTTCCATTGCTAGATTAGTTTTATAGAAGTTTAAGGCTATTTTTGGGTGCCTATGACAGCACAGCACATGCAGATTTAGAATACCATATTCCATTGTGACTGACAATGGGAAATAATTCGATAATCGTCATTTTACAAATTTTTGTGAGGAAGCATTTCTCTACGCTGAACCACCCTCAAGCTAATGGTCAAGTTGAAGTAGTCAATAAGATCATCAAGCATACACTCAAAGCCAAACTCGATGCTCTTAAGGGATGATGGGCTAAAGAACTTCACCGCACTACTTACATAAATAGTATCGGAGAAAGCCCTTTTTCCTTAGCTTTTGGGGTCGTGTCAGTAATTTTCCTTGAGATAGAAATTCATTCTATTCGGACGTTGATATATCAGGAAGAAGAATGAGAAGGCATTGCTAGGAGAGTTGGATTTAATAGTAGAAAAAAGGAGTGAGGCTGAAATCATGAACGCAGTATATAAGCAACGCAACGCCATGAACTATAATTAGAAGGTAAGAAAGTGAGAGCTTGAGGTCGGTAACTTGGTGTTAAAGAAATGCTTTTTGGCTACAAGAGAACTAAATTTCGGATCTCCAGGACCAAACTGGGAAGGCCCTTACAAGGTGACCAAGGTATTACGTAAGGGAGCCTGCGAGCTGGAAGATATGGAAGGAAGACCTCTGATGCACCCATGGAATGCAGAAGATTTTAAAAAATACTATTAGTAAAATAGCAAAGTACTTTGTATCAAGTACCAATCGTTGATAATAAAACGTATGTTTTGACAAATAAAAATTTTGCGAAAACAAAAATCAAAGCCGTACTCATCAGCAGGCCAAGCCTAGGTTACATGTGCTGCAACACTTAGTGGGATTTTCTATAAGGAAGTCATATGAAGCATTGCTCATCAGGAGAGAGAGCTAAGGATGCATGTGCTGCCATACTTAGTGGGATTTCCTATAAGGAAGTCATTCGAAGCCTCGCTCATTAGCAAGCCAAGCTAAGGTTGTATGTGCTACAACACTTAGTGGGATTTTCTATAACGAAGTCATTTGAAGACCTGTTCATTAGCAAACCGAGCTAAGGTTGCATGTACTGCAACACTTAGTTGGATTTCCTATAAGGAAGTCATTTCAAGCCATGCTCATCAGCAGGCCAAGCTAAGGTTGCATGTGCTGCAACACTTAGTGAGATTTCTTATAAGAAAATCATTCGAAGTGCTGCTAATCAACAGGCCGAGCTACACTTAGTGGTATTTTCTTGAGCTACAATTGTACTCATTACAACTTGTCTTCAGTAAGCGTAATACGTTTTAAGTATCATTAGAATTGCAGATATAATAATATTTCTTGCACAAGACAAAAAGTAGATCGGCAAACATTAATTGAATAGATCAAAGTTACAAGACAGAAACTACATGAAGAACTTTTTTAGAACTTAAGCAAAAATTAAATACAAAAAAAATTAGGAGGTCGGGGGATCTTGATGAGGCATGAATTCGTGAGCAACGTCCTCATCGACCGGGGTGATCCGAACTCCTGTTACGTTTGATAACTGTTCAAGCTCCTTCTGTTGCTCCTTGTAAGCCTTTACCAAGAATGTAGTATCGAAGTTGGGTCGTTCTTTGTTTATGTGCTTAATGATCTCACCCATAGAAATAACATAGGCATCTTAAGCTAAGGCATCAAACTCAAGAGAGACCCTCTAGTTCTCCATGGCCTTAGAAGCCTTAAGCTCAGCCTCTACAGCCTTCTTGATAGCTTCTTCAACTCTCTTCTCTGCTTCTTCTACCCGAGCTTTCTTTTCATCATCCCGCTTCTTTTCATTTTTAGCTCGGGTAGTGGTTTTTTTCCCTAAAGCTGCAAGGCTTTATTGTTATCCATCGGCCGAAGCTTAGTGGTTAACGTAGCCTTTAACTCCTTCCCCATTATGTTTAGGCGGTCATCATAGTTCTTATCTTTTCTGCAAAGGCTGCCTTTTTTGCCTCAATTTTGTCTAACAAGACTGAGGCGCGGTCTCTAACCTCCATCATCCTATCCATCTCAGCCTTTACCTAACAAACAAAGAAGGGGTTTTGAGCCTTAAAATACCATACATATTCAAAATTAACTTCTTAAAATAAATCAATTTGAGAAGTTATCTTTTCTACCATCGACATCGTGTACAACATGGATCGGTGGCTAAAGAGCTGAGCTGGGATAGTAGCCTCGCCAACAAGCATCTCAGCCAGGTATTGCAGCTCCCTTTCGTTCCAACTCCTAGTAGGGAGAGTTGTCGATTCTCTTAGCGAAAAAGAGAGTGTTGCTGTGGACTCTCTAGCAGGGGAAGGAGTTTGGAGAAAGTCGAGGAAAATTTTCGATCGGTAGCCCACCAATCTTGTAACATTGAAGAGCTAGCTGCTAATGTCAAGGAAAAGGGCAGTAAGTACTGAGGGTGACCCTTGGTGGGACAATGGAGTTGGTTTCCAGAAGAAGTCGCTACCGGAGTAGAGTACGTTAGTTGTTTTTCAGATTGGCGCCTCTTAAGAGGTTGCTCAGACTGAGCCTCAGTTTCCTCACTCTCGGCTATGACCTTCGCAGGAAGGTCTTTCTTCTTAGTAGCTGTTGTGGCTACCGTCGTTGCTTTATATCCTAACATGTTTAGATCTTGGCCTGAAATAAATTATAATGTAAGGTCAGTTGTGTGTTGAAGACAAATATTGAAATGAACGATATAAAGTTTACTTATGAGAAGAAGTTAGGACAGCAGATGTGGGGATAGGAGCCTCAGATTAGCTGGAGCCTGTGGTCAGTGGGACTGACCAGAGTAGGCCTGCTTGAAACAAATTTGAATTCAAGATCACAAATTTGCAAGACCCCTCTTTCTTGGGAAGAGCTCGGATGGAGTCCGCCTATCTTTGGATAACTGAACTTAAATGGGAAGGTCTATACTCTACAAAACGAAACAATAAAGGTTGGAAAGCAGCTTCGAGTATGAAAATGAAATAAAAAGCCAAAGATAAGTTATCATTTACAGAATGGGTAATAGAGAGTAGGGACTACATCCTCTCTATTCATCTCGGCAGAATAAAACTGCCAAGCTAAGGTTGCATGTGTTGCAACATTTAGCGAGATTTCCTATAAGGAAGTCATTCAAGGCCCCGCTCATCAGCATGCTGAGCTAAGGTTTCATGTACTGCAATACTTAGTGGGATTTCCTATAAGAAAGTCATTCAAAGCTCTGCTCATCAGCATGCCGAGTTAAGGTTGCATGTACTACAACACTTAGTGAGATTTCCTATAAGGTAGTCATTTGAAGGCACTGCTCATCAGCAGGCTAAGATAAATTTGCACGTGCTGCAACACTAAGATAAAGCCTTGCTTATCAGCAGGCTGAGCTAAGGTTGTATGTGCTGCAACACTTAGTGGGATTTCCTATAAGGAAGTCATTATAAGTCCTACTCATCAGCAAGCCGAGCTAAGGTTGCATGTGCTTCAACACTTAGTGGGGTTTCCTATAAAAGAGTCATTTCAAGCCCTACTAATTAGCAGGCTGAGCTAAGGTTACATGTGCTGCAACACTTAGTGGGATTTCATTGAGCTACAATTGTATGCATTACAACTTGGCTTCAACAAGCGTAATAAGTTTTAAGTATAAATTTTAAGCTTCATTAGAACTGTAGATATAATAATATTTCTTGCCCAAGACAAAAAGTAGATTGGGAAACATTCATTGAATATATCAAAGTTACAAGACAGAAACTACAAAAAGTAGTTTTTTGGAACTTATGCAAAAATTAAATACAAAAAAAAAGAGGTCGGGGGATATTGCTGAGGCATGAATTCATGAGCAACGTTCTCGTCGATCAGGGTGATCCGAACCCCTGCTGCATTTGATAGCTGTTCAAACTCATTTTGTTGCTCCTTGTAAGCCTCTACCAAGAATGTAGTATCGAAGCTAGGTCGTTCTTTGATTATGTGCTTAATGATCTTACCCATAGCAACGACATAGGAATCTTGAGCTAAGGATTCAACCTCAAGAGATGCCCTCCAGTTCTCCACAGCTTTAGAAGCCTTAAGGTCAGCCTCTACTGCCTTCTTGATAGCCTCTTCAGCTCTCTTCTCTGTTTCATTTGCCCAAGCTTTCTCCTCATCAGCATACTTCTTTTTATTTTTAGCTCGGGCAGTGGTTTTCTCCTCCTAAAGCTGCTAGGCTTTATTATCATCCATCAGCCTGAACTTGGTGGTCAACCTAACATTTAACTCCTTCTCCATTATGTTTAGGCGGTCCTCATAGTTCTTTTCTTTTTCTACGAAGGCCTCCTTTTCTGCCTCCATTTTGTCGAACAAGACTGAGGCGCGGTCTCTAACCTCCATCATCATTTCCAGCTCAGTCTTTACCTAACAAACAAGGAATGGATTTGAGCCTTAAAATACCATACATATTCAAAATTAACTTCTTAAATAAATCAATTTGAGAAGTTACCTTTTCTGCCACGACATCATGGATTGGTGGCTATGGAGCTGAGCCGAGATAATAGCCTGGCCAACATGCATCTTAGCCAAGTATTGCTGCTTTCTCTCGTTCCAACTCCTATTAAGGAGAGTTTTTGATTCTCTTAGAGGAGAATAGAGTGCTTCTCTGGACTCCCTAGCTGAGGAAGGAGCTCAGAGGAAGTCGAGGAAAATTTCAGGTCGGTAGCCCACCAAGTTATCAGTATATGGCCTTTGAAGATTAGAACACCTATTTTGTGACCTTGAAGAGCTAGCTACCGTAGTTAATGAGATGACAGTAGGTACTGAAGCTGACCTCTAGCGGGGCAATGGAGATGGCTTTTTAGAATAAATTGCTGTCGGAGTAGAGTGCTTTGGTAGTTCTTCATATCAGCGCCTCTTAAGAGGTGGCTCAGACTCAGCCTCAGTTTCCTCACTCTCAACTATAATCTTAGTAAGAAGGTCTTTCTTCTTAGCAGCTAATGCAGTGCCTTTGCTACTTTATATCCTAACATGTTTGGATCTTGGCCCGAAATAAATTATAATGTAAGGTCAATTATGTGTTGAAGACAAATATTGAAAGAAACAATATAAAGTTTACTTAGGAGAAGAAGTAGGGGTAGCAGATGTAGGGATATGAGCCTCAAATCAGCTAGAACCTAAGGTCGGTGGGACTGACCGGAGTAGGCCTATTTGAAACAAATTTGTGTCCGAGATCACAAATTTGCTAGACCTCTCTTTCTTAAGAAGAGCTCAAATGGAGTCCGCCTATCTTTGGATAACTGAACTCAAATGGGAAGGTCTATAATCTGTAAAAGAAAACATTAAAGGTTAGAAAGCAGCTTCGAGTATGAAAATGAAATTAAAAGCAAAAGATAAGTTATCACTTACAGAATGGGTAATAGAGATAAGGACTACATCCTCTCTATTCACCTTGGCAGGATGAAACTGCCAATCTCCCAGGACAAAGAAAAACTCATCTTTCCATCCTTTGATTGATGAGGGAGTGTCTAAAACTAAAGGACCCCCCATCCTAGGTCTAACACTGGTGTACCACCAGCCAGTGTTTTTCCTATCTTCCTTAAATGTGAAAATGGAATTAAGTTCGGACATTCTCAGATCGGGGTAACCTAATTGTTTCCACAAAATTAGGGTTGCAATTAAAGTTCTCCACCCGTTTGGACATAGATCGGTAGGGACTATTCCCCAAGAAGAAAAAAAATTCCTTTATGATTTTCAGGAAATGGAGTCTCAATCCAGTTTGAAGAATTGCCGAGTTAAGAGCCACACATCCTGCATGAGGACTGTTAGCTCAGTCAGATGGAGATGGAATTACTAACTCTATGGTCTATGGTATACTATATTTAGCTCTTAAATTAGCTAACATATTTCCCGTAACAACTTTAACGTGGAGTGGTAGTGGGATTGAGAAGTAAGTAGCTGGTAGTGGTCTTGGTGGGGGTTCTAAGGGTTGGATTGGGTTGGGGAGTGTGCTAGGATGAAGACGTTCACATAAATCTAAATTTTTTATTACTTTTTAGCTTTACATTCTCCAAAAATTCACTACTATGAAACTCATTTTCTCCAAAAATGGGACTCAAACAAAGGATAAATGAAAGGTTTGCATATCTTATCCTCGAAGGATATTAGATAACAATATGGATAGATAGAAGATAAAAATTACAAATTTCCTAAATTATAAATGACTAACTAGTCCTTTCGTGATTCATTCACTCTTCTTGATGAGGGTATGATAGGAACCATGGGATGAAGGATAACAAGGATCCATTTATTTTTGAAAAACTACCATTGACGAGATCATGAGCAAAGAAGATAAAGGACGTCATGGGATTACTTGTTCAAGCTACATGGATCGAGACTTCGATTGCAACGAGCAAAACATCAAATTTCATGTTGGGCATGAAAGAGGAACTAAAGTGAGTGCAATTGATTCAAACAAAGGAAAATGAGGACCCAGAGTTGAAGCAATTAAGCTTGCGAGCGCACTCTACACCCAAAATCAACCCGAGAACAAACAAAGTCTACCATACAGTCGCACACAAAAAATTGGACGCCTTTTTAAGAGGTCTATTTTAAGTTTAATTATTTTGTTTTGGTAACTTTTAGATTAATTCCGAATTGTTCAAAGTCCATGTTTGATACATATTAAATTTGTCATTCTCATTCTTCTACTCATTTTCAACCACACATTCTTCAATAAAATAATATTTTCCATCACATCAATAATTTCTTTTCTCTTTCAACAACTCATTCTCCATCAATCTACTATTCCAGAATACATTCTTTAAAAATAATGTGGCTCAAACACATTATTGAGATAATAAATTAAAGCAAGGTTGCTTTCTTCATGTTCTTCATTGAACTCAATTTCGAACTTATCAAGGATTTTATCTTTGAGGTGTTCAACAATTTCATAGCAAGTTGTAATTTTTGTAATTAAGGGGACAAATTCATTTATAAATCCGGTTCCTTGATTCAATAAATTATTGGATCAAGCTTCAAACTAGGATTTAATTTTCTTGGGGTTGTAATTCAATATTGTGTGGGACAAATGCTAGCAAGGATCCGTTGATTGTGGAAGAATGACAAATGATGAGATTGCGAGCAAAGAAAATCAAGAAAGCCATAGGATTACTTGTTCAAGCTACATAGGTCGAGACTTTGATTGCAACGAGCAAAATATCAAGTTTTATCTTGGGCATGGAAAAAGGAACCAAGATGGACGTAATTGATTCAAACAAAGGAAAATGAGGAGCGACGTCGAACCATGCAGCTGCATGGAGCAGTTAAGATTGTGGCCACACTCCACACCCAAAATTAACCAGAGACGAAACAAGGCCTACCATGTGGTCGCACACACTATTACCTAGGGGCCGCACGAGGTTAAAATCTGGAAGCATTTTCAAGAATCCTATTCTTAGTCTAATTCTTTTGATTTGGTAACTTTTAGATTATTATATTTTTCAATTTTTAGGGTTTTTATGAGTTCCTATTTATATAGGGATCATTCTTTTCATTGAACATTAGAGATTAAATCAAAGCAATGTTGCTTTCTTCTTGTTCTTTATTGAACTCAATTTCGAACTTATCAAAGATTTCATCTTAATGGCATTCAACACTTTCTTATCAAGGTTCCTAATTTTTATATTAAGGGGTCAAGTTCCTTTATAACTTTGGTTCCTTGATTCAATAAATTATTAGGTCAAGCTTGAAACCAGAATTTTGCTTTATGGGATTGTAATCCACTCTTGTGCTACTATTACTATGTGGATTCACATCATTTGTGTTGACCCCGAAAAATGGTCCTGACACGTGGCCAATAGAATAAGTCTTCACGCCAGCTTTTTTCTAGACACGATAACATACCGTTAGTCACTCTTGGCCTCTTCCGATGGGATTGAGAGTGGTCGCGAGCACTCCGACGGTCAAGCCATTTTATTGATCAACTAGAAAGTGGTCACCGACGGTAGAATAATCGCCGGATCGTGGTTGGTGAGGGTCTAAGTTATAAATGTCAATTTATAAGAAAGATGGGAATTTACCATGCAATTTGATTACCAGTTTTGTGGAACGGGAATCCAATTCTTCTTCAAGTACAAAGTGAAAGTATTTATACTAAGGATGGAAAAAGGAGAACATTAGATGAGAGGACAGGTGGCATCAGATCCTCAGGGTTCATCCCATCCTAGGTATCAATCTGTCAATTCGTAAGTTGTCGTGCATTAAAGGTCCTGACAAGGGCAACTGAGTTGACCATTTGGGTCCTGCCATATGTCCTATCAATTAGTTAGGGATTCGACTTTGGAAAGATCTTTGTACAGAATATCTTTACAGAAGTGAGGTATGGCAGGCCTATGTAGTTTTGTAGACATGGAGTCCGAGCCTTTTCATCCGCTGTGACTCATGGATGAGTTCAGCTCTTCCATCAAACTGGTGTCCCAATTCGCCATATGCATAATCACCTCGTCCACCATGTGGTGCGATGGAAATCACTTCCTCTGACACGTAGCAGATGAGGTGACGAGTTTGTGCTGCCCGTAACAATAGTCCCGCAAGTCCATGTATGGATATTTATATAGTATAATGACTTTAGTTTAATTGTTGAGCAATAACGGATATGGGTAAGGTAGTGTGCTCTAGTTGTTTTGCTGGATGGTGCTGCGAAGTGAAACCGTGCAATGGTCGAATCGAGGAAAAGAACTAAATACTCACAACGTTCCCCTCGGATTAAGCAAAGCGATTGGGGATTGGTCCTTGTAGTGGAGGTCGCTATAATGCTAAGACTTTGCATGGACGGAGTGGTGTGAGCTGGTAACTTTGGGGAGTCGTAGCGTTGGGATTATGATCAGCCGAAGTGATAGGAGTTGGCAACTCTAAGGGGAGCTATTAGAGTGTCGAATTTTGATCTAACCGAAGCAATAAGAGTTGGCAACTCTGAGGGGAGCTGTTGTAGCATTGAATTATGATCTGGTCGAAACGAAATGAGTTGGGAACTCTGAAGGGAGGAATTGCAGCGTCGGATTCTGATCTGGCCGAAGCGATATAAGTTGGCAACTATGAGGGGAGCTGTTGCAACGTCGAAATAGGTTGAGGTGAATCGATGGGCTCTGAAGAGACAACTCTGGACTATGTGCCAATGATTTGAAAGCTTTCGCGTCTTCCCAATGCAATCATTGGGAGAGTTTGCTCGCTTCCAAGGTACGCCTCCCTTACCAATGGTAATGATGGTGACGGCCTCTGTCTCCAAGATGACGAGTTTAGGCTGTGCGTGGATTTCACCGCTTCATCGGAACCGTTGATCTAGATGACCTTTGGTTTCAACGGTGATCCTGAGTTTTAGCTTTGAAAGGCTTAGATGTAATTTGAGATGATCTAACGGCCGGGATGAACTTCTAAACGCCTATATAAGGCTCATCCTTTCCATTTTACAAATTTTTACCTTTACGCAAATTTCAAACTTGAGCAGTTGGGTAGCCGGGATGTGGGACACCATGGAGAATGACCCCATGGCGCATCTTACCGTCCCCACCCGTACTCCACTAATAGTAAATTTCTTTCTCGGGTCGATTTTCTTAAGAGCCTCCGACATTTCTGCGTTAAGTATCATATTTACTCGGGGTTCAACCTTTCTCAAGGAATTAAGGTAGCATTCCCTGGACCCCATCTGATCGCCTCGGACAATGGCTATTCCTCGTTCGATAGAGAACTTCATGCACAAATGATGTACGGAAGTAACTGCTCATAATTTCTTCAAAGCTGGTCTTCCCAGTACTCCATGTTAAGCGAACCGACAATCTACCACTAAGAATTCCATGAAGTGATGTGCCACTTGTTGCAGTGCTCCCATTTCCACAACCATAGTGATTTTACCTTTGGGGATAATGATATCCTCAGTAAACTCGTACATGGGCAAGGTCATGAGAGTGAGCTCATGATCTACTACCACTACGACTCTAACTACTAAGGCATCGCAGTACGGGAAGTGTACACCTTCCGCATCTTCCTGAGTAAAGGTGATGGGATCCACGACCTTCCTCTTTGAGATTGGCTCACTATGAAGCTGGCCATAGGTGGAGCTCTTGCCTCCCTAGTGTAATTTCTTTGAGCATTTCTGGATTCACCTCCTACATGGAGCCCCTTAATGATTGTATCAATTTCTCAAATTGGTTAATACTCATCCGGGATGGCTAAATCCCCTTTGGGACGCTGTCCCCTTCGAGGCCTCTCCTTACCATCATTCTTGTCATTGTGGGACGAATGTTGTCTCGTTTTCCCTATCCTCGGGGAGCTTTACCTCTGTATATTGTCTTGGTAACGATTCTCTCTTGTGTTGCAAGGGTTGCTCCTTGGCCTATTGACTTTTCTACATTCACTTGTATCGTGGCAATTGAAGCGATGGAAAGTACAGTAGGGTCGTGCCTCCTTCTGAGGCCTATCTCTAGGTCTGCCACCTCTTCTCTTATTTCTAGAGGTTGAAGGCTGCCTAGTATTTTAGCTGCATTTCCGGTGCTGGGTTCGACATTTTCATATGCCAACGTTGGCATGACATCCAACGTGGCGATGGACAATGCTTGTCTCGAGGTGGGAGCCACGGCATGTCTGGCCTGAGTCCATTTCACCACAATCTGGGACGTAGGTCCTCTATCAAAACACAAATATTTTCCACCCAAACTTGAAGAACACAAAGGGGTTTTGAGTATGAAGAAGAAGAATTATTTCTATAACATTTGAAATGATGATAATGATCTGTTCTTTCAAATAACATTACTTGTTTTCATGAACAAGATCATATATTTATAGGTTACCAATATCCATCATGAAATGGTGCTAAAACCATGCTGAAAAGCCACCAAAATTATACCCAAACGGTCAAAAACTGACTCCCAACGGTCGGTATAACGTGGGAGCGCCTATCCCCGCTGTAAATTTTTTTTTTTTATTTTTTTTTTCTCATTCCATCACTTACTATATTGAATGGTTGAACAACAATTATCAACAATTGGTTGGTAGGTTATTCTGGATGTGACAAGTAACATGGTAGCTGTAGAAGTGGGAGGAGGACCATGGTTCAACATATGGAAAGGCAACACTTACACACCGGAGACTATAAAAAGTGCTCTCGTACTTCCTATTGATGTGGAAGGGATTTTTGGTTTGTTTCCTTTCCTCAAACCACAGGGCTTGTAGATGATTTAGTTGATGAACACTCTTGTAATCCATAAATGAATCAAGATGCTGCATTGGGTTAGCTGTCTAATGTTTGTACTTAGGTGTCAATGCCATTAATATGATATATAGTTTCTTTAAGTTGAGTAAATATCGCAATGTACTGAGAAAATTTTACGAATATAGATGAAGAAAGCTGAGTTTTCATTATTTTTTCTGTGTGAGGTTGTGTTTCTGGATAGTTTTAAGATTATTACTCTAGTCTCGGAGAGTTAATTAATTGATTTTTGTTCTTTACCAAGGTATACTTTGTCCATAAAGGCTTCATTTTGTGTTCCAATTTGATTGAATTTCAACAGATAAATCTTGAAATCGGGATCAAATTTGTAAGAGAATCGATACACTATGTTCTTGGTAATAGTACGCCAGCCTAAAAGCTTTGGAAAATATTTTCTGTACATAATTATTTACATAATATTTTAAATAATGGCTCTCTTAGGTCACGCACTTTGGTCTATGTGAACGGTGTACATGTAGTGGTTCTGTCACTCTAGCTCCTTCAAGAAGTAAATGTTAATTTATCAACTCATGCATGCAATCATGAGATTAACAAAAATGTGGGTTTAATATAAATGATTGAACAATATATTTGGCAAAATTTAACAATTATAAATATAATATATCGAAAAAATTAACTCTCATGATATATTTGGTACCCATTAGTTTTAAAATATATTTCTCTCTTATTTTCAACCATACATTTTTCAATAAAATAATATTACACATAAATTCAAAACTTTTCCTTATTTGTTTAACCACCAATTTTTCAACAAAACACTATTTCAACAAAAAAGGAGCTCAAACAAGCACTAGGAATTATAATTTAGATTTTAGTCTAAGTTAACATTTAATCTTGACTACATATTTTATGGGATTCATAGTTTTTAAACCATACATTTCATTAATTTTTATCAAAATTGACTAAAAATCAAATCTTAATCTTCGTCAAACATGGGCATAACATCTAAGAAAAAGTAACGTTACAGTACACTTGGCATAGTCGAAACACTAATCAAACAAGATATGCAAAATTAACAATAATATGTTTGGCTTACAATATTAAATGGAATATTTGAAATATTTCATTCCATAAACCTTACATCTAGGCAAAAATAGCCATCATGGTACGTGATAAGTGGGTTTTACGCACTTAATTATGCCACAAAACATGAGTGATTGTCGATATAAATGCTTCAAAATGGCTTAATTCGATATAAATTTTGTTTGTAAGACTACGTTAATAGAAGGAATGAGATGTAGGCGAAACAGGGTGAAAAAGACCAAAATGGAATCATTGCAAAAAATGGGGTTTTCCGATAATGTGTTCTTGAGTCTAAAAATCGTTTTCATGCCAAATTCTTGCATCCTCGGCCTCATTGAGATTTCCATGAGGTTTGAAAACGTTGGGGATGAAAAAATCGACTTTTTCGTGAACTTCGACACAAAAACGGGGTTTTCCGTGATTGGGTTTGTTTTTTGTCATGTTTTATTCCTTCCTTGCTTATTTGCACTTGGTTGCATAAGAAACGAAAAAAAAAAATTTGGTAGCCATGCGGTCGCCCATACAGGGTCAAGGCCAAAATTGGCCCTGACCTGCTCTTCCATGTGACCGCATGGACTTGTACCATATAGTCGCATGGTACAAGTATACCCCTCTTTTTTTATATTTTTTTTAACTCACACACACACCTCAATCCCTATACCACTCCACCACTACACCACACACGCACAGGGTCACTACACCACAAACACCACACCACTCGACCATACCCTACGAACACGAGCACACACCATTCCTCCCAAGTTTCCACTTCCACATTCAACTCACTCACATTCCAACCAAGATTTCCAAGGTATGCCTCATTTCCACCCTAATTTTCTTTCTTTCTTTTTTTCATCATGTGATATTGGAATGTTTAATTGAGGAGATGTGGCTTAGATAGATGTTGGATTGTGTAGTGTTGAATCAATTTTTGGCTTGGATTGTCCCCATTATGTTAGAGAAATCTTTGCAATAACATGATGCATTCTACGTGTTCGATGAAATGTCTAAGTACACATTTTCCCTTTTGATGGCTCTTTTCGACTCTCCACTTGTTTTCCATGTGCTCTACAATGCATTTCATGTTCCTATTCCTTTCCCATTGCAATTGCTTCCATCGATGTCACCATATGAGAGACATGGCTATGACGTGTCACCTCACTACACCTACTTTGCTCATCGATTTCCCTACCCAAATGATGTCCGAATTTAATGAAATCTTGATATGTGCTAGACTACCTTGCATATTTTCCTATGCCTAGGGGATGCCCAGGAAAATCTCAATTTTCCTCGACGGTGTCCGAGGGTGAATATCTTAGTTGACCATGGCCTATTTTCGCAACTTGCATATACTGAGCTAAATTATTGTTGGTACTTCACATGTTTGCACTTTTATATCTACGAGTACACAACCGCCATTATTTCTTTATATATTAACGTAAGTTTGGGGGATTTCTACATTATCTTTGGTCGTTCTTGCACTTCACTCTTCTAGACTCATTTTGGCTCTTTTACTTCCTGCAGGATGCCACCGAAACGCATTTCAAGAGGTAAAGAAAAGGTTGGGTCCACCTCTGGCACAGCCCGCACCCAAATACTTGAAGAGGGTGAGCAGTGTTTTCTAAGCCTCGGGGTTCATATCAAATACACAGACGTCATCTCTCATTGGCAACTACATGCTAAGAGACCGGTTAAGCTGGTGGATTTCTCGAGGTTTGAATTGACTATATTGGTTAATAATTGTGGATGGGAAAAATTGGTGAAAAGACCACACCCCGTCTACGAAGGTCTAGTCTGGGAATTCTACGCCAATTTTAACAAGGACATCGACACACCTGGGTCGAAACACCATCACCAAATGTGGGTTTAGGACAAATGGTTGATGTTTACGCCAAAGGTGATTCAGGACTTTTACAGGCTTAACCGTGATCATATAGTCCCAATACCTGGGACTTTCTATGGCTTGAAGTGGTGGAGGTTTTGATAGGGTATGAAAATGTATGGCCTTTAGACACAGATGAGTGGTACCAGATTGAACTCACACCATCCATCGCCATCCTATGGCTCTTCATTTGCTATAACATTGAGTCGACCCGACATCGCTCCACTTTCCCGAATCCTAAAGCTAGCCTACTTTATCACTTGGTTTGAGGGCAAACGATCGATCTCGCCTCCCTTATCTATGAAGAAATCCATACATAGGGACTTTCGAAAAACCATCGAAATCTGCAAGCACACCACGTCACCATCCCATCAGGGAAACTTCCAGTCAAGTCCAGCCCATTCATTAAACGCAGCTCACTAGAAGCTCAGGATAGAGCACAAATTAAGCACCATGAAGCGCAAATGAGAGCTCACCAGGGACAGTAGGCGTACATGGTACTGGGACAGAGGATATGGATATACCACAGACAGCAGCACTGCCACCACCACCTATTGGGGTAGACACACACATCTTGCGGCATATGTTTGCCACCATGACTGGCTGCGACAGAGACATGCAGAACTTACAACAGGCATTTGGGGCTATGAGCACGGACATACAGTAGGTGCGGGCAGATGCCCTCGCCTCCGACACTTTGGCATCTGATACTAGTCGGGAGACCCTCACATCCAGGAGAGCATTCGAGATGATGACTGAGAGATTGAGCTTATATACCGATCGGGTGGATGATATACAGCTCCAGATTGATGAGATAGTAGATCGCTTGGGCAGCCTTGCGGCTGAAGTACAGAGATAATCAGGTCTACTCCAAGAGCATTCAGAGCTGATTCATGGGCAGTCCGTGCTACTACAGGAGCAGTCAAAGATGATGAGACATATCCTTGCACGACTGGCTCCTCCACAGGATGTTGGTCTTAGTTTTCTTCCTCCACCGTCATCACCACCTCCTTTTTTATCAGGGAGTTTCATATCTCCCATCTCTTGGTTTATATCCACTTTGTCATTCACCTTCTATATCTTACCTTACATTTTAAATATTGGGGCAATGTTGGACTAAGTTTAGTGTGGTAGAATTTGTATGACAATCTAAGGCATTCGCATAAGACTGTTGCATTGTATTGCATTGCATTCCCTTCCTGTCATTGGGTGCTTGTTTACTTCATATGAATTTTGCTTCTATGTTTGAATGCTTGTTGGTTGTTTTTTTATCTTACTTTCAGTTTTGTTGATTGTTTGTAAAAAAAAAAAGTTCTACTTTAGTATTTTTTTTTTTGTGCTTGTGTGGGTTTAATGGCCTTGCCGGCAATGATGAGAATATTGGAAGCAATATAGCTATGAAGTGTGAAAATTGTGCATGTTAAATTGATCGATAGTTGTCTATGTGGAGAATTGACATTTTTTTTCGCACAATACTTGTGCTAGGCATGCTAAGCTAATGATGGGATACATGTATTACAGTAGCGTTGAACATGATAGGTCAACCCCGAAAGAATCTATTACACTTATCGATAAACCAACATTTTAGAAGTTTGGAGATCATTTAGCTATTATAGGGGAACATTGAGATGAGTAGGGATTCTGTTGCGTTTTTTTATCGCAAGTGTACGATATCGAACAAGTAATATAGTGGACCTAAGAGTCCGGATTATCGTTCTCACGAAACTATACTTTAGTATTGGATATATTTCTCCTACTACTATTTGATGAAAATAAACAAACTCTAAATTCAGATTATAAGGAATATATATGTTTTAGAAGAACTAAATTCCTAGAAAGAATGAAAATTTATGAAAGAATATTGGAGACAAACAGATCAAAGATTCAAATATGCGAGAAGTATTAGGGCAGAACAATTTCACCTAATGATCACCTTAGTTATCAATTCAAGATTCTAGCCTAATGTAGTGTTCGATCGAATTCTCCTACGGTATTCAATTTACCCCTCTCGAGTTCTCATTGAGCCTATTTAACTAAATTAATTCCATATCTCTATGCAAATTCTCATTAGTTAAACGAATTAAGGCACTATGAATTCATATAACGACCGCAGCACTTAGTATAGGTATCTCTACACGTTATACCTCGTTACCGAATTTTATTACACGTTCTAAGTTTCGAACTCACCTCTCAACTCGTAAGAAACTCAATAGATCATCAAATTATTGGGCAGATAATTTAAAGCATTGCACTCATAATAAAATCAACACATGAAATAATAAACTCAGAAATTCATGAATTTAATAACTAAGGGTTTCAAAAGATTACATTGTTCGTCCGAATAATAAAATTAGCTACTCATAATCAAAGAAATGAAATAAATAACAAAACTTGAATATATCACCGGATTTAAATGATACAAAAGTTGGAAAAGAATTATTTCTTGCACCAAGATCTTCTTCCGCTTCCAATTCTTGATTTTGATTCGAATCCGTGATGTAAATCTTCTCGCAAATTCTACGTTTATCTTGTGTTTTTCTCTCTATTTTACAAGGTGTGGAACCTTTATTTCTGCCTCTCTTGGCTTATTTATACTTCTCATACATCCTTGGCCAATTTGGAGTCCTTTTTGTGGGCTTTTTCGTAGCCTAAAAAATACCCTATTTTTCTTTGCGGTGCGGTGCTTGAGCGCTAGGTTTCAGCGCTTGAGCACCGCGAATTTAACCAGAGCAGCGCTTGAGCGCTACCTTTGTAGAGCTTGAGCGCTACCCTCAGCGCTTGAGCGCTACACATCTGTTAAAATTCATCCTATTTTATTTTTCGGCGCTTGGGCGCTATTTCCGGGCGCTTTAGCGCCAAATTTCTGCTCCATTTCTTTATTTACTTTGCTTCAAAAACTCTTTTTCATCATTTCATCATTCCTTCAACCAAAACACTAGCAAACACATTAAATTCGTTCGATAATCAACATATTAATCAAACAAATGAAGCTCCAACGGTACAAAATTCATGTGCAAAACACACTCATCAAATTCCATGCGTGAAAATTGTGTTGTGTGGGCTAATGAGAAAAAATGAGGTAAAAGTTTCAAGTTAGAGGTTAGTTCTAGAAATTGGGTGTCTAAAAGAAAAGGGGTCTTGTATTAATCATTGAATAAATAAAGACATTTGTTCGAACCTTTATAACTTGAGTAATTAAGCCTGGGAGGATTTAAAACCTAGTATCCTATGATCATCTAACTTGGGAGTCATCGGCCTAAAGCTAGCTACAAGAGTTATATAGAAAGCAAATGAAGGATGTCATAAAAAAATTATATCCATTGATGAATAATATACATGCTTCTATGTATGGAATGTACTGATTAACTTCAGAAACCCGGTTGATAGAATCATATCTCTAATGCGAAACAAGTAACTTAATTGAGTCTTAACGGTTGAAACAATCAAAGAAATAGGAGAATCTTTGCTTGTTGAAGTGTGAACTTGTGACTATGAGATTTATCCAAATTAAAAGAGGGTAATGACTTAAGTAAATCAAAAACTCTACTCTAGAGCACATTCCAGGATCTTTGAGCGAAAAGAATAAGTTTATGGGGTGTGTGTATCTTTCGAACACAGGAAGGAAACATTTAACTATTGTAGGTCAGGATTTGTACCCATCATCAGTTTAGTATACTTTGCATGATTATGCACCCACATACACATCAAGTTCTGCAGACGATAGGTGGAGGTTGATTTAATTTTGCACTCTTGAAACTGTTCGTTTTGTTTATTACTGAATTCTGATCCTAAGACGTGGCAGGCTATTAAACTATATTTTATGTAGAGTTAAGTCATCATCTTATTTGAGAACAAACAACAGTTAAAGTTTGGGGGATTTGATAAGTTCATTTTGCGCACTTAATTATGCCATAAAACATGAGCGATTGTTGATATAAATGCTTGAAAATGGCTTAATTCGATATAAATTTTGTTTGCAGGAATACGTTGATAGAATGCATGAGATGTAGGCGAAAAGGGGAAAACCATGGCTCTACCATGCAACCACATGGTAGACACACCATGCGGTCGCCCAGCCTTCAACAGGACACACCTGGGAGCAATTTAGTTAGCCCATGCGATTGCATGGTATGTTTCGGGGGCGAGAATTTTTTGTTTCCTTATTCAACTCAACTACGTATGGAATGGTATCTTAAGACCCTATTTAACCCTACGCTCGTCCAGAACTAGGGGCTATGCATTCTTTGAGAGAAAACACATTGGAGAGCTAACAAGAAGACGAGAACAAGGATTTTCACTTCATGGTTCAAGATTTCAAGATTTAATTCAAGTTTTTGGTGATGTTTTCTGTTTATTATTTTTATTGTTCTTTTATTTTATCCATGTTAGGCTAGACTTTTTATATACTAGGTGAACGATGAATCTCGCATTGTGATCTTTTAATTTCTATTTTGCAATTTGATATTTAAACACGTTTGATAGATGTTGAATGATTTATATACACTTTCTTGCATCTACGATTATAGTGCACGATAATTGTGTGAGTTTAAGTGGTTTATTTTAAGCATTCGAATGAACGGAAATAAACTCAACAAGGTATAAATCATCGTAGGGTTCATAGGGATAGAAATATATCACTATGCTTTACGTAAATCTCTAAATATTTACAAAATGTCATGCATTCTTGTATATTGCATTTGTCATAGATATATAGTCAAATGGTATGTTAGAATATGTTCAATTCTACTCGAAATAGATTGTTGGATAAATTAGAAACATTGATATTTCAACCAATTCACCGTGTTATCAAAATGTGAAATAGAGGTTAAAATGGAACTTTACTTGGTGATTCGGGATCCTAGTGTGCTTTTTCATACATTAATTTCATTCAAATCTTTTGCATTGAAACGTCATTTTTGCAGTTAAGTGGTAATTTTAGTTTAATTTGCATGTTAGTTATAGTTTAATTATAGAAACTGAAAAACTCACCTCAAATTTAATATATTCGATTAAGGTCGCGATAATAAAAATCAAGTTAAATCAATCCCCGTGGGAACGATATTCGAAATTCTAGGATTTCCACTTCATTACTTGTCAACGAACCGTGCACTTACGGTTATTTAAATTCGAAACGTATCTTCGTGAACAGTATGTTTCAATACAGGGTCGAATATCATAATTGTATATTTTCATATGAATAATCTAATATCTTGGTAAAATTAACTTGTTGGGTATGTTTAGTATACAAGATTGAATGGAATAAAAAAAATTTCATAGGTACCGTTCTTTATTAATTCAGCCTAGACTCTTCCGTATCATATATCGTATGTAGTATTGTTAGTTAAGGCATGATTAACCTGGGAATGTCTGTGTAGCTCTAAAACGAGCTTTTAAATAAGGAGATGTAATGGATTATTGTTGCGTTACACAGAATTATTGAATTAAAGAATTAAGGGTCTCAATAGATTACATTGTTTGCCCTAATAAGCAATTTAGCTAAATATGATGAAAAAGATGAAATAAATAAACATATTCGAAAACATCACCGGATTTAATTGATAAAAAAGATGGAAAAGAATAAGCTCTTGCACCAAGATCTTCTTCTGCTTCCAATCTTTAATTTGAACTCGAATTCTTGATACATTTCTTCTCGCGAATTCCTCTTCGATCCTGTGTTTTTCTCTCAATTTTACAAAGTGTGGAACCCTCTTTTCATTGTGTGGGAACCCTCTTTTCAATGCCTCATTAGGTTTATTTATACTTTTTTTACACGTCCTTGGCCAAAATGGAGTTGTTTTTATGGGCTTCTCGCGGCCCAAACAACAAAATCTAAAAATTGATGGTGTTGGCCTAGGCGCCATAATTGGGCGCTACAAATTTGTAAAATTATCAGTGTTCTGGCGCCTGGGCGCTGCCTTGCTAACATTCTGCGTCTTTTTCAGTATTTTTATCATAACATTTTCTCCCGATATCCGATTAAGGCAATCCAAAATGTATTGGAAATATAACTCAAAGGGCTACAATGTTGATAGAAATATCTCTTTTCCAATTCGAATGTTTACCAGGCCAAAAATGGATCTCAATCTCCAACTAGAAATTTAGACATCATTGTGCGGTTGAAAATTGATTTGTTTTCACTCCTTTTGATTTTTAGTTGTATCCATTTGACCCCTAAAATTCTAGAGTCTTCATCGTTAGCTTCAACACAACTTTTGAGTATTTGCACTTTAGCCCTCAAACTTTAGGTCTTGCACTTTTTCGCTTCTTTCTTTCAATTTCACTTCCATTCATTGAGTCTCACCTAATAACACTTTATATAATAAACTAGCTATAATTCCATTAAAATAATTATGAAATATCAATATTTTAGAGCCCGAATAAGTGTATAAAATTCACTTATCAATTATAATTTCACTAGTTCGTATTAGCTTCCATTTGGCAAAGTTTATAAATAGTTTATAAATGATCGAACGTCATTTTCTATCACCGTTTTATAAATCTCCCCTAATAGCTTCCGTTTGACAAATTCATAAACTATTTATAAAGAGAGAAATAGCGAGTGGAATCATAATAGTCGTACAAAATGTGTAGATAATAAATAATTAATAATTATGAATGTACCGCTGAAAATAATTTTTGATTTTGAATGAAATTATAAATTAGTTTCTAAAATTGATTATATTGTTGACTTTACACGCCATATGTTCGAGGAAAGTCCTTTCGCAAGATCAACTACATGTACTCACACACGAGATCCCTTAATTTTTGTCCTTTTCTCATTAAGTTGCTTTATAGTTATTGTTTGGGAAAGACAATTAGCATATTTTTAGGAGAAATAATGGTGGGACCATGAAATGGGCAAATAATTAGTAGTATTGAATATATGGTTGAAATTAAAGTTTGACTTAATTATAGAAGTAACTTATTAATTTTCTAAAAATGTTTGCCAAACTGAGGCATATTCTTTGATTGATCGATATGTCCCCTCCTTTTTTTCTCATTCTATCGAATATGTTTTAGAGATACGAACTATTTATAGACATTTAAATTCTACGATAACATTTTTAGAGAGAACTAGCATTTCATAATCTCCACGATAATGCTATATGATCTAGTGATGTCTATGGTATGAAGAAATGTGAACAAATTTCACATTGTTATACATGGAGTAAATATTAAATTTATAAAGGATTGAGTTACACCTTTGGATGAAATCGAAATTTCCAATAAATGGTTATGCTCTGAACTTAGCAATGTACATGCTCAAGATGAAACCTCAATTGCAGTTGAGTGAAGGTTTGGATCCTAGTCAATCATTATGGCTGAAAAAATATGTTGTTGGCTCTGAAAGGCGAAAGATTAGAAGAGTTGGGTCTTGTGGGAACATATAATCCTCCCTGATTTGAGGAAGGAGACAATTAGAATAGCACTTGAAGGGGGATCGAGATGATGTGGTGTTTCATTCAAAAGGAGAATTTTAGAAAAATGTAAACATTACAAGTAGATTTGACTACTTTCAATAGGTTAACCCTTTTTGGATGAAACCTCAATTATACTCGGTGAATATCATATTATTTAGTTCATACAACCCACGGAAGTACAAATAATTGCAAGAATAATTAGCTAGAAACATAGACATTTTTTATGGTAGAGTATAGACAATACTAAATTAGGAAAGAAGAAAATAAGCAAAAATCTTGTCTACTATCAAATCCAACTAACATTGTGTACCAAATACAGTAGAATTCATACATTTGAATAATGTTTTGAAATTTCTGAATTGTTTTCTCTACCAGCAAACCATTGAACTGTTCTCTTTGCAATGGGAAACCAAAGCCTTCAAACTTTTTCATCCTTTACAATATTTACTGGAGATGATAATTCATTCATCTTGCTTCTTGTACTGAATCCTGTAAACCTTGAAATATTTGTAATCTCAGACATTGACCTCTTCTCACCTGGATCCAATGATCCTGTCGTCGTCTTTTTGTCTAAATCTATGTTATCAGTACAAGGAGAGCTTGAAGTGGCAGTTGTAATAACGTTAGAATGGTCCAATCGTTTTCTTTCCGTATCTTCCTTAATCTTCAAAACTTGTCTCTTGGCTGAAAGTTCATTGGTGAATCTTCCGCTGTTCGACTCGAATTGCTTGAATCGTTTGCTTGACATAACATTGAGCATCTCGGAATTTAGAAACATTTGGTCTGAAGTGTTGACATCACTCCACCTGCTTTTACAAATTAAATTGGAAACAATGATCTTGTGCTTAAATTTGTGCAAGGTTTCCCTGTCACTATTGCTATCTTTTGGAAGCAAAACCTCATCTTCCTTCCCCTTGCGACAATTTGGAACATGTTTACCATATTGAATCTCGATGACCTATTTTGATCTTGCTCTCTTTGAACGAAAAGCTCAAGATTTAGTTTTTCTGTCAGATTGCACGAATTACTGGGGTACGTATAGCTTTTTGTATACGTCGAACTACTCAAGTCTCCCACATCAAACTTGTACTTGCAAATGGGGCAGCTTGAGTGATTTTCGAGCCACTTATCAATGCAGTTAGTGTGGAATGCATGCCTGTACTTTGGCAACAATCGAAGAACTTCAGTCTCCTCAAATCTTGATAAGCACGCTGCACATTCTTGGCCTTCTTTCGACCCCTGTTGAAATAATAGAGTAATGTGACACTTTTGTTGTCTTTAAACAATTGTATTTTGGTTGTCATTTGGTTACATATTTTGGTCAAAGCTTACACTATGATATGATGTAAAGTTAAGCTAGTTGTGAGCTACTACAAGTTGTGTATTGTCTAAGTATGACATTGTTGTAGTAGGTACAAAAGGGTGATTAGATGTGTCTCCTTGTATTATGCTTTGGATATATATAAATAGAGTCTTGTAAAAAATTATGTTTAAGTAATGAAAAATGTCTGATTTCTTCTCCTCTTGTTAGTTCAATATCCAACAGTGGTATCAGAGCTGAAAAAATCGATCTTTGAAAGGATTAAAAAGGGTAGAAATTGCTGAAAAAACAGAGAAAAAAGAGAGGAAAAATCGGTGAGTGTGCTGCATATACGGTGAGGGCAGTGCATATACGGTAAGGAGAGTGCAAATCCGGTATTTTCAAATACGGTGAGTAGTGTCAAACCTGGTAAGTCTCTTGCGAATTCGGAAAATTCATCCTCTCTGTTTTCTTTTTCTTCTGAGCGATTCTTGAGAGAAAACAAGTAAGAAACCTTCACCAACCAAACGAGTGTGAGTGATGGCTTCAACTGGTTTTTCAGCACCCCTTCCTTCAGCCTTCAATGGAGAAAATTACGATATTTGGGCTGCCAAAATGAAGGCTTATTTGAAAGTCTATGATCTGTGGGAAATCATAGAAACTGGAGAAGAACCACCACCACTTAGAGCAAATCCTACTATAGCTCAAATAAAGTAGCATAGTGAGGAGGTTGCAAAAAAGTTTAAGGCTTTATCCTGCATTCAATCTGCCGTTTCTGATTCAATCTTCACCAGGATCATTACCTGTGAAACAGCAAAAGAGGCTTGGGATAGATTGCTTGAAGAATTTAGGATAAATGCAAGGATGAGGCAAATGCAAGTCCTCAATCTCAGGAGGGAGTATGAGTCACTAAAAATGAAGGAGACTGAATCTGTCAAAGATTACTCTGACAGATTGATGAAGGTGGTGAACAAAATAAGGTTGCTAGGGGATGAGTTATCTGATAAGCGTGTGGTTGAAAAAGTGCTTATCAGTTTACCCGAAAAATTTGAGGCAAAAATCTCTTCACTTGAAGATTCTAGAGACTTGTCTGTCATTACCTTATCTGAGCTCATAAATGCATTGCAAGCAACAGAGCAAAGGAGGTTATTTTGACAAGAAGAACAAGTAGAAGGAGCTTTATTTGCCAAGGGAAAGTATAAAGCTCAACTAAGTGTTGGTGTGAAGAGACAACAATTTGAAAAGAGAAAGGGAGAAAGCAGCAAGACTTCAGGAAAAAATGAAGGCTACTTTCCCTGTCCTCATTGCAAGAAAACAGGCCATTCTCCTAAATGGTGTTGGTACAGGCTAGGAGTCCAATGTAGAGCATGTAAACAATTTGGACATGTTCAAAAAGTGTGCAAGAATCAGAAAGAGAAGCATGAAACTCAACAGGCTCAGAGGTAGAAAATCATCAGCAGGAGGAGCACTTGTTCACAGCAGTAAATGAAGGAGCCTGCAGCAGTGTGGAGATGTGGCTACTGGACAGTGGATGTACTCACCATATGACCTCTAATTCCAGCATATTTGTAAAGCTTGATGATAGCTACAGATCAAGGGTTAAAGTTGGGAATTGAGAGTTTGTAGAAGTGAAAGGAGTTGGTGAAATATCAGTGCAAACCGTGACAGGTACCAAGTATATTTCTGATGTGTTATATGTACCTGATATTGATCAAAATTTGATAAGTGTTGGTCAACTGATTGAAAAAGATTATACTTTGGTATTTAAAGACAAAAGTTGCACTATATTTGATTCAAAAAATCAAGAAGTGATGACTATTGGCATGAGGAATAGAAGTTTCCCTTTAGAATGGAAAACTGTAGGTGATCAGGCACTTACAAGTACTGTCATTGAGTCTTCACTATGGCATAAAAGATTTGGGCATGCTAATTATACATCACTTAGACAATTACATGATTTAAAGCTTGTTGAAAACTTGACTTAAATCAGCAAAGATGATGGTTGTGTATGTGAAATCTGTCAACTGGGAAAGCAAACTAGGCTGCCATTCCCTGTAAATCAGTCTAGAAGGACTTTAGAAAAATTGCAGCTTATCCATTCTGATGTATGTGGTCCAATGAGAACTCCTACCTTGAGTGGCAGCAAGTATTTTGTTCTGTTTATTGATGATTTAACCAGAATGTGCTGGGTATACTTTCTGAGGCAGAAGTCTGAGGTTGCTGCTGTTTTCCAAAGGTTTAAGAACCTAGTTGAAAATGAGAGCAACTGTAAAATAAAGGCCATTAGATCAGATAATGGAACTGAATATTGCTGTAGTCAGTTTGACAAATTCTGTGCTGACATGGGAATACAACATCAGTTAACTATTCCATATTCTCCCCAGCAGAATGGTGTTTGTGAAAGGAAGAACAAGACAGTTATGGAGATGGCTAGGTGTCTGATGTTGGAGAAGAAGGTGCCTAAGGAATTTTGGGCTGAGGCTGTAAATACTTCAGTCTATTTACTCAATAGGTTACCTACTAAATCATTGGTTAAAAAGACATCATATGAGGCCTGGTATGGATTGAAACCAGATGTCTCCCATCTGAAGGTTTTTGGGAGCATTTGCTATACTCATATACCAGATGTGAAGAGGGATAAGTTGAGCCAAAAAGCTGAGGTTGGAGTACTAATTGGGTACTGCAGTAATGCCAAAGGCTATAGGGTGTTCAATCCTCATAGCAAGAAGATAATCTCCAGCAGAGATATCAAGGTTGATGAAGAAGTCTCATGGAATTGGGAATCAAAATCTGAGAACAGAACTGAGACTCCAAGACTGATTCCTCAAAATGAAGATGCTGGTAATGATGAAGAGGATGAAATGGTAGGCGAAGCTGAACCTGAAAGTGACTCAGATTCAGAAAATGAAGCATTGAGGACTAGACCACTAGCTGATGTATATGCCAGGTGCAATTCAGCTCAACTTGAGCCCTCAAACTTTGCAGAAGCTGAGAAATCTAAAGACTGGATGTCTGCAATGAAGGAGGAGCTAAACATGATTGAGAATAATGAAACCTGGGTGCTAGTTGACAGGCCAAACAGTAAGAATGTGATTGGAGTCAAGTGGGTGTACAAGACCAAATTGAATCCGGATGGTTCAATTAACAAGCTGAAGGCCAGGCTGGTTGTGAAAGGATATGCTCAACAACTTGGGATTGATTTCACAGACACTTTTGCACCAGTAGCAAGATATGAAACTATCAGATTATTATTTGCTATAGCTGCTCAAGGTAATTGGAAAATTCATCAGCTGGATGTTAAGTCAGCTTTCCTAAATGGCTACTTAACCGAAGAAATCTTCGTTGATCAACCTGAAGGTTTTCTAGTGACAGGAGCAGAGGACAAAGTCTATTTGTTAAAAAAGGTTTTGTATGGTTTGAAGCAAGCTCCAAGAGCATGGTATAGCAGAATTGATGAACACTTGTGTAGCCTCGATTTCAATAAAAGTGTAAATGAGCAAACACTTTACATCAAGCATTTGAAGAAATAAGTGATTGTCATTTCTCTGTATGTTGATGACCTGTTAATAATCGGCAGCAGTCAAGAGCTAATTGAGCAAGTGAAAGAGGATATGAAGCAAGCATTTGAGATGACTGATCTTGGAGAAATGCATTATTTCCTCAGCATGGAAATAAGTCAGTCACAAGAAGGGATCTTTATCTGTCAAAAGAGATATGTCAAGGAGATGCTAAAGAAATTTAGCATGGAGAATTGCAAACCAGTAAGCACTCCTTTGATGCAAAATCTGAAACTAATTAAGGATGATGGAGGCAGGAAAACTGATGAAAAGACATATAGAAGCTTGGTAGGAAGTCTCTTGTATTTGACCATTACAAGACCTGATATTACCTTTGCTGCAAATCTGCTCTCCAGATTCAGACAAGAACCAACTGAAATGCATTTCCAAGCAGCAAAGAGAGTTCTTAGATATATCAAAGGAAATGCTGAAATGGGAATCTGGTTCAAAAAATCAGAAAACCTGGATTTAACTGGATATACGGACAATGATTGGGCAGGTTCGATGGATGATATGAAGAGCACCTCAGGATATATTTTCTACTTGGGTTCGAGTATTATCTGCTGGAACTCAATGAAGCAAAAAACAGTTGCTCAATCAATTGCTGAGGCAGAGTTTATTGCAGCATCTGAAGCAACAAATCAAGCTATCTGGTTAAGGAAAGTCATGGAGGATCTTAACTACAGACAAACTGAAGCAACCGTGATTTATTGTGACAATCAGTCAGCTGTGGCTATGGTTAAGAATCCAGTGTTTCATGGTAGAACAAAACACATCAAAATCAAGTATCATGCAATTAGAGAAGCTCAAGAACATCTTGAAGTGAAGTTGATGCATTGCTGTTCTGCTGATCAGTATGCCGACATTTTGACTAAGGCACTACCAAAGGAAAGGTTTGGAACACTAAGAAAATGTCTTTGTGTTTCCAACAAAAGTGTCAAGGAGGAGTGTTGAAATAATAGAGTAATGTGACACTTTTGTTGTCTTTAAACAATTGTGTTTTGGTTGTCATTTGGTTACATATTTTGGTCAAAGCTTACACTATGATATGATGTAAAGTTAAGCTAGTTGTGAGCTACTACAAGTTGTGTATTGTCTAAGTATGACATTGTTGTAGTAGGTACAAAAGGGTGATTAGATGTGTCTCCTTGTATTATGCTTTGGATATATATATAAATAGAGTCTTGTAAAAAATTATGTTTAAGTAATGAAAAATGTCTGATTTCTTCTCCTCTTGTTAGTTCAATATCCAACAACCCCTCGAGGGAGGAAAACCTGAAAAATGGAAGCGACTCAATTATTAATGAATCAATACCAGAAAACCGGGATCCTGATGCAAGAAGCACACGAGGACCTTGTTCATCATTCGACTGATAATAAGATACTGGTCCGTGACAGAACTTCGCATAAGCTACAATGAAAAACGTTAAGCAGAACATAATTAACAGAACTATAAGAACCGCTGCCATCCTTGGATGAAGTGGATTCACGTCATGTTCGTTGGAGAAATCTTGAGCTTCAGCACATATAAACAAGAAGATTATAGCAATAAACTCAAATTTTTCCATTGAGTAATCGAGCAGGGCTCACTTATTTTTCTTCAAATTTTCGAAAACTTGGCTTTTTGAATAGCATACTTCTTTCTGGAAATCAATTGAAAACACTGTTCTTAAGGATTTAGTTCAGCAAGTTTCTTAAACTATTAAATAAATTATGGTCCTGTATGCTTGATTCTTTGTTACTCTCTTTGGATTTTTCTGTCCGTCCCAATTGAACAACATAATTTATTCGAAGGAGCATCTTCAAGTGTGTGCTGATTCAAAACCTGACAGAGACATGGTGCCAAATAGTAGCTTTCAATTGAGAGAGAAAAACTTGTAAACTATTAACCCTTTGAAATCTTGTTTCTAGAGGGTTTGGTTAAGTTTTATCTTGATTATTCAATGCCTATGTAGTATATACAATATTGGATGAAAGGAAATGAGGCAAACTGCAGCTAGAGTTCCCAGAACAAAAAGATTGTGTCAACTTGTAAGGAATAACATTTGTTGGGTTAGGAAAGCCCATGTTTGGGATCTTTTATTGCAGCCCAAAGCCCATTAGGGTTTTGAAGATGAGTTTAAATACAAGAATATAGATAAAAAAAAATGGCCCTAGCCATTTTTCAAAAAAAGAGAGGAAAAAAAAGACTCTTTTTGCGTCCAGATTTCATGAAAGCTGTGATCCCGAGTTGTTCGTTGACCAATCAAGCTGAAATTTTGGAGGAGAGATTCACTAGATAAGGGGCTACAATCTATACAGTAGAGATTGGATTTTGAGCTTGGGAAGTTCATGTGCATGAATAGTAACCACGGGTGTGTGGGTATATTTTTCTATTTCGTATTATATAGTCAAAATCTTTGTTATCTTGATAAAATATACGTTGTAGCATCTAGTTGTGGTTAGAGAAAAATTTGTGTTCATTAGTTGGTTGATAGCGGAGGTTTTGACTAAACTAGGTCCTATGATTTTTATTCCTCACACTCGGAAAGTTTTTCATGTAAAATAGTTGCGTATGTTCTTGTAATTTGGTGTGAATGTCTTCTTTAGAATATATTCAGCATATATGGGGAGAATAATTATTCCGCCATATGTCTATTTATTTGAATATCTCCAAACATAGCATTTTCTACTTATATTGCGGAAAGTGGTAGAGTTAGTGGTGTCAAACTAGGTTGGGGAATGTCCGGCTCGGAAGAAGACATCGGTGGCCAGACATCAAACCATGGTGGTAAAAGTTGATGAAAGTTTATTGAGTGGTAACCTACTTAAATGTAGTTAAACTATCGTGATGTATTTTCTTGTAAATTATTGATTTGAATGAATTTCATATTGTAAATCGTACAATTTATTTCATAAACACGAATGAGAATTCATATTTATTTATCTATCATATATTTTAAAAAAGTTCGATAATCGGCCTACCCATGAAAATAGACCACATAGAAACGTGGTGAACCGGGCATGGTCCAGCCTACCACAAAACCCGAACCAACTCATGAGCCTTCACAGGCCTTTCTCAAACAGGTCCAGCCCATTTACCACGAGTTGTCGTAAGTGTCATTAACAATCACGGTTTTCAACTTTAAAATTCAAGTGGAAATTACATCCATCCGGACATTTCAACTTCACAATTCAAAAATAAGATTTACAAGTTTTTTTATTCAAAAAGCATATAATAATTCAATTTTGTTAATATTAGTAAATATATTGTAAAATTAAATTAATACAATACACATATATACCCAACCAACTCAACTACCCACCTAAAACCCTAATCATCTTCCTATTTTATTTTCTTCCTATCCCTTCTCTCTACTCTCCCTATCCCTACCAATGGAAAATGTCGTCGGATCTCCGCAGTAACAATGCTACGATTGTAGTGAGCCGTGACTACAAAAATCTACAACGTTCAATCATCGGGATCCGTAGTGAACAAATGACGAGGAGATCTATAGTGGCACGATTTGTTATAGTGGCGAATTAGATTGAGATCCTTGGCATCGCTCTCCATGGTGTTACAGTTTTATGCTTTTTGGATTAGATCTGTTTAATTTGAGTTTTTTTATGTTGGTTGCGTAGATGGCGGTGTTGGTGCAGTTGGTAGTTGTGGTGGTCACGATGGTGTAGGCGATGGTGGTATAGCCATTGTGGTGATAATTAGTGGTGGTGTTGGTTGTCATCATTGTAGTGATTTGGACGGTGGTGCTGTTGGAGGCAGTGGTGAGGTTATGGTCACATATTATTTGATTGATTGTGACCAATTAATTGGTTAATGTGTGACAATAAAAAATACGTGATCAATAAAATAGATAATTTTTTGACTAATAAATAATATGCTACCTAGAAATTTGTTAATTGTAACCAATAATTTGTGAACATGAAATAAGTTGTTACTTATAAAATTTGTAGTTTGTGATCAAGGAATAATGTGTGACCTATTAATTTGATAAAGTTTTGTCTGAGAAATAAGTTGACCTATAAAATTTGAAATTTGTAATTCTAAAGTTTGTAATTGTGATTAATATATAACTGTGATCATAAATTTTATAATATCGTGACTTTAATATATTTAATTAATAAAATAATTTTTTAATTATTTTTTTAATAAATAAAATTTAATTAATATATGGTTTTTGAAATAATGAACCTTGTTTCTTTGATATGAAATGGGTCATATACTTATTTTTGACATGAAATTTTCCCAAAATTCAATTTCGAGAGCAACTATTCCTTTAAGAGTGTCTGATCTCTTCTGGAAGAGTTTCGTAAGTGTCACCATATTATTTCATCCATATGCAACAACCGTTACACATTTACAGGCATTTATTTATTCTCTCTCCCTCATTATAAACTACTCTCCCAATCCAAAGAAAAAAAAAATATACTTATTACAAAAGGACTTCATTGAGTGAAAGTACTGTCGACCTCTAGTTATGCTTTTCTCAATAAACTCGATATTGCTTGTTACACGAGGCAACTTGTATCAGCTTTCAATACTTTCAAAAGAAAGTTACTTTTAAGCATAGCCATAATATGATCGACAGTGTAGCAGCTAGAATGCTAAATCAAATACCTGTACGACTTGGGATCAAAATCCGGACAATATTAACTGTAGCAGATCCAAATGAATTCGTTGGTTTTAACGTATTGGCATGAAAGCTCCATGGAATCCATATGGGACTCTGCTTGGTAGTGTAATCTTGGCGACTGGCCCATCTGAAAGTTTCTGTGTGTCAACTATATAAACCTATAGCCAAGAAATATACATGTTATTTTACCATCAACTAATCAAAGATAACACTTTTTAACATTCAAACTATGGCAAGACAACTTACTTGAGATATATTATTGTCTTCATTGTGTACATATGTAATGATCCATCCACCATCTTCTTCACGACTCTCGGGTTTTGCAACAAAGGCAGCTCCGGTGCAAAATGTATTCTGTGGAAACTTATGATACTCGACCTTTATCAACTCTTCTTCGAGTTGCCCCTTATCCTGGTTCAAAAAAACTCATTTCTAAGGAGATCAGCAAAATGGGCACACTGTTAGGGATTAAACACTGATCCAATCCTGATAGAAATAATGAATAAAACAGAAACAGAAACACACGGAAGACGCTCCCCTCAAATCCCTTTATATATAGCATAGGAAAATAGGAAATTCCGCCATGAAGGGGATAACTCAACAGTATATAAGGCTCCACAAAGTCCAATATACACTAGGAGAATATAGAAGGGAAGTTTACCAGGAGAAGTTCGAGTTTCCTTTCCTTGAAGTAAAGTTTGGCTAGCCCTCCATATTTTGCCATGCCTGTGGGAAACTTTTACTATCCATTAATAGTTACGACAACTTTTAAGAGGAAAATGTAATTTTACCTGATATGAAGCTTGCATTTGAATCGACCACCTGTGTGTACCCAAACTTATTATCAAGACCAATGGACTTTTCATTTATGATCGGAAAATCCATAGAATATTTGGTTCCAGTGAGATTTCTCTCTTCCACCTCTCCGGAATGCATATTCAATCTCCATTCATATGCACGAGAGAAAAATGATCCTGCTTGTGATTTTTCATCAATTTCTTCAATGGAACTTATATGCTCAAACCCTTTAGAAAACCATTCAAATTTGTTTATGCCATAATCAGGTCCTGGTATGACTGAACCACGGGCTCGACATGCCAACACGACCACCTGTTCCTCCCATCCAAACATATAGAAAAATGTCGATTGGACACCATACAATAATTTTTTCTCTTATGGATTCATTGGCAAGACATCAAAAAATACTGCCAATTACCTCATTGCCATCCTCGTAACAGTTAATAATGTGAAATGTACAGCTTGGTTCAACTTCAAACCACTGGACGGAATCTGCATCACCATAACGGGGCATTATTCCAATCCTTGCATGTCCTTCTTTATCGTGCTTGATTAACCTATGTCCACAATTTACACAGATTCAAATTAAGTATTTCTTCTTCGACAAGTATAATCTTAAATGAGCTACATATGAATGAGAGTTTCTTAAAATTAAACACGAAGAATACTCACGATCCTCCTCTTATGAGTCGATCCATGTCTATAGTTATAGGAAAATCCATGATCACATTATATCTGAAAAAGAGGATGCATTAAATCGAAAAAATCCAATCTATGCTGATATCAAACACCATAATTAATGCCTTAAAATAAACAGACTACCTTTTCGTAACTCCTAGTTCATGGCAAAGGCAACACCTATTTAATTTGAGATCAGCTTTGTGAATTAATTTCTTTCCATCAGCTGAAAAAAAAAATACAATATTTAAAATTATCATTTTTACTTGTATATAAAGGAGCTTTATGTTGCATTTCTATACCTGAAATAACTCCGAGTTCAAAGTAAGGTTTTCTTGGAGAGATACCCATAATCACAAGCTCTCCAGTGACTGGAGCTTTCTGTTTCACTTAAAATGTCAAAAACCATTGTCGAAAAGCAAATTGAATAGGTTAAATCGTGAATTTTTCAAGCCTTTTACAGGTTCAAAGAACTACCTTAGGATGGCTAGTGAATGGCCTACGCCACGCTTTATCGATGTCCCAATTTCTGAGAGTTTCTAGTGTACGAATGTCAATCTCTTGAGGAATGTGATTCTCAGAAATTGAGTAGAACTTCCCGGAATGCTCAAAAACATTTGTATTGCTAAGATATTTATCCACTAAGCCAAATCTTAACTGCCAAAATCAGAAATGCAGCTAGAGTTGCGTTGAGTGTGCATATATCTCGTGCTAACACGAATCAGTAAAAAGTATCTGAACCCTATTTCACACTAATTATTAGTGCACCAACGAAGGGAACTATTCTGATTTCAGTGAAGTTACAGAGCAAATCAATAAATTTTGATTGAATCAGCTTACCAAATTTAGTAGAAAAGCTGACAACACTGCATGAGAATCCCCTTCAATAGCTGGAAGAAATGCTGGTTTATTTCTTTTCTTTTCCAACTTGTGCGTATCGGTTTGGACATATCTGTTGTTGTAGAAAGTGATCCATCTGCCATCACGTTCTTTAACAAAATACAAAGCATGAAGCATTCCTTCACCTTCTATCCAGGTGTGGCTTGATTTCCCAAACATGGATTTTGTCGATTTTAATCTTCCAAATAAAGGATTCGGGCCTACATGGACAATAACTACATCATATAAAACGAAAGCAACAATTGAGCTAGCAATTCTGCATTGAAACAACTTAGCCAGAAAATGGTCCGAATTTGCTACTTTTAAGAATGAAATCCATTATTTCGTAATATTTCAGTGAATCAACCGAATTACATGGGAAAAAGAAAAGGTCCAGTTTGGAATTATAATAAGGGAATGGAAAAGGACATTGTTCTTTTAAACTTACAATGAACAATGTTTTCAGTCTTTTACTTCTTCCATTTACCTATTTGTCCTCTTTACTACTTCCATAATCTACCAACAAATCAACTATCAACCGTCTTATTTTTAATTTTGAATTTCTAATTGGTCTTTCTGGGACAATAAGATAGAATATCATTGGAGAAAAGACACTGGAAAGAATTCCTCCATTTTTGGATTTTTTTCTTAACATGTACAAACGTATAAGATAACATACAGGACACATTTTAGAACCTAGCTGATCAAGCATCCGAATGGCTCATAAACTGGAATTTTCAAGAATTAATCTGACTTTGTGCTGACCAATACGTTGTTCTTAACAGTAAAAACAGGCATAGCTCTCCAAGTAATAAAGTACACAATCCAATTCAACAAACGTAAATTTTGACAGTTAACAGATTGTCTGTTTTTCGTGCAAAGATCGAACCAATTAGCATACCATTTCTAATGTAAACTCCCTCCGGGAAATCATCTGGGATCCTTCCTTCTATGCTGGTTACACGAATAGCTTCTCCCAGTTCTTCTACCGGAGCAAAATTACTCTGTTTTACCCAGGATCCATAGTGAAAACACCAAATATCATCTTAAATACAATCAACATATTTGGTAGTCATCCATATTTTGAAATTCAGGCTATATATAACACAGAATCTGAAAGTCATATTTGGTATGCCGTACTGAATAGAGCTACACACTCAACTTTTTTTTTTTTTTTTTTCCTTCTATAATAGTGTTTCGTGCTATACAATCTTCCATGCGAAAAACGTGCGTGTTTTTTGAGGCGGTGTTGGAGGTGTTTCTATTTGTACCATCAGTACCTGAGATGGGAGCAATGGCTGGTCGACGAATTCAAATGCCAAATCAACAAATGTATCTATTATTCTCACTGAAGCCTCCTTAATGATATTGGGAACATTAGCCAAAATGGGATTCTGCTGAAACTTTCTGAAGAGTGGCTGGATAACAAAATCAGTTTCTTGATTATAGCCAGATCAAAATCACATAATATTCAAAATCACATATATCTTGTAGGAAAGTTTGGTACACTATAATTTATTGGACTGGACAATATCATATCTTCTTTTTTCCTCTTTATTATTATGCAGTTCGGCTTACTAAACGAGCCTGTGACCTGTCCATATGACAAAGGAAACATGCAGAGTTGTTACCTTAAAACTCAAAGAAGAAGGGAGTGAACCTCTGGAAAGATCATCAAATTTGTGGGAAAGCGAAGGTCTTTCTATGGAGCAATTCACTTGCAATGTACTGGCCATGTCGCTCTCTCTCCCTCTCCCTCTCTCTCGAATGTAAGAAACAATTTAAAGAAAACTATTACTTCTTGAAACTAACAACACTAGTATATTAATGCAAAAAGTTTGAAAATTTGGCCTTTAGAGTATCGTTTTTTACCTTAAAAAAAGATCCAATCTTTGGCCTTATCTGTATGCTTATATGGAGCTTGTATATAATGTTTGAAAATTTGGTGTTTAGAGCATCATTTTGGCCTTAAAAAGGGATCTATTCTTTGGGATCATTTGTACTTTTATACGGAGTTAATTAAATGAATACTAATTAAATTTATCCATATGTTACTATTTATTGAACAAAAAATGTTACATATTGCTCATTCATGTATTTTAATTGTCACTCGTGTTACTCTTACGAATGAAATATATTATTCTCACTTGATGAAAGTGGTCACATGTCCAACAAAATTCAAATATGACACCTTGATGATGTTTAATTGTCGGGTTAACTAAATAAATGCTCATTAAACTTATCCATAGATTACTATATGCTCAATGAACAAAAAACGATTAATCATGGATAGTGATAGTTTGAATGCATGGGTGAACAATGGATAATAAGCATTCATTTAATTAACTTACAATTTAACGTCATCATGGTGTCCCGTCTGATTTCATCGGACATGACAATTTGCGTTACACTCTAAAATAAATAATATCTTGAATAGATGTGTGAACAATGATTGGCTGTTTCGTTCATCAAGTAATAAATTAAGAATAAGTTTAATTATCATTCATTTAATTAACTTGTTTATATGATGTGGGACACTCGGTGATAACTACACCACATTAAAAAGATTGCCTTTATAAAAAATATAATTTCTTTTGCAAGATGAGTTTAAGTGATTACTATTGAGACGTGAAGGTAAACTATCAACACAGCTATTAACGTGATTATTCGAGGCCCATTTTTTGGGTTAATAGATATTGAAATAGTAATTTTTTTTTTAAAGAATGTATGGTAAAAAATAAATAAATAATTTTTTTTAATTTATGTGTAAAATTATTTTATCGAAAAATGTATGATTGAAAATAAATAAATAAAAAATGAATTTTTAAAAAATGTGACTCAAAACAAGGGCTAATCAATAATCTAAAATCTATCAAAATTTGTCCAACTTTCGTATTATCCATATCAAAACCAATCCACTTTGAGGCTAATCACTACTTTATTAAAAGAGGGGATAGCAAAGTCACTGTTCATTTTTGCACCCTTGTTTTCATACTTAAGCTGGTTTCAACTTATCACCGTCTTACTTTCAGCTGCAGCCGACTCAGTGTTTTTCTAAACCTAAATATCTGTTTTAATCTCCATTGGGATGGCAAATCACTGATCACTTTTGCAACCTTAATTTCATAATTAAACCATTTTTTTTAAACATGCACATGATGACCGCGTCTGTAAATATCTATTTTTAACTTTTCCAATTTTTTCAAGTTTCAACAAATTGACCAAATCAAGGGATGACAAATCACTGTTATTTGTTGCACTCTTTGTTACACACTTAAACCGTTTTTTTAACATGCACATGATGACCGCCTTTGTAAATATCTGTTTTCACTTTTCTAATTTGAATAATTCAATTCCCCATTGATTTTTTTTATTCTTGACGACCTGATTATTTGCTGACCTATTTTTTGATGATATTTTATAAATATCTTATATATATATATATAAGCTACACAACAATTTATTCACCTTCGCATATCGCCATAATCATATATGTGCTTCCCAAATTTTCTCCTCTCATCGTGTTCGTGCAAATTCAGCATTGTGTATACCGGCCGCTCGAGGTATATGTCAAATTATCGTTTTCGTTCTTAGAAAAATAAATTAAAATTTTAGGATGGGCGCGCGGCAAGTTTTATTCCTTCACGTTATGCAGGGTCAAACTATTCGTCATCTCTCACTTTTTCTTCTGTTCGTTTTGCTCGGTTGAAAAGGTAATAATTTCATTGGTTCTAAAAATTTAGCTTCATTGAATAATGTTTAATTAGTTTTTTACTTGCATGTAAACAATTTTGATATTCTTCTTTAGATTTCATTTCGTGAATATTTGAGTTAACGCCTTAAATGTTTATATTGCTATTAAAGCAGCATCGTCAATATTCGAGTTAGTGCCTTAAATGTTATTGGATAATTTTATTTTGAAAAAAGAAAAAAAAAACCTTCAAATTATGTTTCAGTCTGCGCAGGGTTTACTCTCCGTTCGTGCATGGAGAGTTACTCTGTGGTGCACAGAGTGCCTATTAATTTTTTGCTTGCATGTAAACATTGTAGAGAATATTTGATTTAGCGCCTTAAATGTGTATATTTTTGTTGAAGCACCATCGTCAATATCTGAGTTAACGACTTAAATGTTATTGGATGATTTTGCTATTTTTATTTTAAAATAAGATGGCCAAACATACTTTATTTTTAAAAAAATATATTAAAAAATACTTAAAATTATGTCTTCGTACGCGCAATGTTTACTCTCCGTGCGTGCACGGAAAGTTATTCCGAGTTGCACGGAGTAACTCTTCGTGCGCGCACGAACTACACAGAGTAACTGTTCGTGCGCGCACGGAGAGTAATCCGTGCAGAACGGAGACATCTCTCTGTGGTGCACGGAGAGTGACACTCCGTGTGCGCACGGAGAGGTTCGTGTGCGGTTATCGATTCTATTAACCATTAAATAATATTCTTAATTCACCTGCCAAATTTACAACTATGATACATTCAATATGTTAGATTTTCAACATAAAATTTTGATTACACTTTTTTTACTTCTATACTTTGTCGTGTTAAAAAATATAGATTTTAATTCCCTACAATTTTTATTTTAGTATTTATTATTTAATTATTATTAACAAATTGCGGACTCTATAATTTGTATTTTCTTTTTCATCCGTTTTGAATTTGTTTCCAATTTTTTTTTCATTCATATTTATTATGCAAGGTCAAGCTATCAATCACCTCTCGATTTTTTTCCCCTTGGTTTTGCTCGGATAAAAAGGTAATAATTTTATCCTTTTCTTTTATAAAAATTTAGTTTTATTCGATAATGTTTAATTATGATTTTCCTTCATCGTTGATAGTAGCATATAAACAATGTTTATAATTTCCTTCAGGTTTTATTTCGTCAATATTTGAGTTAACGACTTAAATGTTCATGCTTTGTAACTTGTCCAATCACTACTTCATTCGATTTCATTTTTGCCTCCTTTGTTTTCACATTCATACTGGTTTGAACTTGATAGCTAACTTACTTTTTGCCTAACTGGTCTTGATAAATATCTATTGTGCGTTTTCTTATTTCATTCAATCAATTCAATTCTCAACTTTATATTATTTATCAACTTATTTATATAATTTGTATTTTCTTTTTCATCCGTTTTGAATTTGTTTCCAATTTGTTTTTCATTCATATTTATTATGCAAGGTCAAGCTATCAATCACCTCTCGATTTTTTTCCCCTTGGTTTTGCTCGGATAAAAAGGTAATAATTTTATCGTTTTCTTTTATAAAAATTTAGTTTTATTCGATAATGTTTAATTATGATTTTCCTTCATCGTTGATAGTAGCATATAAACAATGTTTATAATTTCCTTCAGGTTTTATTTCGTCAATATTTGAGTTAACGACTTAAATGTTCATGCTTTGTAACTTGTCCAATCACTACTTCATTCGATTTCATTTTTGCCTCCTTTGTTTTCACATTCATACTGGTTTGAACTTGATAGCTAACTTACTTTTTGCCTAACTGGTCTTGATAAATATCTATTGTGCGTTTTCTTATTTCATTCAATCAATTCAATTCTCAACTTCATATTATTTATTATTTATTATATTATTCTTGCCGCCATGATTCAAATTGCCTATCTTCTTGAAAACAAAGTACAACCTTGCAAATAGTGAAACCACATGCCAATTCAAGTTTTTGTTTTCCAATTCTTTGTTTGTTTAACCTTAAAATACAATTTTTGTTGAGAATAATTATTAGCTAATAAAAAAACTATTTTAATTTTTTTTCGTAATTATTATTTAATATAGAATATATATATTGAAAGTGTTTGTTTAAGAAGGGAAAAAATTGAGACGTCGTGCTATAGAATTTGAAATTTTATTAGGCAAACCTATATGAAATATTAAATTATTAGCATTATATGAGCGAGATAACCCTTCCATAATTTATTTGCCCCCACGGGATTTCATTAGATCTTATGCAATTACTACTTCATTTGATTTCATTTTTGCGTCCTTTGTTTTCACTCATACTGGTTTAAACTAGATAACCAACTTACTTTCTTCCTAATCGATCTTTGATAAATATTTGTTTTGCCTTTTCTTATTTCATTCAACCAATTCAACTATCTTCTTTGAAACAAAGTACTACTTTACAAATAGTGAAGCCGTTGGCGGATTTAGGTTTTTGTTTTCCTCGTCTTCAAAATTTAATGTCGTTTCTTTACTATGTGTTTTTCTTGGTTATACAGTTTTCCGCATCTAAGTATTAGTGGAATACCTCTTCCATAATTTATTTAATTTCTGCAGAATTTTTTTTAAGCCTATCTTTTTAACTTTTCCTATTTCAATCAATTTAATTTTTTATGATATATTTTTTATCAACTTATTTATTCTTTACAACATAATTATCCTGTACTGTAAATTAGGGAGCTAAATAATTCAAAACATAATACTCCTTCACAGATAGTGAAGAGACATACAAATTCAAGGTTTGTTTTTTCTTATTGTCAAGGTTTTTTTTCCCGTCATATTGTTTTTTAGGTTATGAGGTTATCTGTGACTATCTTCTTAATCTTTTTCCCCTGTTGTCTTTTTTGTTCTTGTTACATAAAAAATAAACATGCAGTATATATTATCTCTTCTATTTTTTTGCTTCATTTTATTTCATACTGTTTGCTTTAAGCTCCAACTAGTTTTTATTATTTTCATAGGTACCTTAAACATGTCTGGAGAGCCTACTGTTTGTCATCCTGAAACTGCAAATGAGTTGTACAATACTTTCATTCGACACCAACAAAATCGAAGGCATAAGGATCGTCGGCAACGGCTTAAAACTGGGTACATAGATCATCGCAAAAGAATAGCTAACCCTATTTTACCTAGAAATAATCATTTGGGTATGTCGTCGAAATCTACAATAAATAATTCTGACTCTTCTACTTCGAATGAATCTATTGCCAACGTTTCCAACATTGAATTACAGGGAAGTTTGCCCCTATTGGATATCCCAATTACTCCGTACGTATTGCCAACATGTACTTAGTGTAAACATTGTGGTGCAAAAAGATTTTATAAGGAAAGTAAAGGATTTTGTTGCTCTGATGGAAAAATTAAACTTTATTTGTGATTCACTGCCTACACTATTCAACTTGTTTACCACCACAGAACCGACATGTGCAGAGTTTAAAAATTAGTAAGGGGATATAATAACCATTTTGCATTTACTTCATTCGGTGTAAAGTATGACAAAGAATTGTTTAAATCATATAAAGGTATATACACATTTAGAGTTCAAGGTCAAGTATATCATTATGTAAACGAACTTATACCTAAAAATAATAGACCCTGTTATATGCAGTTATATTTTTATGATAGAGATAATGAACTTGCAAATCGTATGAAAATTTTAGATAGTTTTGTTGAATCTACCTTGATGAGCTTAATTGAAATTCTCCAAATAAATCCATATTGCCGATTTTTTAGATCTTTGAGTGATTTAACAAACTTACAAAACTACCAAATACATATAAGATGTCACCCAGGCCTTGATCAAAGAGTCTTCAATACACCTACAACATCTCAAGTAGCTGCTGTATGGCTTGAGGATGATAAAAATGTCAATGCTAACATTCGTGACATTACTATATATGGACATTCTGGTGATTCACATAGGGTTCATTATTATTATGGTTGTTATGATCCTTTGCAATACCCTTTGCTTTTTCCATATGGAGAACCTGGCTGGCATGAATGTATTGATCGATGTAAAAATCACACCAAAAATTTGCCCAAATTAGCGACTTTTGCTACCACAGTTACGTCTGCATCTGAAATTATCGAAAAAGAAGATCAAGGTTCTTTTATATATATATATATATATATATATATATATATATATATATATACACTATTCATACAAGTTACAAATTAGATGTTTAGGTAAGTCTATATTGCTTCATAGTGGTAGATTGTTTCAACAATATGTTGTAGATATGTATGTTAAGATTGAAACTACTAGATTAGATTATTTTCATAATAACCAAAAACAAATACGTGCTGAACTTTATCAGGGTATTGTAGATAGCGTTCAAAATGGAGAAACAAGAGAATACAAAATTGGAAGAAAATTTGTTTTACCCCAATCATTTACATGTGGGCCAAGAGATATGTTACAAAGATATATGGATGCAATGACTATTGTACAACGTTATGGAAAACTAGATATATTTTAACTATAACATGTAACCCCATTTGGCCCGAGATTAAGTAAGAGCTAAAGCATAATGACGAAGTCCAAAATCGACCAGATTTAATCGTTCGAATATTTAGAGCAAAAGTGGAAGAACTGAAAGATGATTTATACAAAAAAAATATCTTAGGCTCTGTTATTGCTCAAATATCTGTGGTTGAATTTCAAAAAAGAGGCCTTCCGCATGCACATCTATTATTAATTTTTAATCGTAACCACAAGATTTCATGTGCTGAAAATGTTGATTTTTAAATTGTTTCATGTGAAATTCCTGACAAAACCAAATTCTCGCATTTGCATTCTGTTATTGTTAAACATAATATGCATGGTCCTTGTGAAAATCTAAATCCAACCAACGTATGTATGGAGATAAATAAAGGTTGTAAAAATAAATATCCTCGAGATTATTGTAGCACTACTATATTTGGTCATAACTCTTACCTATTGTATAGGCGTCGTGATACTGGTATTTCTATTAAAGTTAGAGGCCAGATGTTAAACAACCAATGTGTTGTACCATATAATCCTTATTTAAGTGAAAAATATGACTGTTATATAAATGTTGAAGTATGTTCTTCTATCAAAACTGTAAAATATTTGTACAAATATGTATACAAAGGACATGATCGTATTAATTTCTTAATTGACACAAATGAACAAGAAAAAGAAATTGACGAAATCTCTGCTTATCAATCTGCTAGATGGATATGTCCACCTGAAGCTATGTGACGAATTTTTTCATTCAATTTGGCCGAAATTTGTCCTACTGTTTATTCTTTACAACTGCATCTTGAAGACCAACAACAAGCAACGTACAATGGGAATGATGATTTATCTACCATTGTTAACAATGAAAATATGAGGCGAACAATGTTAACCGAATTTTTTCGAATCAATGAAGTCAACGAATTTGCGCGAACATTATTATATCGAGATTTCCCTATACATTTTGTTTGGAATACACATACAAAGATTTGAACTTTAAGAAAGAAACAAGTTGTCATAGGACGAATTGTCACAGCAAATCCTTCTGAAGGCGAGCGTTATTTTCTTCGCATTCTTCTTAATCATATTCGCGGGCCAACATCATTTCAATCTTTACAAACTTCAAATGGGGTAACTACTACAACTTATAGAGAAGCTGCATTTCTATATGGTCTATTAAGTGGAGATAATCATTGTGAAGAATGTTTATCCGAAGCTATTCTTTATGAAATGCCATTTTCTTTGAGACGTCTGTTTGCCACAGTTCTTCTGCTTTGCAATCCTACTCATCCAAAGTTATTGTGGGATAAATTCAAATCTTACATGATTGATGATTATGTGTACGAAAATATATCCATTGAAGCTGTCGAAGTACAAGCGCCAGAGGATCTCAACTCTATTTTAGAACCATTTGGCAAAAATATTAACGACTTTGAAATTGTATCATTCAATGTAAACATAAACGAAAATGAAAGGTTAAAAAGAATGATTTTAGAATAGACAAGTAATTTGATTGTTCAGAGGGACTATGTTGATATAGCAACTTTAAATGACAAACAACAATTTGCTTATGATACAATTATGAAAAGAATAAACTCGGAATCAAGTGGTGCTTTCTTTGTTGGTGGTCCAGGTGGGACAGGTAAAACTTTTTTATATAAAGCACTCCTAGCGAGTGTGCATGCTCAAAATTTAATTGCTTTGGCAACTGCGTCTTCCGGAGTATCTACATCTCTCTTACCTAGAGGTAGAACAGCTCATTCAAGATTTAAAATTCATTTAGACACAAATGGTGAAATTTGTTGTTTTGTTAGTAAGCAATCTTCTTTAGGAACTTTATTTAAAATGTCTAGATTAATAATTTGGGATGAAACAACCATGGTAAATCGTTGTGCCATTGAAGCTGTAGATAAAATGCTCAGAGATATTACAGATTCTAATTTGCCTTTTGGCGGTAAAGTTATAGTTTTTGGAGGAGATTTTCGTCAGGTCCTTCCAGTTGTACAAAAAGGCAAAAAAGAAGACATAATGAAGGCTACATTAGTATTTTCCTATTTGTGGCTTTTTTTTTTTACATTTGCCATTAGTTGAGAACATGAGGGCAAAGTTGGATCCCGAATTTTGCGATTACTTACTTAGAATTGGAAATGGAACAGAGCTTGAACATTCTTGTAAATGTATTAAGCTCCCAGACAATATAATTTTACCGTTTGAAGATGAAATTACATCCTTAAAAACTCTAATATATCATGTTTTCCCAAATATAAAATCATATGCTGATAATTTACATCTCATGTTAAATCGAGTTATTCTTACAGCTACAAACGAATGTGTTGATCATATTAACAAAATATTGCTTGAAACTATTCCTGGTGACTTCTACACTTATTATAGTTTTGATGAATCTATTGACAAATCAGAATAATCCTTGCAGGAAGATTTACTAAATTGTTTGTCCTCAAATGGTATTCCACCACATGAATTGAAGCGTAAAGTAAACTGTCTTGTGATGTTATTACGAAATATTAATCCTTCTGAAGGATTATACAATGGGACACGTCTTACTTGTCGAAAATTTGAGAAGAACATAATTCTTGTTGAAATTACTACTGGTGAATATTGTGGAAAACATGTTTTTTTGCCAAGGATTCCCTTTATACCTCTTAAGAGCGATCAAAATTCAATTCCATTTAAAAGAACTTAATTCCCAATTAGGCCATATTTTGCAATGACAATTAACAAAGCACAGGGTCAAACACTTGACTTTGTTGGTTTATATCTTCCAGAATCAATTTTTTTGTCATGGTCAGCTTTATGTAGCTTTATCAAGAGCAAAAACAAGTACATCTATCAAAGTTTTACTTAAACCATTGAACAGTAATACTTTGCATACCACATGTACTAAAAATATCGTATACAAAGAAATCCTTTCATTTGTACATTCGTAGACCTACATTCTTTATGAATATTTTTTGTCCTTCAGCTTCTTCGTTATCGAATTGAATCAACTATCAACTACTTAATAAAGGTCTTTGCTCTGTTTAAGAAATTTAGATTTAGATTTACATTGCTTTATAATTTTAAACTGCAGGTAAATTTAGATATATGCATTTTATAAAATTAAATATTTAAATTTAAATATTTCTCAATCTCAACTATTCAAAAATATATATTTCCTTACTTTTCGAGTTTAATCATGATTACACATAAGACTAATGTATATGCTTAACTTAGACTTATGATCTTTTTAACTGTCTAATAATCAAATATGATTGTCTTCCTTTTTTTCCCAGCCTATGTTCATTTTGTTTACTAGGGTAAACATAAAGCTCGTAACAGTTAATATGGCTTCTCACATCACTACTGCTATAAAGAGTTTTCTGTGAGAGGTAAGGGAAGAATTAAACGCTTGAATATCAAATTCAAATTGAGAGCTTTCTAATTTTTTTTAATGACTTATTCATAATTGTTTTAAAAATTTCGTTTAGTGATGCCGTTTAATATGCCTTCACAACAAATTTGCAGTAAACATTTTATTTTTGTTATTTTTCCATATTCCTGTCATTTTACTATACTTTGCCTATTTTTTTTCCTATGACCCTATCAATAAAAATAAATGTCTGAATTAGTTAATATGTCTTTCCACATGATTGCAACTACTACAAAGATAGTTTTTTTTTTTGTGAAACGAACAATAAGGGAAGACCCAAACACCCAAATATAAAATTCAATGTGGGATATCCCTTCTTTTTCGTCTGAATCAATTAATCATAATTATTTGACAATTTTTTTTAGTGTTTAACTTTGATAGACCTTAAAAAATAATGTTCAACAACTATTTCATGTTTATTGCTTTTTCTACTCGCTCTTATTTTATTATACCTATGTTGATCATGTTTTGGATCTATTTTAATCGACGCCATAAATATTATCCAATATTGTTACCCGAGTTTGAGTCCTTTAAAAATCATTCACTTCTCTCTGATAATTAGTTTTCAATCACCTTTTTTATATTATTCCCATCCAATCTAATAATGCTTTATTTCTTCATTGCAGCTTGTGAGATTTATCAAATTGTCATTACTATTCATCTTCATCTAATTGGATTTACTAGAATTCACCTTCTACAATGCTAGCGCTTTAGGCAACATAAAGCAAATGAAATATGGCTCTTCAACAAAAAAAAAAAAAAAAAAATTGTGCACCATAACAAACATCCTTTGGATATCCCTGTTTTGAAGAATTGATAGTTTGATAAACCAACGAAATGGTTACAACGTTAACAACCATAAAAATATTTTCAAGTTCAATTTTTTTCCTTCCTTCCACATTTTTGTTTGTGCAGCTAAATGTTTGTTTATTTACATTTTATTTGTACATTATGTAATTTTAAAGACTATTCCTCTTCTATTGCTTTTCCATCAATAGAACAAATTTGTTTGATTTATTCTATGGATTTATGTTAGTACAGGCTTTCATCTTTATTCTGTGAAAGATTTACACGACGCAGAACAAACATTCTGCTTTTATATATGAGATATGAGACATTTTTCCTATTATTATAGCTGCCTTCAAATTGGCTTTACTATTACCTTGCGACCTTACCCAGTAAGGAGAGACCTTCGATACTTCCGACTTATTTGGATGTATCATGTATACGCGAAGTGGATTATATCTATCTCTAACTGACTGTTACAAAAAGCAATTAAAATGTTATTGGATAATTTTGCTATTTTATTTTAAGATCGACAAAAATACTTTATTTTTAGGTTTTAATTTTTGAATAAAAAAAATTCCCAAAAATTATGTCTCCGTGTGCGCACACGCAGGGAAAACTTTTTGTGCCCACGAATTGCTATCCGTTTGTGCACAATTTTTTTATAATAATTAAATAATAAATACTATAATAAAAACTTTACGGGAAAAAAATAAAGGATAACTACAAATTGAATTCTACAAAATCTATGAAAAAAAGTACCTAAATAAATAATATTTTTCATGTCCATGTTATAAAAACAAACACTTCAATTCCATGCGTAAATTAAAGTTTAGCTCTTTCAATAGGACAAATTAAAATTAAAATTGTAATTATAACTTTGTTCAAAATGTAATAAAATGAATGTATTATAGTTGTAACTTTGGGAGGTAAATTATGAATATTTTTTAATATTTTTTAAAATTTGTAAAAAAAAAATATTCGGTCGCACGCATAAAAAAAAACTTTACTCTTGTGCGCAAATTAGAGTTTAACTCTTTCAATATAATAAATTAAAATTGTAATTACAAATTTGTTGAAAATATAGGAACTTTGATGTATTATAATTGTGACTTTTGTAGGTGAATTATGAATACTATTTAATGCTTTTTATAATTTGTTAAAAGAAAAAAATAAAAAATTTGTGCTCGCGAATGAGATAATATGTAAAAAGAATTTTAAATGATAAAAATTATTTCAATGTAGATTTTTGGATAATATTGATATTTTATTAAGATTCACTTTTAGGTTGTAACGGAAAAAAAAAAAAAAAAAAGAAAGAAAAAAACTTTACGCCTATCCACATAAAAGTTCAATTTTTTCAGTAGGACAAATTAAAATTGAAATTGTACTTAAAAATTTGTTGAAAATGTAAGAAATTTAATGTATTATAGTTGTAACTTTTGTAGTTGAATTATGGATATTATTGAATGTTTTTTAGAATTTGTTAAAAGAAAAAAAAAATTGTTCGCGCAAATGGGAACATATGTAAAATGTTTTTTGTTGTTCCTATCTAATTTAATAGTGATTTATTTGTTCATTGCAATTTACGAGATTTATCCAATTGTCATTACTATTCATCTCTCTGATTGGATTTACTGGAATTCACCTCCTACAATGCTAAAGCTTTTGGCAAAATAAAGAAAATAAAATATAGCTCTTCAACAAAAAAATTGATGCGGCATAATAAACATCCCTTAGATATCCTTACTTTCAAGAATTGAGTTTGATAAACCAACGAAATTGTTACAACGTTAACAAACATAAAAATAGTTTTCAGTTGAATTTTTTTTTCCTTCCCTCCACTTTTTTGTTTGTCTAGCTAAATGTTTGTTTATTTACATTTTATTCATACATTATGTAATTTTATAGACTTTTCCTCCTCTATTGCTTTTCCATCAATGGAACAAAATTGATTGATTTGTTCTATGGATTTCCGTTGGTTCAGGCTTGCATTTTTTTTTATAAAAGATTTATATGACGTAGAACAAACATGCTGCTTTTATATATGAGACATTTTTCCCATTATAGCTGTCTTCAATTTGGCCTTACGATTTCCTTACAACCTTACCGGCCAGGTAAACACACCTTCGCTACTTTCGACTTATTTCGAGGCATCATGTACACACAAAATAGATTATATCTATCTCTGACTCAGTATTAGAAAAAGGAATTAAAATATTATTGAATGATTTTGATATTTTATTTGAAAATGGACAAAAATACTTTATTTGTAGGTTTTAATTTTAATTAAAAAAACCCTAAAATTATGTCTCCGTTCGCACACGGAAAGCTTTGTGTGCGCACAAATTGCTCTATGTACGTGCACAATTTCTTAATAATAATTAAATAATAAAAACTTTATAAAAAAATAAATATAATGAATACGATTTCAATATGTATTTTTCGATGATTTTTTATATTTTCTAAAAGTTTATTTTTAAGTTCTAACGAAAAAAAAAAAAAGGAAAAAAACTTCACTCTTATACACAAATTAAAGTTCAGCTCTTTCAATAGGACAAATTAAAATTGAAATTGCAATTAAAAATTTGTTGAAAATGTAAGAAATTTAATGTATTGTAATTGTAACTTTGATAGGTAAATTATGAATATTATTTAATATTTTTTAGAATTTGTCAAAAGAAAAAAAAAATCGTCCGCGCGAATGGAAAAATATGTAAAAAGAATTTTAAATGGAAAAAAAAATTTCAATATGGGTTTTTGGATGATTTTGATATTTGATTAAGATTCATTTTTAAGTTGTATATATATATATATATATATATATATATATATATATATATAAAATACAACTTAAAAAGGAAATATTTTTTCCCCCTTAATAAAATATTAAAATCATCCAAAAACCTATATTGACATATATACCCATCGCACAAAATATGTATCATTTACGTACTTGCCTAATTAAATTTATATACTCTATTTTACCAATAATTTATTTATTTATTCTTATTAATTAATTTTTGCGACCCTCAATCTTGAATATCTATTTGATATTATCACAACGAACATAGTATCAAAGTTCCTATTTTATTGCACTCTTCTTAATTTGTTAACACACATGACAACCAACGTCATTGTACAATTAGGAGACACGTTAAACTTATTCGTACGAAGTTGATCATATTGATTTTCAAATGCAAAAATATATAAGAATTAACCTAATTTTTTGCATTCCGTAAATATCAATGTAATTATAATTCAGCCAAATTATTTAATTGTAACTAAATTCACCACTGACTTCTATCTCGATTTTTCCACAGCAGAAACAGATATTTTACAACACCTGGATACAAATTCCCCAGATTTCATTGCCACAGTAGATATTTTCCAGAAATTACTCGAATTCCATTTCCCCAATAGATATCTTACCAAATCACCAATTTTTCATGATTAATTCCATTTCCCACAGTAGATATTTTGCAAATGGCCTAGATATTTTACTATTCAGTTGCTATAAATAAACTCTACCTCAACACGTTTACCTTAAGAAAAAATACACCCACTTAAAATCTTAACATTGACCCAACTTCTACGTGATTTACTACTTCGGGTATAATTACTTTACATTTAGGAAAACTTAGTCTTGATTTTTTCCTACCTCTATTTTTGTTTTTGTTTTTTTTTTTTTTGCTACCTTTTTTTTTTCCAGATTTCAACAATGGCTTAGTCTTATAAATTCATTCCACAAATTTCTGCTACAGAGAGCAATTGGTCAGCCAAAATTATAGTTTTAGGGAAGCAACCTCCTAAAACAACCCGAAATTCAAATAGTCGTTATCAAAATCTTACTTTGATGGACTTACAAGTACAACTATACTATTCAGCACATAATTTTTTGTTTTTTTATTTATTATATCTTCTATATATATATATCTCCACAACTACATAGGGAAATAAAGTTATAGCTACAATGTATGATGCAAATATTACTGCATTAGATGATCAGCTTAAACTGGGAAAGACATATATTGTCTCGAATGCAACCGTCAAAGATATCAAGAGTGAATTCCAAAGTTCGCCGAGAGAAAAAATTTGGACTATATCTGGAAGAACAAAAATTGAAGAAGTGCATGAGGTCCATTTAAACTTTTTGTTCTCAACTAATGAACTTACTTCATTTGATGAACTACAGGAACACCTGGACAAAAATACGAGCATAAGTAAGTTTCTAATTTAATATTATTTTATTCCACATGTATATATACATTATATTATATATTAAAAATATATAAATAACTCCTTTCCTTTTATAGGTGTGATTGGTGATATTATATATTAAAAATATATAAATAACTTCGTTCCTTTTATAGGTGTGATTGGTGCAGTCATAGACATACGTCAAAAACGTCTAATTCAAACGAGGTTTGGTACAGAAACTTTTTTACAAGATATTGTCTTAATTGACAATAAATTCCGTACCGTCGTACTAACATTATGGGATACCTTCGTGGAGGAAGAAGGTAATAAAATACTTGAAAATATTGCAAATAAACCTATAATATGGGCTACAAATCTTAAAGTTTCTTCCTTTAATGGTAAGTCTTATCATCCATATTATAGTTTTTTTTATTCACTTTTAAGTAATATTATGATCTAAATATTCAACTTCATCAATCAGGCATCACTCTTTCGACTAAAGTCAACATCACTTTCTTCATGGACGCCGATTTACTTGTTGTTGCTAAAAACAAAAATTGGTATTATATTATATCTAACTTTCTTCAGCATAATATATATTTCTGTATATTTTGAGAAACTAAACATTTACTTGTTTTCACAGGGTGGAAATGATTGCAGAACAACTAGATAAAATTATAGGAAATAAACCGTTTGACCCGCCTAAATTTACACCTCCAAAGAAGTTTACGCAAATAGCTAATTTGTTGGGGATATATCTTGTAGTAATTATAAAAAAACATCCAATGCGGATTTCACAGAAATACACAAATGTAGATTTTGCAAATGTGAACGGGCCAAAGCTATCCCAAGGTAATCTATTTATATTTAGATATTTTAATTTTAATAATAATTTGAATAAATATATATTCCTGACTACAATCTTTTTTTCTCGCAGAGCAGACGCTTTGATTTATCTTGAGGACAAATCAGGATCATTGGACGCAAGCATCGTAGGACATGCTGCAGAAAAATTGTTGGAAACAAATGCTGATGTATTAATGAATTATTCTCCTGAAGTAAAACTTTGATGCCTCAAATCTTCAAATATCATTTTCAAAAAAATTAAACCTACTTTTTATACAATATATATATATATATATATATATATATATATATATATATATATATATATATCAAATAAATTCTCAGTTTTTGAAGAAAAACCCAAAAAACCCTATACTCCTGAAAAACCATCAAATTACAAAAAGGCTGTTCAAAGTGAAAAAGAAAAAATTCCAGAAATCAATCCCAGATCATTTCAATATTTTACAAAAAATATTCAAGAAAATGTTGTTACTATGGAACCTTCATGGGTCGAAAAATATTCAGATTTATCTCAATGTATTTCTGATATTCTTCCTCCAAACTTTTTCTTTCTTCCAAATACAGTTCAAAAAACTCGTGAGTTTTATGAGAAGATCCTTTTGAAGACAGGATCTGCAGTCATTACTCACACCTTCAACAAACAGAAACCTCAATATATTGATTTCTCAAAAATTTCAATTGTTAAAGTGTTGTCACTCGAAGACTGGGGACAACCCTCTTGGAAAGAAAAGAAAATGAACCTCTCAAAAGGTGAAGACTTTTCTTCTCATTTCAATTTTCTTGACTATCAAGATGCCTGGTTTAAAATCTTTTTCCTTAGACCAGTTGATCATTCTTGGTTTATTCTTTTTCACCAAGCATGTCAAAATACTTTTCCAAAATGGTTTCAAAATTGGTTTGAATACTTTGGCCTTGAAGAAAACATTTTACCCAGTCTTCCTCTTCAAGGATTCAAACACTTCAAAGATGAGGCTAAAAATCTTTTAACGCCTCAAGAAAATCTTTTGTTCCAATTTATTCACAATTTTAGAGTCTCATGGATCTTCTGTTGGGACTTTTTAATTGTTCAAAATTATGATACGATTCAAAAGAAAATAGATCAATATTCTCCAAAACGGATTGTGAGAAGATTCAAAATAAAATGGTGGTCAAAATTCCATGAAACTAATTGCTGTCCAAAAGCTGTTAATTCATGGATCCAACTTCAGAGGAAAAACGAGTTCCCTCAAATTCCCAAAAAGAATGAAGAAGTGCAAGCTGACTTTCTGGCAGAGAAAAGCAGGCTTATTGCTCTTCTTGCTCAATGTACAGAACCTGCCGACATGGCCATTTTAGCAGAAAAAATCTCTTCTCTTGCTGAAAATGCGTCAAAGGCCTCTGTTCAAGATGCTTCTTCTGAAGAAAGTTCAGAAGCTGATTTTGATGACCAATTTCAAAATGGAGACGACTGCTATGGAATTGATTTTGACGCAGCCATTGAAGATGAAGAGATACTCAAAACTCAAAGACTCAAATGACTAGATGGACCCAGTTACCTTGACGAATTTAGGAAATACCGGATCCATCATTCAAGATTAATCCTTTCAAAGATACTGGCCTGACAAGAGGACAAAGAACTTTAATTAAAGAGAAACTTTTGAAAAAGAATTCTATCCTTTTTCTAAAGTAACTTTATTAAAGATACTTTTGTCATTTCAAACTTTCGGCTGAAGATGAAGACAAAACACTATTCCTACTTTTGGAAAAGTAGTCGACATCCACTATTCAATCAAGAGAAAATTCAAAGAAACTTTGTACTTTTTCATTCTATAAATTCATTGTAACCTTCTCATTGTAAGGCAGAGCTAATTTAGCCCAAGAGTTGAGTTTCTCTCTGCAAGATCATACTTATCTTGTATAACTTTCAAATTTCAATATCATCTTTATCTTCTTCATTTTCTTTTGCAATATTTATTCAAATTATTCTTCATCTTGTGAAGCCCCTATCCCCTGGGTCATCTTTGGAATGAAACTTCTCACAGAGATTTAGGTTTCTATTTTAGAATTTTAAGAATTTCTTCTGAGAGAAATTCTTTCTAAAATAAAGAAACTCTCTTGTAAGGAAGTCTGCAAGAACATTTTCTTTTCCTGGTATAAATAGAATTTTGAAATCAAAACAGGACAGAATAGCCTGCCATCTAGCAAAGATTTGCTTTGAAACAAGATTTTTGACGTCTTTTTGAAGAACATCTTTTGAGGCTTTGCAATCAGTTTTTAAAACAAAAGTTTTATTGATCAAATCGTCTTGGAATTTAGAAACACAAAGAACTATTGAAAGAATTTCTTTTTTGATAGTTGAATAGTTAATTTGAGGTCCAGTCCAAATACCAGAATAGTATCTGACTAACTGTTCATTTTGAGTCTTTTGAGGAATTTGCTTTAAGACTCCACCGAATCCAATGTCTGATGCATCGGTTTCAACAATGAGACTGGCAGTGGGATCAATAATTGAAAGACATGGGATACTTTTGACTGCTTTTTTGATATTTTGAATCGCACTCGTACACTCATCCCCCCAAGGTTTTGGATTTTTGTGTAGCCTTTGAAAAAGAGGTGCACAAATAAGTCTACTGCTTTTAATAAAGTCGGAGACATAATTAACGCATCCAAGAAATCTTTGAAGTGATGTCTTATCAATAATTTGATCAGGAAATTTATCAGTAAAATCTAAACTTCTTTGAATAGGAATAATAGTATTCTGGAAAATATTATGTCCAAGAAATCTAATTTTCGTTTGACAAAGAACAATTTTCTTAGCCGAGATGGCAAGTCCATTATTCTTAATAATTTTAAAGAAAATGCCCAAATGTTTGAAATGCTGTTCTAAACTATTAGAATAGATTAAAACATCATCAATATAAACAATAATGAAGTTTTGGTAAGGATTGAAAATATCATTCATGATTTTTTGAAATTCTGAAGGAGCATTTTTTAGACCAAAAGGCATAACGTTCCATTCGTATTGTCCGAAAGGAACATTGAATGCAGTTTTGTATCTATCTTTTTCATTGACTTGGATTTGCCAAAATCCAGATTTCAAATCAAATTTTGAGAAGATGATAGATTGAGATAATCGATTGAGTAGATCTCTCTTTTGAGGAAGTGGATAACGAATCCATTGAAGAGCGGAATTGAGAGGTTTGTAATTGATAACGAGCCTAGGAGTTCCTCGTTCAATTTCAGCTTGATTGAGTACATAGAAAGCAGAACAGCTCCAGGGAGATTTGCTAGGTCTGATGAGACCTTTTTCAAGCAAGTCTTTGATTTCTTTTGTACAAAATTCAAGTATTTCCTTATTCATTTGAATAGGTCTTGATTTTGTAGGAATATTGATTTCAAGGAAGTCAGGAGTATAAGGAAGAGAAATAATATGCTTCTTTCTATTCCAAAAAGCATTAGGAATAGTAGAACATATTTCTTCTTCGAATTTGGATAAAAAACTGGAAATTTTTGCTTTATTCAAGGTTTCTTGTAACTGACTTTCAATTCTTTGAAATTTAATTTCATCTTTGAGAAATAAAATATGTTGTTTTTTGAAATTTATATTGTTAATAAGTTGAGAAACTGAAGCTTCTTTCAGAGAAAGAACTTCTCTAGAAGAAGGTGGATCAGTAAATTTAAAGAACAATTCTTGTCCAAAGACTTGAGTTTTCAGTCCTTTAGCCGAAGCCTGAAAAGGATAAATTTGGACAATGAAGGGAGTCCCTAAAATGACTTGCTGATCAAGATTTTTAACAAGATAAAATATATTTTTGAAACAAATATTTGCATTACACACATGAGCTTTCGAAAGTTTATATTGAATATTTAATTTTTTTCCACTAGCACCAAAAAGACGCTCAGTAGTTTTTTCAAAATATTTTGTAGGAATTAAACCTTCTCTAATACAATTTTGATCAGCACCGGAATCAATAAGAACTCTAGTTGTTAGCTTAAAGCTTTTATCAACAACTATAGTCATATTGCAATACCATTTCTGAAGTTGGATACGGTTAATAACATTAACCTTTTCTTCTTCAGTTTGATTGATAGGAGTAGAAGGATGATCGTATTGTTTGAGATATTCTAGTTCACTATCACTGTCCGAATGGCCAGATGAACTAGCTATATCAGATTTATGTAAATTTGAAGTTTTCAAAAGAGCAACCTCAAATTTAACATCTTGAACCTGTCTTTGGAGGGAAGAAATGTCGGATTTCATAGCATTAATTTCTGATCTTAGATCAGAATCAGTTGATTTTGATGTAGAGGTCTCTTGACGGAATCGTGAATAGACATTTTTCATATCAAAAATTTGGGCTTGGGGTTTATTTGAAGGAAGAAGTTGAGAAAATTTATTTTTCAAATGAGGATCTTGAATTTGGTCAACAATATCCTGAATGAGTTCTTCTTCTCTAGTAAGAAAATTAATAGTTTTGCAACCACAGAATGTTTTGCTTTGAGAAGAGCAATTTGAAGAAGATGAATCTGAATCTGATTCATAATCAGAATCTTCTTGCTGTTGGTGAATTTCTTCAACTTCAAAATCAGAAGAATGTTCTGATTCAGACTTAAAGATATTCAAAAGTTGAAGTTTAATATCTTCATCAATTTGAAGATTATTAATCTTTCCTTGGAGTGGACATTTATTGGAATAATGTCCCTTTTGATGGCATTTGTAACAAGTAGCTTTGGTTGTATTTTGAAACTTTGGGTTTCTTCTCTGAAACCTCCTTTGAAATCTAGGTTTTTGAAAAGAGGAATCCTTTTCTTTTCTTCGAAGTTTCTTTTTATAAAAAGGTAAAGGATTTCTAGATTTATTTTTTGAAGGAGGAACGACCTTTTGAAAACCATATTGTTCACAGAAAGATCCAAGTTCTTTCTTAGAACCAAATTGGTCATTTTTGAGTTTGGATTTTAATTTGATATCATTACAAAGGGAAAGACCCTCTTTATTGATATAACAAATTAATTCTCCAAAAGTAAGGTTTTTGAAAGGAATAGAATTATTATTTTGAGCTCGGATTGAACTTCTCACCTTTTCGGCGAATAATTTTGGAAGTCCAGAAATAAACTTTTCTTTCCAAAATTCATTGTTACAATCCTCTCGAACCATCACTCTAGATAGATAAACATCTTTATACCATCTAAAATCATGTAATTTTGGACATGAAAGATTCATCAGAATCTCAGAAGACCTATCTTGAATGAGTTGAGGGGTTCCAATGAAATGTTTGATGATAGAATAAACGAGAGTAGTAAAACAGTCAGAAACTGGATTACCGTTTTCCATTTTGAAGGATTGAAGAATTTCTTGACGATTATCTTCTGAAAGATAGTAATTCCACCATCCTTTTAATTGTCCGGTAAAACCAACAATTAAATTATTACAGGCAGATTTTGTATCAATACCCTTTGCAATATAGGCTGATAAACAGACAGCCATTTTTTCAAGGGTTTGAAGGAGTTGGAATTCAGTCATTCTATCAATATTCCATTCGATAAAATCGTTTCCGGAATATGTCTCAGAAAACTGTTGAAAAGATTTTTCTTCTAAAAGAAGATCAGGATGAGACGGTCTAGGATAAAAAGTAGGTAGATTTTGAGATTTGAAATGTTTTAAAGCATTAACTTGAAGAGGTTCTTCTTCGATAAACTGGTTTTCTAAATTTTCAAAAGAATTGATGGCGTTAACATTATCTTTTGTAAATGAGCTTAATTTTGAAAATTGTTTGGTAAGTTCTTCAAGAATTTTACTTTCAGAATTCAAATCTTTTCCAAGCTTTGGAGAAAGAGATGATTCTATAGGTTTGAAAAGAAGAGAAACAGGTTTCTTTTCCTCAGATTTTGATTTTGAAAAATCCCTATAATTTGAAAAATTATCTTTGGAAGACTGTCCAACTTCTGAATTGCTTTCAATTCTGGAAAGTTGAGAACAGACTGAGTTTAAAACAATATTTGTAAAATTATTCTGAATTTGAAGATTCTTAACATCACTGACTTTAGCAGGACTGTTAATACTTCTCTCTTCAGAAACTTGTTTGAAAGGAGAAGCTGTAACTTCAGCTTTTCCATGAGGAAAAATAATTTCTTGAAGAGGTGGATGTTCTGATTGAACAATTTGTTTGGAAGCAAGAATCCACGTCTTCTTAGAATTTGTTTGAATAGATTTTTTCTTTGGAAGTTTTTTAAAAACTTTAAAATTGACCCAATCAAAGAAACTTAGATCTTCTGGAAAATCAAAAAATTCTTTCCAGTAATCATCAAGTTCTTCTTTTGAAAACATTTGTCGAAGATTTCTTCTTAATGCTTTAACAGCAGGAGTTTGATCATTTTTGAATTCTCTTCTTCGATCAATAGAAGATGAGATAACATTGAGTTGGTTTGATAATCGCGGAGAATGATCAAAAGAAGGCGGTATCATATCAGAAAAAGTAGGAGATTGAGGATCAGAAGAAAATTCTGATTCTTCTTTTTCTCCTGAATATTGAGGTTTTGGAACTTGAGGAGAGAAATTAACATTTCTCAGCTTAGAAGTAGAATTTCGTCTCTTATGGAGAGGAATTTCAGTAGATTCAGATGTTTCTGAAGGTTCAAAAGTTTGATATTTTGGCCTTAATGAAGCAGATCTAGTAAGTTTTGGCCTTTCAAAGCTTACTCTGATGCTTCCATCAGGAAGATAAAGAATATTCTGAGGGATATTTCTAACAGGAGTAGGATTTGGGTTTTGAGCATTCTCAAAATCCCAGTGTTGAAATTTATCTTGAAGATTCCAAGGAACACGTTTTGGAATCATAACGTTTGAATGTAAAGGATTAATCTCAACCAAAAGACTTTCATCTTTAGGAGAAGATTTGAGAGCACGAATATTGAGCTGAGTATTCAGAAGCTTATAATATACTCGGTATATTAAAGCAAAGGCTTTTGAACGATTATCAACTTCAAAATTCTTGGTCTGAATTTTCAAGTTGAGAGCTTGAAGAATAGCACCATCTTGGAGACAGATTGAAAAATTAGGATAACAGTTTGAAAAAACTGGACCACTTTCTAAATTTGATTCGAGCATTGAGAGTAATGAATGTTCGAACTTTAAGAGTCTTTTGTCTCTTAAAGTGATGCAAACAGGAATGTCAAGACCAAGTCGAAACAATGGTTTGACAGCAATTTGAACCAAGCCAATATGAATGTATTGAAATTTCTTTCTGTGCTGTAAAATGCTTTCTTTTGAAAGTAAATCAAATGAAGTCATCTGTTCCCTAATAGGAACGGTTTCTTCCATAGTTTTAATAACATAATTTTGAGTAAAATCAAATTTTCCTATTTCGTAGATAGATTTCTTATCTACCTTTGGAATAGTCCAATTTTGAAGAGTTTGTTCAATCTGGGCAATTTGAAGTTCTTTAGAATTAATACATTCTAAAGTATTTGAAGAAGAATGAGCATTCTTATCAATACTTTCATAATTTTCTTGAAAATATTTAGACATATTATTCACTTCTTTTGAAGTACTACCCTTACTTAACCAATTTGATAAAAAAGACATGAAATAAAATAGACTAAGAATACTATACCAACGTAATACGTGTGCAGTGAAATCCTCGCCAATTGACAAGCAACCCAACCAACGCTCACTCGGCTTTATAGGCTTTACGGGAATAAGCTAAACCAGCGAATCCGTACAACACACGCACTGAAATGGATCAAGTATTCAGAGTTGTCTTTTAAAATAAATGGCTCTGATACCAAAGATGACCCAGGGGATAGGGGCTTCACAAGATGAAGAATAATTTGAATAAATATTGCAAAAGAAAATGAAGAAGATAAAGATGATATTGAAATTTGAAAGTTATACAAGATAAGTATGATCTTGCAGAGAGAAACTCAACTCTTGGGCTAAATTAGCTCTCAAATTGAACATTAAACATTCTGGATGGTCTTCGTATTTTTGATTGCTTTTAGAAAAAGCAATATTCTTGAAATAATTGAGTTCTTGCTTTTACTTGGGTAAAAGCGAATTTCTTCAATGATGATGTCTTCAAAAATGATGTTCACTTGGCAAAGTCTTCTTTGAATTGGTAACTTTGAAGGATGTCCAAAGACGTAATTGACTTCTTCAAAAATCTTGTTCATCTTCTCTTGATTGAATAGTGGATGTCGACTACTTTTCCAAAAGTAGGAATAGTGTTTTGTCTTCATCTTCAGCCGAAAGTTTGAAATGACAAAAGTATCTTTAATAAAGTTACTTTAGAAAAAGGATAGAATTCTTTTTCAAAAGTTTCTCTTTAATTAAAGCTCTTTGTCCTCTTGTCAGGCCAGTATCTTTGAAAGGATTAATCTTGAATGATGGATCCGGTATTTCCTAAATTCGTCAAGGTAACTGGGTCCATCTAGTCATTTGAGTCTTTGAGTTTTGAGTATCTCTTCATCTTCAATGGCTGCGTCAAAATCAATTCCATAGCAGTCATCTCCATTTTGAAATTGGTCATCAAAATCAGCTTCTGAACTTTCTTCAGAAGAAGCATCTTGAACAGAGGCCTTTGACGCATTTTCAGCAAGAGAAGAGATTTTTTCTGCTAAAATGGCCATGTCGGCAGGTTCTGTACATTGAGCAAGAAGAGCAATAAGCCTGCTTTTCTCTGCCAGAAAGTCAGCTTGCACTTCTTCATTCTTTTTGGGAATTTGAGGGAACTCGTTTTTCCTCTGAAGTTGGATCCATGAATTAACAGCTTTTGGACAGCAATTAGTTTCATGGAATTTTGACCACCATTTTATTTTGAATCTTCTCACAATCCGTTTTGGAGAATATTGATCTATTTTCTTTTGAATCGTATCATAATTTTGAACAATTAAAAAGTCCCAACAGAAGATCCATGAGACTCTAATGGAAAAATAATTTCTTGAAGAGAGAAGTATTAACAGTCCTGCTAAAGTCAGTGATGTTAAGAATCTTCAAATTCAGAATAATTTTACAAATATTGTTTTAAACTCAGTCTGTTCTCAACTTTCCAGAATTGAAAGCAATTCAGAAGTTGGACAGTCTTCCAAAGATAATTTTTCAAATTATAGGGATTTTTCAAAATCAAAATCTGAGGAAAAGAAACCTGTTTCTCTTCTTTTCAAACCTATAGAATCATCTCTTTCTCCAAAGCTTGGAAAAGATTTGAATTCTGAAAGTAAAATTCTTGAAGAACTTACCAAACAATTTTCAAAATTAAGCTCATTTACAAAAGATAATGTTAACGCCATCAATTCTTTTGAAAATTTAGAAAACCAGTTTATCGAAGAAGAACCTCTTCAAGTTAATGCTTTAAAACATTTCAAATCTCAAAATCTACCTACTTTTTATCCTAGACCGTCTCATCCTGATCTTCTTTTAGAAGAAAAATCTTTTCAACAGTTTTCTGAGACATATTCCGGAAACGATTTTATCGAATGGAATATTGATAGAATGACTGAATTCCAACTCCTTCAAACCCTTGAAAAAATGGCTGTCTGTTTATCAGCCTATATTGCAAAGGGTATTGATACAAAATCTGCCTGTAATAATTTAATTGTTGGTTTTACCGGACAATTAAAAGGATGGTGGAATTACTATCTTTCAGAAGATAATCGTCAAGAAATTCTTCAATCCTTCAAAATGGAAAACGGTAATCCAGTTTCTGACTGTTTTACTACTCTCGTTTATTCTATCATCAAACATTTCATTGGAACCCCTCAACTCATTCAAGATAGGTCTTCTGAGATTCTGATGAATCTTTCATGTCCAAAATTACATGATTTTAGATGGTATAAAGATGTTTATCTATCTAGAGTGATGGTTCGAGAGGATTGTAACAATGAATTTTGGAAAGAAAAGTTTATTTCTGGACTTCCAAAATTATTCGCCGAAAAGGTGAGAAGTTCAATCCGAGCTCAAAATAATAATTCTATTCCTTTCAAAAACCTTACTTTTGGAGAATTAATTTGTTATATCAATAAAGAGGGTCTTTCCCTTTGTAATGATATCAAATTAAAATCCAAACTCAAAAATGACCAATTTGGTTCTAAGAAAGAACTTGGATCTTTCTGTGAACAATATGGTTTTCAAAAGGTCGTTCCTCCTTCAAAAAATAAATCTAGAAATCCTTTACCTTTTTATAAAAAGAAACTTCGAAGAAAAGAAAAGGATTCCTCTTTTCAAAAACCTAGATTTCAAAGGAGGTTTCAGAGAAGAAACCCAAAGTTTCAAAATACAACCAAAGCTACTTGTTACAAATGCCATCAAAAGGGACATTATTCCAATAAATGTCCACTCCAAGGAAAGATTAATAATCTTCAAATTGATGAAGATATTAAACTTCAACTTTTGAATATCTTTAAGTCTGAATCAGAACATTCTTCTGATTTTGAAGTTGAAGAAATTCACCAACAGCAAGAAGATTCTGATTATGAATCAGATTCAGATTCATCTTCTTCAAATTGCTCTTCTCAAAGCAAAACATTCTGTGGTTGCAAAACTATTAATTTTCTTACTAGAGAAGAAGAACTCATTCAGGATATTGTTGACCAAATTCAAGATCCTCATTTGAAAAATAAATTTTCTCAACTTCTTCCTTCAAATAAACCCCAAGCCCAAATTTTTGATATGAAAAATGTCTATTCACGATTCCGTCAAGAGACCTCTACATCAAAATCAACTGATTCTGATCTAAGATCAGAAATTAATGCTATGAAATCCGACATTTCTTCCCTCCAAAGACAGGTTCAAGATGTTAAATTTGAGGTTGCTCTTTTGAAAACTTCAAATTTACATAAATCTGATATAGCTAGTTCATCTGGCCATTCGGACAGTGATAGTGAACTAGAATATCTCAAACAATACGATCATCCTTCTACTCCTATCAATCAAACTGAAGAAGAAAAGGTTAATGTTATTAACCGTATCCAACTTCAGAAATGGTATTGCAATATGACTATAGTTGTTGATAAAAGCTTTAAGCTAACAACTAGAGTTCTTATTGATTCCGGTGCTGATCAAAATTGTATTAGAGAAGGTTTAATTCCTACAAAATATTTTGAAAAAACTACTGAGCGTCTTTTTGGTGCTAGTGGAAAAAAATTAAATATTCAATATAAACTTTCGAAAGCTCATGTGTGTAATGCAAATATTTGTTTCAAAAATATATTTTATCTTGTTAAAAATCTTGATCAGCAAGTCATTTTAGGAACTCCCTTCATTGTCCAAATTTATCCTTTTCAGGCTTCGGCTAAAGGACTGAAAACTCAAGTCTTTGGACAAGAATTGTTCTTTAAATTTACTGATCCACCTTCTTCTAGAGAAGTTCTTTCTCTGAAAGAAGCTTCAGTTTCTCAACTTATTAACAATATAAATTTCAAAAAACAACATATTTTATTTCTCAAAGATGAAATTAAATTTCAAAGAATTGAAAGTCAGTTACAAGAAACCTTGAATAAAGCAAAAATTTCTAGTTTTTTATCCAAATTCGAAGAAGAAATATGTTCTACTATTCCTAATGCTTTTTGGAATAGAAAGAAGCATATTATTTCTCTTCCTTATACTCCTGACTTCCTTGAAATCAATATTCCTACAAAATCAAGACCTATTCAAATGAATAAGGAAATACTTGAATTTTGTACAAAAGAAATCAAAGACTTGCTTGAAAAAGGTCTCATCAGACCTAGCAAATCTCCCTGGAGCTGTTCTGCTTTCTATGTACTCAATCAAGCTGAAATTGAACGAGGAACTCCTAGGCTCGTTATCAATTACAAACCTCTCAATTCCGCTCTTCAATGGATTCGTTATCCACTTCACTCAAAGAGAGAAATTTCTAGTGAAAGTAAGGACACTCAAAAGAGAGAGCGACAATAGTCTATACCACAATTGATTGGTATAATCAAGTTCTGGAAGAAATGGCTTCTTCCTCATCCTTTTCTTCTTCTAAGAAAAATAAAAATGCCCCTTCAATCTCTTCAAAAACATCCTTGTCAAATAAATTCTCAGTTTTTGAAGAAAAACCCTATACTCCTGAAAAACCATCAAATTACAAAAAGGCTGTTCAAAGTGAAAAAGAAAAAATTCCAGAAATCAATCCCAGATCATTTCAATATTTTACAAAAAATATTCAAGAAAATGTTGTTACTATGGAACCTTCATGGGTCGAAAAATATTCAGATTTATCTCAATGTATTTCTGATATTCTTCCTCCAAACTTTTTCTTTCTTCCAAATACAGTTCAAAAAACTCGTGAGTTTTATGAGAAGATCCTTTTGAAGACAGGATCTGCAGTCATTACTCACACCTTCAACAAACAGAAACCTCAATATATTGATTTCTCAAAAATTTCAATTGTTAAAGTGTTGTCACTCGAAGACTGGGGACAACCCTCTTGGAAAGAAAAGAAAATGAACCTCTCAAAAGGTGAAGACTTTTCTTCTCATTTCAATTTTCTTGACTATCAAGATGCCTGGTTTAAAATCTTTTTCCTTAGACCAGTTGATCATTCTTGGTTTATTCTTTTTCACCAAGCATGTCAAAATACTTTTCCAAAATGGTTTCAAAATTGGTTTGAATACTTTGGCCTTGAAGAAAACATTTTACCCAGTCTTCCTCTTCAAGGATTCAAACACTTCAAAGATGAGGCTAAAAATCTTTTAACGCCTCAAGAAAATCTTTTGTTCCAATTTATTCACAATTTTAGAGTCTCATGGATCTTCTGTTGGGACTTTTTAATTGTTCAAAATTATGATACGATTCAAAAGAAAACAGATCAATATTCTCCAAAACGGATTGTGAGAAGATTCAAAATAAAATGGTGGTCAAAATTCCATGAAACTAATTGCTGTCCAAAAGCTGTTAATTCATGGATCCAACTTCAGAGGAAAAACGAGTTCCCTCAAATTCCCAAAAAGAATGAAGAAGTGCAAGCTGACTTTCTGGCAGAGAAAAGCAGGCTTATTGCTCTTCTTGCTTAATGTACAGAACCTGCCGACATGGCCATTTTAGCAGAAAAAATCTCTTCTCTTGCTGAAAATGCGTCAAAGGCCTCTGTTCAAGATGCTTCTTCTGAAGAAAGTTCAGAAGCTGATTTTGATGACCAATTTCAAAATGGAGATGACTGCTATGGAATTGATTTTGAATCGCACTCGTACACTCATCCCCCCAAGGTTTTGGATTTTTGTGTAGCCTTTGAAAAAGAGGTGCACAAATAAGTCTACTGCTTTTAGTAAAGTCGGAGACATAATTAACGCATCCAAGAAATCTTTGAAGTGATGTCTTATCAATAATTTGATCAGGAAATTTATCAGTAAAATCTAAACTTCTTTGAATAGGAATAATAGTATTCTGGAAAATATTATGTCCAAGAAATCTAATTTTCGTTTGACAAAGAACAATTTTCTTAGCCGAAATGGCAAGTCCATTGTGCTTAATAATATTAAAGAAAATGCCCAAATGTTTGAAATGCTGTTCTAAACTATGAGAATAGATTAAAACATCATCAATGTAGACAATAATGAAATTTTGATAAGGATTGAAAATATCATTCATGATTTTTTGGAATTCAGAAGGAGCATTTTTGAGACCAAAAGGCATAACATTCCATTCGTATTGTCCGAAAGGAACATTAAATGCAGTTTTATATCGGTCTTCTTCTTGAATTTGAATTTGCCAGAAACCTGATTTTAAATCAAATTTTGAAAAAATGATAGATTGAGATAATCTATTGAGCAGATCTCTCTTTTGAGGAAGGGGATAACGAATCCATTGAAGAGCAGAATTGAGAGGTTTGTAATTGATAACGAGTCTAGGAGCTCCTCGTTCAATTTCAGCTTGATTGAGTACATAGAAAGCAGAACAACTCCAGGGAGATTTGCTAGGTCTGATGAGACCTTTTTCAAGCAAGTCTTTGATTTCTTTTGTACAAAATTCAAGTATTTCCTTATTCATTTGAATAGGTCTTGATTTTGTAGGAATGTTAATTTCAAGGAAGTCAGGAGTATAAGGAAGAGAAATAATATGCTTCTTTCTATTCCAAAAAGCATTAGGAATAGTAGAACATATTTCTTCTTCGAATTTGGATAAAAAACTAGAAATTTTTGCTTTATTCAAGGTTTCTTGTAACTGACTTTCAATTCTTTGAAATTTAATTTCATCTTTGAGAAATAAAATATGTTGTTTTTTGAAATTTATATTGTTAATAAGTTGAGAAACTGAAGCTTCTTTCAGAGAAAGAACTTCTCTAGAAGAAGGTGGATCAGTAAATTTAAAGAACAATTCTTGTCCAAAGACTTGAGTTTTCAGTCCTTTAGCCGAAGCCTGAAAAGGATAAATTTGGACAATGAAGGGAGTTCCTAAAATGACTTGCTGATCAAGATTTTTAACAAGATAAAATATATTTTTGAAACAAATATTTGCATTACACACATGAGCTTTCGAAAGTTTATATTGAATATTTAATTTTTTTCCACTAGCACCAAAAAGACGCTCAGTAGTTTTTTCAAAATATTTTGTAGGAATTAAACCTTCTCTAATACAATTTTGATCAGCACCGGAATCAATAAGAACTCTAGTTGTTAGCTTAAAGCTTTTATCAACAACTATAGTCATATTGCAATACCATTTCTGAAGTTGGATACGGTTAATAACATTAACCTTTTCTTCTTCAGTTTGATTGATAGGAGTAGAAGGATGATCGTATTGTTTGAGATATTCTAGTTCACTATCACTGTCCGAATGGCCAGATGAACTAGCTATATCAGATTTGTGTAGATTTGAAGTTTTCAAAAGAGCAACCTCAAATTTGACATCTTGAACTTGTCTCTGGAAGGAAGAAATGTCAGACTTCATAGTGTTGATTTCTGATTTAAGATCAGAATCAGTTGATTTTGAAGATGATGTCTCTTGACGGAATCGTGAATAAACATTTTTCATATCAAAAATTTGGGCTTGAGGTTTATTTGAAGGAAGAAGTTGAGAAAATTTATTTTTCAACTGGGGATCTTGAATTTGGTCAACAATATCCTGAATGAGTTCTTCTTCTCTAGTAAGAAAATTAATAGTTTTGCAACCACAGAATGTTTTGCTTTGAGAAGAGCAATTTGAAGAAGATGAATCTGAATCTGATTCATAATCAGAATCTTCTTGCTGTTGGTGAATTTCTTCAACTTCAAAATCAGAAGAATGTTCTGATTCAGACTTAAAGATATTCAAAAGTTGAAGTTTAATATCTTCATCAATTTGAAGATTATTAATCTTTCCTTGGAGTGGACATTTATTGGAATAATGTCCCTTTTGATGGCATTTGTAACAAGTAGCTTTGGAAGTATTTTGAAATCTTGGATTTCTTTTCTGAAACTTCTCTTGAAATCTCGGTTTCTGAAAAGATGAATCCTTTTCTTTCCTTCGAAATTTCTTCCTAAAAAAAGGTAAGGGTTTTTTAGATTTATTTTTTGAAGGAGGAACAATTTTTTCAAAACCATATTGTTCACAGAAAGATCCAAGTTCTTTCTTAGAACCAAATTGGTCGTTTTTGAGTTTGGATTTTAATTTGATATCATTACAAAGGGAAAGACCCTCTTTATTGATATAACAAATTAATTCTCCAAAAGTAAGGTTTTTGAAAGGAATAGAATTATTATTTTGAGCTCGGATTGAACTTCTCACCTTTTCGGCGAATAATTTTGGAAGTCCAGAAATAAACTTTTCTTTCCAAAATTCATTGTTACAATCCTCTCGAACCATCACTCTAGATAGATAAACATCTTTATACCATCTAAAATCATGTAATTTTGGACATGAAAGATTCATCAGAATCTCAGAAGACCTATCTTGAATGAGTTGAGGGGTTCCAATGAAATGTTTGATGATAGAATAAACGAGAGTAGTAAAACAGTCAGAAACTGGATTACCGTTTTCCATTTTGAAGGATTGAAGAATTTCTTGACGATTATCTTCTGAAAGATAGTAATTCCACCATCCTTTTAATTGTCCGGTAAAACCAACAATTAAATTATTACAGGCAGATTTTGTATCAATACCCTTTGCAATATAGGCTGATAAACAGACAGCCATTTTTTCAAGGGTTTGAAGGAGTTGGAATTCAGTCATTCTATCAATATTCCATTCGATAAAATCGTTTCCGGAATATGTCTCAGAAAACTGTTGAAAAGATTTTTCTTCTAAAAGAAGATCAGGATGAGACGGTCTAGGATAAAAAGTAGGTAGATTTTGAGATTTGAAATGTTTTAAAGCATTAACTTGAAGAGGTTCTTCTTCGATAAACTGGTTTTCTAAATTTTCAAAAGAATTGATGGCGTTAACATTATCTTTTGTAAATGAGCTTAATTTTGAAAATTGTTTGGTAAGTTCTTCAAGAATTTTACTTTCAGAATTCAAATCTTTTCCAAGCTTTGGAGAAAGAGATGATTCTATACCGAGTATATTATAAGCTTCTGAATACTCAGCTCAATATTCGTGCTCTCAAATCTTCTCCTAAAGACGAAAGTCTTTTGGTTGAGATTAATCCTTTACATTCAAATGTTATGATTCCAAAACGTGTTCCTTGGAATCTTCAAGATAAATTTCAACACTGGGATTTTGAGAATGCTCAAAACCCAAATCCTACTCCTGTTAGAAATATCCCTCAGAATATTCTTTATCTTCCTGATGGAAGCATCAGAGTAAGCTTTGAAAGGCCAAAACTTACTAGATCTGCTTCATTAAGGCCAAAATATCAAACTTTTGAACCTTCAGAAACATCTGAATCTACTGAAATTCCTCTCCATAAGAGACGAAATTCTACTTCTAAGCTGAGAAATGTTAATTTCTCTCCTCAAGTTCCAAAACCTCAATATTCAGGAGAAAAAGAAGAATCAGAATTTTCTTCTGATCCTCAATCTCCTACTTTTTCTGATATGATACCGCCTTCTTTTGATCATTCTCCGCGATTATCAAACCAACTCAATGTTATCTCATCTTCTATTGATCGAAGAAGAGAATTCAAAAATGATCAAACTCCTGCTGTTAAAGCATTAAGAAGAAATCTTCGACAAATGTTTTCAAAAGAAGAACTTGATGATTACTGGAAAGAATTTTTTGATTTTCCAGAAGATCTAAGTTTCTTTGATTGGGTCAATTTTAAAGTTTTTAAAAAACTTCCAAAGAAAAAATCTATTCAAACAAATTCTAAGAAGACGTGGATTCTTGCTTCCAAACAAATTGTTCAATCAGAACATCCACCTCTTCAAGAAATTATTTTTCCTCATGGAAAAGCTGAAGTTACAGCTTCTCCTTTCAAACAAGTTTCTGAAGAGAGAAGTATTAACAGTCCTGCTAAAGTCAGTGATGTTAAGAATCTTCAAATTCAGAATAATTTTACAAATATTGTTTTAAACTCAGTCTGTTCTCAACTTTCCAGAATTGAAAGCAATTCAGAAGTTGGACAGTCTTCCAAAGATAATTTTTCAAATTATAGGGATTTTTCAAAATCAAAATCTGAGGAAAAGAAACCTGTTTCTCTTCTTTTCAAACCTATAGAATCATCTCTTTCTCCAAAGCTTGGAAAAGATTTGAATTCTGAAAGCAAAATTCTTGAAGAACTTACCAAACAATTTTCAAAATTAAGCTCATTTACAAAAGATAATGTTAACGCCATCAATTCTTTTGAAAATTTAGAAAACCAGTTTATCGAAGAAGAACCTCTTCAAGTTAATGCTTTAAAACATTTCAAATCTCAAAATCTACCTACTTTTTATCCTAGACCGTCTCATCCTGATCTTCTTTTAGAAGAAAAATCTTTTCAACAGTTTTCTGAGACATATTCCGGAAACGATTTTATCGAATGGAATATTGATAGAATGACTGAATTCCAACTCCTTCAAACCCTTGAAAAAATGGCTGTCTGTTTATCAGCCTATATTGCAAAGGGTATTGATACAAAATCTGCCTGTAATAATTTAATTGTTGGTTTTACCGGACAATTAAAAGGATGGTGGAATTACTATCTTTCAGAAGATAATCGTCAAGAAATTCTTCAATCCTTCAAAATGGAAAACGGTAATCCAGTTTCTGACTGTTTTACTACTCTCGTTTATTCTATCATCAAACATTTCATTGGAACCCCTCAACTCATTCAAGATAGGTCTTCTGAGATTCTGATGAATCTTTCATGTCCAAAATTACATGATTTTAGATGGTATAAAGATGTTTATCTATCTAGAGTGATGGTTCGAGAGGATTGTAACAATGAATTTTGGAAAGAAAAGTTTATTTCTGGACTTCCAAAATTATTCGCCGAAAAGGTGAGAAGTTCAATCCGAGCTCAAAATAATAATTCTATTCCTTTCAAAAACCTTACTTTTGGAGAATTAATTTGTTATATCAATAAAGAGGGTCTTTCCCTTTGTAATGATATCAAATTAAAATCCAAACTCAAAAATGACCAATTTGGTTCTAAGAAAGAACTTGGATCTTTCTGTGAACAATATGGTTTTCAAAAGGTCGTTCCTCCTTCAAAAAATAAATCTAGAAATCCTTTACCTTTTTATAAAAAGAAACTTCGAAGAAAAGAAAAGGATTCCTCTTTTCAAAAACCTAGATTTCAAAGGAGGTTTCAGAGAAGAAACCCAAAGTTTCAAAATACAACCAAAGCTACTTGTTACAAATGCCATCAAAAGGGACATTATTCCAATAAATGTCCACTCCAAGGAAAGATTAATAATCTTCAAATTGATGAAGATATTAAACTTCAACTTTTGAATATCTTTAAGTCTGAATCAGAACATTCTTCTGATTTTGAAGTTGAAGAAATTCACCAACAGCAAGAAGATTCTGATTATGAATCAGATTCAGATTCATCTTCTTCAAATTGCTCTTCTCAAAGCAAAACATTCTGTGGTTGCAAAACTATTAATTTTCTTACTAGAGAAGAAGAACTCATTCAGGATATTGTTGACCAAATTCAAGATCCTCATTTGAAAAATAAATTTTCTCAACTTCTTCCTTCAAATAAACCCCAAGCCCAAATTTTTGATATGAAAAATGTCTATTCACGATTCCGTCAAGAGACCTCTACATCAAAATCAACTGATTCTGATCTAAGATCAGAAATTAATGCTATGAAATCCGACATTTCTTCCCTCCAAAGACAGGTTCAAGATGTTAAATTTGAGGTTGCTCTTTTGAAAACTTCAAATTTACATAAATCTGATATAGCTAGTTCATCTGGCCATTCGGACAGTGATAGTGAACTAGAATATCTCAAACAATACGATCATCCTTCTACTCCTATCAATCAAACTGAAGAAGAAAAGGTTAATGTTATTAACCGTATCCAACTTCAGAAATGGTATTGCAATATGACTATAGTTGTTGATAAAAGCTTTAAGCTAACAACTAGAGTTCTTATTGATTCCGGTGCTGATCAAAATTGTATTAGAGAAGGTTTAATTCCTACAAAATATTTTGAAAAAACTACTGAGCGTCTTTTTGGTGCTAGTGGAAAAAAATTAAATATTCAATATAAACTTTCGAAAGCTCATGTGTGTAATGCAAATATTTGTTTCAAAAATATATTTTATCTTGTTAAAAATCTTGATCAGCAAGTCATTTTAGGAACTCCCTTCATTGTCCAAATTTATCCTTTTCAGGCTTCGGCTAAAGGACTGAAAACTCAAGTCTTTGGACAAGAATTGTTCTTTAAATTTACTGATCCACCTTCTTCTAGAGAAGTTCTTTCTCTGAAAGAAGCTTCAGTTTCTCAACTTATTAACAATATAAATTTCAAAAAACAACATATTTTATTTCTCAAAGATGAAATTAAATTTCAAAGAATTGAAAGTCAGTTACAAGAAACCTTGAATAAAGCAAAAATTTCCAGTTTTTTATCCAAATTCGAAGAAGAAATATGTTCTACTATTCCTAATGCTTTTTGGAATAGAAAGAAGCATATTATTTCTCTTCCTTATACTCCTGACTTCCTTGAAATCAATATTCCTACAAAATCAAGACCTATTCAAATGAATAAGGAAATACTTGAATTTTGTACAAAAGAAATCAAAGACTTGCTTGAAAAAGGTCTCATCAGACCTAGCAAATCTCCCTGGAGCTGTTCTGCTTTCTATGTACTCAATCAAGCTGAAATTGAACGAGGAACTCCTAGGCTCGTTATCAATTACAAACCTCTCAATTCCGCTCTTCAATGGATTCGTTATCCACTTCCTCAAAAGAGAGATCTACTCAATCGATTATCTCAATCTATCATCTTCTCAAAATTTGATTTGAAATCTGGATTTTGGCAAATCCAAGTCAATGAAAAAGATAGATACAAAACTGCATTCAATGTTCCTTTCGGACAATACGAATGGAACGTTATGCCTTTTGGTCTAAAAAATGCTCCTTCAGAATTTCAAAAAATCATGAATGATATTTTCAATCCTTACCAAAACTTCATTATTGTTTATATTGATGATGTTTTAATCTATTCTAATAGTTTAGAACAGCATTTCAAACATTTGGTTTATCTTGAGGACAAATCAGGATCATTGGACGCAAGCATCGTAGGACATGCTGCAGAAAAATTGTTGGAAACAAATGCTGATGTATTAATGAATTATTCTCCTGAAGTAAAACTTTGATGCCTCAAATCTTCAAATATCATTTTCAAAAAAATTAAACCTACTTTTTATACAATATATATATATATATATATATATATATATATATATATATATATATATATATCAAATAAATTCTCAGTTTTTGAAGAAAAACCCAAAAAACCCTATACTCCTGAAAAACCATCAAATTACAAAAAGGCTGTTCAAAGTGAAAAAGAAAAAATTCCAGAAATCAATCCCAGATCATTTCAATATTTTACAAAAAATATTCAAGAAAATGTTGTTACTATGGAACCTTCATGGGTCGAAAAATATTCAGATTTATCTCAATGTATTTCTGATATTCTTCCTCCAAACTTTTTCTTTCTTCCAAATACAGTTCAAAAAACTCGTGAGTTTTATGAGAAGATCCTTTTGAAGACAGGATCTGCAGTCATTACTCACACCTTCAACAAACAGAAACCTCAATATATTGATTTCTCAAAAATTTCAATTGTTAAAGTGTTGTCACTCGAAGACTGGGGACAACCCTCTTGGAAAGAAAAGAAAATGAACCTCTCAAAAGGTGAAGACTTTTCTTCTCATTTCAATTTTCTTGACTATCAAGATGCCTGGTTTAAAATCTTTTTCCTTAGACCAGTTGATCATTCTTGGTTTATTCTTTTTCACCAAGCATGTCAAAATACTTTTCCAAAATGGTTTCAAAATTGGTTTGAATACTTTGGCCTTGAAGAAAACATTTTACCCAGTCTTCCTCTTCAAGGATTCAAACACTTCAAAGATGAGGCTAAAAATCTTTTAACGCCTCAAGAAAATCTTTTGTTCCAATTTATTCACAATTTTAGAGTCTCATGGATCTTCTGTTGGGACTTTTTAATTGTTCAAAATTATGATACGATTCAAAAGAAAATAGATCAATATTCTCCAAAACGGATTGTGAGAAGATTCAAAATAAAATGGTGGTCAAAATTCCATGAAACTAATTGCTGTCCAAAAGCTGTTAATTCATGGATCCAACTTCAGAGGAAAAACGAGTTCCCTCAAATTCCCAAAAAGAATGAAGAAGTGCAAGCTGACTTTCTGGCAGAGAAAAGCAGGCTTATTGCTCTTCTTGCTTAATGTACAGAACCTGCCGACATGGCCATTTTAGCAGAAAAAATCTCTTCTCTTGCTGAAAATGCGTCAAAGGCCTCTGTTCAAGATGCTTCTTCTGAAGAAAGTTCAGAAGCTGATTTTGATGACCAATTTCAAAATGGAGATGACTGCTATGGAATTGATTTTGACGCAGCCATTGAAGATGAAGAGATACTCAAAACTCAAAGACTCAAATGACTAGATGGACCCAGTTACCTTGACGAATTTAGGAAATACCGGATCCATCATTCAAGATTAATCCTTTCAAAGATACTGGCCTGACAAGAGGACAAAGAACTTTAATTAAAGAGAAACTTTTGAAAAAGAATTCTATCCTTTTTCTAAAGTAACTTTATTAAAGATACTTTTGTCATTTCAAACTTTCGGCTGAAGATGAAGACAAAACACTATTCCTACTTTTGGAAAAGTAGTCGACATCCACTATTCAATCAAGAGAAAATTTAAAGAAACTTTGTACTTTTTCATTCTATAAATTCATTGTAACCTTCTCATTGTAAGGCAGAGCTAATTTAGCCCAAGAGTTGAGTTTCTCTCTGCAAGATCATACTTATCTTGTATAACTTTCAAATTTCAATATCATCTTTATCTTCTTCATTTTCTTTTGCAATATTTATTCAAATTATTCTTCATCTTGTGAAGCCCCTATCCCCTGGGTCATCTTTGGTATCAGAGCCAAGTTGAAAGGCTTGTGATCTCGGTGGCGAGAGTTCGAATCCCTTTGGCAGCATTCAGTAAGGTCCTCTCAAAGTGAAGTCCCGAAGAGGCATAAGTCCAGTAGGTCCCAGTGAGTGGGGTCGGGGGAGGAGGTAAAACGGTCTCTTAAAGCCGGGGGAATGGTTTGGATATGAGGTTATGGTGTCCACTCCTGTCAACATATGTATCTACTGAAATTCCTCTCCATAAGAGACGAAATTCTACTTCTAAGCTGAGAAATGTTAATTTCTCTCCTCAAGTTCCAAAACCTCAATATTCAGGAGAAAAAGAAGAATCAGAATTTTCTTCTGATCCTCAATCTCCTACTTTTTCTGATATGATACCGCCTTCTTTTGATCATTCTCCGCGATTATCAAACCAACTCAATGTTATCTCATCTTCTATTGATCGAAGAAGAGAATTCAAAAATGATCAAACTCCTGCTGTTAAAGCATTAAGAAGAAATCTTCGACAAATGTTTTCAAAAGAAGAACTTGATGATTACTGGAAAGAATTTTTTGATTTTCCAGAAGATCTAAGTTTCTTTGATTGGGTCAATTTTAAAGTTTTTAAAAAACTTCCAAAGAAAAAATCTATTCAAACAAATTCTAAGAAGACGTGGATTCTTGCTTCCAAACAAATTGTTCAATCAGAACATCCACCTCTTCAAGAAATTATTTTTCCTCATGGAAAAGCTGAAGTTACAGCTTCTCCTTTCAAACAAGTTTCTGAAGAGAGAAGTATTAACAGTCCTGCTAAAGTCAGTGATGTTAAGAATCTTCAAATTCAGAATAATTTTACAAATATTGTTTTAAACTCAGTCTGTTCTCAACTTTCCAGAATTGAAAGCAATTCAGAAGTTGGACAGTCTTCCAAAGATAATTTTTCAAATTATAGGGATTTTTCAAAATCAAAATCTGAGGAAAAGAAACCTGTTTCTCTTCTTTTCAAACCTATAGAATCATCTCTTTCTCCAAAGCTTGGAAAAGATTTGAATTCTGAAAGCAAAATTCTTGAAGAACTTACCAAACAATTTTCAAAATTAAGCTCATTTACAAAAGATAATGTTAACGCCATCAATTCTTTTGAAAATTTAGAAAACCAGTTTATCGAAGAAGAACCTCTTCAAGTTAATGCTTTAAAACATTTCAAATCTCAAAATCTACCTACTTTTTATCCTAGACCGTCTCATCCTGATCTTCTTTTAGAAGAAAAATCTTTTCAACAGTTTTCTGAGACATATTCCGGAAACGATTTTATCGAATGGAATATTGATAGAATGACTGAATTCCAACTCCTTCAAACCCTTGAAAAAATGGCTGTCTGTTTATCAGCCTATATTGCAAAGGGTATTGATACAAAATCTGCCTGTAATAATTTAATTGTTGGTTTTACCGGACAATTAAAAGGATGGTGGAATTACTATCTTTCAGAAGATAATCGTCAAGAAATTCTTCAATCCTTCAAAATGGAAAACGGTAATCCAGTTTCTGACTGTTTTACTACTCTCGTTTATTCTATCATCAAACATTTCATTGGAACCCCTCAACTCATTCAAGATAGGTCTTCTGAGATTCTGATGAATCTTTCATGTCCAAAATTACATGATTTTAGATGGTATAAAGATGTTTATCTATCTAGAGTGATGGTTCGAGAGGATTGTAACAATGAATTTTGGAAAGAAAAGTTTATTTCTGGACTTCCAAAATTATTCGCCGAAAAGGTGAGAAGTTCAATCCGAGCTCAAAATAATAATTCTATTCCTTTCAAAAACCTTACTTTTGGAGAATTAATTTGTTATATCAATAAAGAGGGTCTTTCCCTTTGTAATGATATCAAATTAAAATCCAAACTCAAAAATGACCAATTTGGTTCTAAGAAAGAACTTGGATCTTTCTGTGAACAATATGGTTTTCAAAAGGTCGTTCCTCCTTCAAAAAATAAATCTAGAAATCCTTTACCTTTTTATAAAAAGAAACTTCGAAGAAAAGAAAAGGATTCCTCTTTTCAAAAACCTAGATTTCAAAGGAGGTTTCAGAGAAGAAACCCAAAGTTTCAAAATACAACCAAAGCTACTTGTTACAAATGCCATCAAAAGGGACATTATTCCAATAAATGTCCACTCCAAGGAAAGATTAATAATCTTCAAATTGATGAAGATATTAAACTTCAACTTTTGAATATCTTTAAGTCTGAATCAGAACATTCTTCTGATTTTGAAGTTGAAGAAATTCACCAACAGCAAGAAGATTCTGATTATGAATCAGATTCAGATTCATCTTCTTCAAATTGCTCTTCTCAAAGCAAAACATTCTGTGGTTGCAAAACTATTAATTTTCTTACTAGAGAAGAAGAACTCATTCAGGATATTGTTGACCAAATTCAAGATCCTCATTTGAAAAATAAATTTTCTCAACTTCTTCCTTCAAATAAACCCCAAGCCCAAATTTTTGATATGAAAAATGTCTATTCACGATTCCGTCAAGAGACCTCTACATCAAAATCAACTGATTCTGATCTAAGATCAGAAATTAATGCTATGAAATCCGACATTTCTTCCCTCCAAAGACAGGTTCAAGATGTTAAATTTGAGGTTGCTCTTTTGAAAACTTCAAATTTACATAAATCTGATATAGCTAGTTCATCTGGCCATTCGGACAGTGATAGTGAACTAGAATATCTCAAACAATACGATCATCCTTCTACTCCTATCAATCAAACTGAAGAAGAAAAGGTTAATGTTATTAACCGTATCCAACTTCAGAAATGGTATTGCAATATGACTATAGTTGTTGATAAAAGCTTTAAGCTAACAACTAGAGTTCTTATTGATTCCGGTGCTGATCAAAATTGTATTAGAGAAGGTTTAATTCCTACAAAATATTTTGAAAAAACTACTGAGCGTCTTTTTGGTGCTAGTGGAAAAAAATTAAATATTCAATATAAACTTTCGAAAGCTCATGTGTGTAATGCAAATATTTGTTTCAAAAATATATTTTATCTTGTTAAAAATCTTGATCAGCAAGTCATTTTAGGGACTCCCTTCATTGTCCAAATTTATCCTTTTCAGGCTTCGGCTAAAGGACTGAAAACTCAAGTCTTTGGACAAGAATTGTTCTTTAAATTTACTGATCCACCTTCTTCTAGAGAAGTTCTTTCTCTGAAAGAAGCTTCAGTTTCTCAACTTATTAACAATATAAATTTCAAAAAACAACATATTTTATTTCTCAAAGATGAAATTAAATTTCAAAGAATTGAAAGTCAGTTACAAGAAACCTTGAATAAAGCAAAAATTTCCAGTTTTTTATCCAAATTCGAAGAAGAAATATGTTCTACTATTCCTAATGCTTTTTGGAATAGAAAGAAGCATATTATTTCTCTTCCTTATACTCCTGACTTCCTTGAAATCAATATTCCTACAAAATCAAGACCTATTCAAATGAATAAGGAAATACTTGAATTTTGTACAAAAGAAATCAAAGACTTGCTTGAAAAAGGTCTCATCAGACCTAGCAAATCTCCCTGGAGCTGTTCTGCTTTCTATGTACTCAATCAAGCTGAAATTGAACGAGGAACTCCTAGGCTCGTTATCAATTACAAACCTCTCAATTCCGCTCTTCAATGGATTCGTTATCCACTTCACTCAAAGAGAGAAATTTCTAGTGAAAGTAAGGACACTCAAAAGAGAGAGCGACAATAGTCTATACCACAATTGATTGGTATAATCAAGTTCTGGAAGAAATGGCTTCTTCCTCATCCTTTTCTTCTTCTAAGAAAAATAAAAATACCCCTTCAATCTCTTCAAAAACATCCTTGTCAAATAAATTCTCAGTTTTTGAAGAAAAACCCTATACTCCTGAAAAACCATCAAATTACAAAAAGGCTGTTCAAAGTGAAAAAGAAAAAATTCCAGAAATCAATCCCAGATCATTTCAATATTTTACAAAAAATATTCAAGAAAATGTTGTTACTATGGAACCTTCATGGGTCGAAAAATATTCAGATTTATCTCAATGTATTTCTGATATTCTTCCTCCAAACTTTTTCTTTCTTCCAAATACAGTTCAAAAAACTCGTGAGTTTTATGAGAAGATCCTTTTGAAGACAGGATCTGCAGTCATTACTCACACCTTCAACAAACAGAAACCTCAATATATTGATTTCTCAAAAATTTCAATTGTTAAAGTGTTGTCACTCGAAGACTGGGGACAACCCTCTTGGAAAGAAAAGAAAATGAACCTCTCAAAAGGTGAAGACTTTTCTTCTCATTTCAATTTTCTTGACTATCAAGATGCCTGGTTTAAAATCTTTTTCCTTAGACCAGTTGATCATTCTTGGTTTATTCTTTTTCACCAAGCATGTCAAAATACTTTTCCAAAATGGTTTCAAAATTGGTTTGAATACTTTGGCCTTGAAGAAAACATTTTACCCAGTCTTCCTCTTCAAGGATTCAAACACTTCAAAGATGAGGCTAAAAATCTTTTAACGCCTCAAGAAAATCTTTTGTTCCAATTTATTCACAATTTTAGAGTCTCATGGATCTTCTGTTGGGACTTTTTAATTGTTCAAAATTATGATACGATTCAAAAGAAAACAGATCAATATTCTCCAAAACGGATTGTGAGAAGATTCAAAATAAAATGGTGGTCAAAATTCCATGAAACTAATTGCTGTCCAAAAGCTGTTAATTCATGGATCCAACTTCAGAGGAAAAACGAGTTCCCTCAAATTCCCAAAAAGAATGAAGAAGTGCAAGCTGACTTTCTGGCAGAGAAAAGCAGGCTTATTGCTCTTCTTGCTCAATGTACAGAACCTGCCGACATGGCCATTTTAGCAGAAAAAATCTCTTCTCTTGCTGAAAATGCGTCAAAGGCCTCTGTTCAAGATGCTTCTTCTGAAGAAAGTTCAGAAGCTGATTTTGATGACCAATTTCAAAATGGAGACGACTGCTATGGAATTGATTTTGACGCAGCCATTGAAGATGAAGAGATACTCAAAACTCAAAGACTCAAATGACTAGATGGACCCAGTTACCTTGACGAATTTAGGAAATACCGGATCCATCATTCAAGATTAATCCTTTCAAAGATACTGGCCTGACAAGAGGACAAAGAACTTTAATTAAAGAGAAACTTTTGAAAAAGAATTCTATCCTTTTTCTAAAGTAACTTTATTAAAGATACTTTTGTCATTTCAAACTTTCGGCTGAAGATGAAGACAAAACACTATTCCTACTTTTGGAAAAGTAGTCGACATCCACTATTCAATCAAGAGAAAATTCAAAGAAACTTTGTACTTTTTCATTCTATAAATTCATTGTAACCTTCTCATTGTAAGGCAGAGCTAATTTAGCCCAAGAGTTGAGTTTCTCTCTGCAAGATCATACTTATCTTGTATAACTTTCAAATTTCAATATCATCTTTATCTTCTTCATTTTCTTTTGCAATATTTATTCAAATTATTCTTCATCTTGTGAAGCCCCTATCCCCTGGGCCATCTTTGGTATCAGAGCCAAGTTGAAAGGCTTGTGATCTCGGTGGCGAGAGTTCGAATCCCTTTGGCAGCATTCAGTAAGGTCCTCTCAAAGTGAAGTCCCGAAGAGGCATAAGTCCAGTAGGTCCCAGTGAGTGGGGTCGGGGGAGGAGGTAAAACGGTCTCTTAAAGCCGGGGGAATGGTTTGGATATGAGGTTATGGTGTCCACTCCTGTCAACATATGTTTTCGGGAGACAAATGGTATCAGAAAAAGTAGGAGATTGAGGATCAGAAGAAAATTCTGATTCTTCTTTTTCTCCTGAATATTGAGGTTTTGGAACTTGAGGAGAGAAATTAACATTTCTCAGCTTAGAAGTAGAATTTCGTCTCTTATGGAGAGGAATTTCAGTAGATTCAGATGTTTCTGAAGGTTCAAAAGTTTGATATTTTGGCTTTAATGAAGCAGATCTAGTAAGTTTTGGCCTTTCAAAGCTTACTCTGATGCTTCCATCAGGAAGATAAAGAATATTCTGAGGGATATTTCTAACAGGAGTAGGATTTGGGTTTTGAGCATTCTCAAAATCCCAGTGTTGAAATTTATCTTGAAGATTCCAAGGAACACGTTTTGGAATCATAACATTTGAATGTAAAGGATTAATCTCAACCAAAAGACTTTCATCTTTAGGAGAAGATTTGAGAGCACGAATATTGAGCTGAGTATTCAGAAGCTTATAATATACTCGGTATATTAAAGCAAAGGCTTTTGAACGATTATCAACTTCAAAATTCTTGGTCTGAATTTTCAAGTTGAGAGCTTGAAGAATAGCACCATCTTGGAGACAGATTGAAAAATTAGGATAACAGTTTGAAAAAACTGGACCACTTTCTAAATTTGATTCGAGCATTGAGAGTAATGAATGTTCGAACTTTAAGAGTCTTTTGTCTCTTAAAGTGATGCAAACAGGAATGTCAAGACCAAGTCGAAACAATGGTTTGACAGCAATTTGAACCAAGCCAATATGAATGTATTGAAATTTCTTTCTGTGCTGTAAAATGCTTTCTTTTGAAAGTAAATCAAATGAAGTCATCTGTTCCCTAATAGGAACGGTTTCTTCCATAGTTTTAATAACATAATTTTGAGTAAAATCAAATTTTCCTATTTCGTAGATAGATTTCTTATCTACCTTTGGAATAGTCCAATTTTGAAGAGTTTGTTCAATCTGGGCAATTTGAAGTTCTTTAGAATTAATACATTCTAAAGTATTTGAAGAAGAATGAGCATTCTTATCAATACTTTCATAATTTTCTTGAAAATATTTAGACATATTATTCACTTCTTTTGAAGTACTACCCTTACTTAACCAATTTGATAAAAAAGACATGAAATAAAATAGACTAAGAATACTATACCAACGTAATACGTGTGCAGTGAAATCCTCGCCAATTGACAAGCAACCCAACCAACGCTCACTCGGCTTTATAGGCTTTACGGGAATAAGCTAAACCAGCGAATCCGTACAACACACGAGTGCGATTCAAAATATCAAAAAAGCAGTCAAAAGTATCCCATGTCTTTCAATTATTGATCCCACTGCCAGTCTCATTGTTGAAACCGATGCATCAGACATTGGATTCGGTGGAGTCTTAAAGCAAATTCCTCAAAAGACTCAAAATGAACAGTTAGTCAGATACTATTCTGGTATTTGGACTGGACCTCAAATTAACTATTCAACTATCAAAAAATAAATTCTTTCAATAGTTCTTTGTGTTTCTAAATTCCAAGACGATTTGATCAATAAAACTTTTGTTTTAAAAACTGATTGCAAAGCCTCAAAAGATGTTCTTCAAAAAGACGTCAAAAATCTTGTTTCAAAGCAAATCTTTGCTAGATGGCAGGCTATTCTGTCCTGTTTTGATTTCAAAATTCTATTTATACCAGGAAAAGAAAATGTTCTTGCAGACTTCCTTACAAGAGAGTTTCTTTATTTTAGAAAGAATTTCTCTCAGAAGAAATTCTTAAAATTCTAAAATAGAAACCTAAATCTCTGTGAGAAGTTTCATTTCCATCTTCCTTTCCTCCTCAAAAATCTTTTCAGAACATGGAACTTAGTTCTCTTTGTTCTTCTTCAAAAAATTCTCATTTCGATGAAAGAATTTTCTCTTTCATGTGTTGTGTCAACAAGGTTGCAACATGCTTACCTTTTGATGTCAAAAGAATAATTTTTGAGAAAGCAAAAATCAATAGATCAAAAGAAATTTTTGATGCAAAAATACATCTCCTTTATGGTAGAAATTTTTCTGCTAGAAAAAAGAGAGCAAAAGAATTCAATATGTGTTTCAAATGTGGAAACTTTTTCCATGATAATTCTGGTATCTGCAGATGGAGATCAGAGATACTCAAAACTCAAAGACTCAAATGACTAGATGGACCCAGTTACCTTGACGAATTTAGGAAATACCGGATCCATCATTCAAGATTAATCCTTTCAAAGATACTGGCCTGACAAGAGGACAAAGAACTTTAATTAAAGAGAAACTTTTGAAAAAGAATTCTATCCTTTTTCTAAAGTAACTTTATTAAAGATACTTTTGTCATTTCAAACTTTCGGCTGAAGATGAAGACAAAACACTATTCCTACTTTTGGAAAAGTAGTCGACATCCACTATTCAATCAAGAGAAAATTCAAAGAAACTTTGTACTTTTTCATTCTATAAATTCATTGTAACCTTCTCATTGTAAGGCAGAGCTAATTTAGCCCAAGAGTTGAGTTTCTCTCTGCAAGATCATACTTATCTTGTATAACTTTCAAATTTCAATATCATCTTTATCTTCTTCATTTTCTTTTGCAATATTTATTCAAATTATTCTTCATCTTGTGAAGCCCCTATCCCCTGGGTCATCTTTGGTATTAGAGCCAAGTTGAAAGGCTTGTGATCTCGGTGGCGAGAGTTCGAATCCCTTTGGCAGCATTCAGTAAGGTCCTCTCAAAGTGAAGTCCCGAAGAGGCATAAGTCCAGTAGGTCCTAGTGAGTGGGGTCGGGGGAGGAGGTAAAACGGTCTCTTAAAGCCGGGGGAATGGTTTGGATATGAGGTTATGGTGTCCACTCCTGTCAACATATGTTTTCGGGAGACAATACATTCATATTGGCTTGGTTCAAATTGCTGTCAAACCATTGTTTCGACTTGGTCTTGACATTCCTGTTTGCATCACTTTAAGAGACAAAAGACTCTTAAAGTTCGAACATTCATTACTCTCAATGCTCGAATCAAATTTAGAAAGTGGTCCAGTTTTTTCAAACTGTTATCCTAATTTTTCAATCTGTCTCCAAGATGGTGCTATTCTTCAAGCTCTCAACTTGAAAATTCAGACCAAGAATTTTGAAGTTGATAATCGTTCAAAAGCCTTTGCTTTAATATACCGAGTATATTATAAGCTTCTGAATACTCAGCTCAATATTCGTGCTCTCAAATCTTCTCCTAAAGACGAAAGTCTTTTGGTTGAGATTAATCCTTTACATTCAAATGTTATGATTCCAAAACGTGTTCCTTGGAATCTTCAAGATAAATTTCAACACTGGGATTTTGAGAATGCTCAAAACCCAAATCCTACTCCTGTTAGAAATATCCCTCAGAATATTCTTTATCTTCCTCAAAGATGACCCAGGGGATAGGGGCTTCACAAGATGAAGAATAATTTGAATAAATATTGCAAAAGAAAATGAAGAAGATAAAGATGATATTGAAATTTGAAAGTTATACAAGATAAGTATGATCTTGCAGAGAGAAACTCAACTCTTGGGCTAAATTAGCTCTCAAATTGAACATTAAACATTCTGGATGGTCTTCGTATTTTTGATTGCTTTTAGAAAAAGCAATATTCTTGAAATAATTGAGTTCTTGCTTTTACTTGGGTAAAAGCGAATTTCTTCAATGATGATGTCTTCAAAAATGATGTTCACTTGGCAAAGTCTTCTTTGAATTGGTAACTTTGAAGGATGTCCAAAGACGTAATTGACTTCTTCAAAAATCTTGTTCATCTTCTCTTTTCTTGCAGGTATTCTTCTTCTTCTTCTTGATATTCTATTTTCAGTAAAAAAAATTCTATTGAATTTCCAATAGAAAGAAAGATTTAGTTTCTGACTTCATAGCAACTCCAGTCAATCGATGTGACATACAACTGAATCCAAGCAACTGCATACCCAAAACGCCTTCCTCGGCTAACACGGGCAACCAAGCAGAATAAGCTAACCAATTGCTGCCTAAGCCATCATCCCTTCTTTGAAGCTACTGATCAAGAATTTAAATTACATTTTCTTTTAAAATTCATAAACTTGAGATACTAAAAGCAAAATTTTTTAAAGAAGAAGATGAATAAATGCCTTAGAATTAAAGAGTCTTCAAAAGATTTTGAATAGAATCATGTAAACTACGCCTTCTGTATGGTCTTTCTTTTTCATTACTCAACCCATACTTTAGCCAGTGTAGTCTGTCATCATTTCTCATTTTGAGCATTTCTGATCTCCATCTGCAGATACCAGAATTATCATGGAAAAAGTTTCCACATTTGGAACACATATTGAATTTCTTTGCTCTCTCTCTTCTAGCAGAAAAATTTCTACCATAAAGGAGATGTATTTTTGCATCAAAAATTTCTTTTGATCTATTGATTTTTGCTCTTTCAAAAATCATCTTTTTGACATCAAAAGGTAAGCATGTTGCAACCTTGTTGACACAACACATGAAAAAGAAAATTCTTTCATCGAAATGAGAATTTTTTGAAGATTTTGAAGAACAAAGAGAACTAGTTTCCATGTTCTAAAAAGATTTTTGTGGAGAAGAGATTGAAAATGAAACTTCTCACAGAGATCTAAGTTTCTATTTTAGAATTCAAGAATTTCTTCTGTGAGAAATTCTTTCTAAAATAAAGAAACTCTCTTGTGAGGAAGTCTTTGACAGGATTATTCTTGAAGATGGATCCGGGTATTTCCTAAATTCGTCAAGGTAACTGGGTCCATCTAGTCTTTGGTCTTTGAGTTTGTGAGTATCTCTTATCTATCATGGCTGCGTCTAAATCAATTCCATAGCAGTCATCTCCATTTTGAAATTGGTCATCAAAATCAGCTTCTGAACTTTCTTCAGAAGAAGTATCTTGAACAGAGGCCTTTGACGCATTTTCAGCAAGAGAAGAAATCTTTTCTGCTAAAATGGTCATTTCTGCCGGTTCTGTACATTGAGCGAGAAGGGCAATAAGCCTGCTTTTCTCAGCCAAAAAGTCAGCTTGCACTTCATCATTTTTCTTTGAAATTTGAGGAAACTCATTCTTCTTTTGAAGTTGAATCCATGAATTAACAGCCTTTGGACAGCAATTAGTTTCATGAAATTTTGACCACCATTTTATTTTGAATCTCCTAACAATTCTTTTCGGAGAATATTGATCTGTTTTCTTTTGAATAGTATCGTAATTTTGAACAATTAAAAAGTCCCAACAAAAAATCCATGAGACTCTAAAATTGTAGGTAAATTGAAAAAGAATGTTTTCTTGAGGCGTTAAAAGAGTTTTAGCCTCATCTTTGAAATGTTTGAATCCTTGAAGAGGAAGACTGGGTAAGATATTTTCTTCAAGACCAAAATATTCAAACCAATTTTGAAACCATTTTGGAAAAGTATTTTGACATGCTTGGTGAAAAAGAATAAACCAAGAATGATCAATTGGTCTAAGAAAGAAGATCTTAAACCAAGCATCTTGATAATCAAGGAAATTGAAATGAGAAGAAAAATCTTCACCTTTTGAGAGGTTCATTTTCTTTTCTTTCCAAAAAGGTTGTCCCCAGTCTTCGAGTGACAAGACCTTAACAATTGAAATCTTTGAGACATCGATATATTGAGGTTTTTGTTTATTGAAGGTGTGAGTAATAACAGCAGATCCTGTTTTCAAAAGGATCTTTTCATAAAACTCACGAGTTTTTTGAATTGTATATGGAAGAAAGAAAAAGTTTGGAGGAAAAAGATCAGAAATACATTGAGATAAATCTGAATATTTTTCGACCCATGAAGGTTCCATAGTAACGACATTTTCTTGAATATTTTTTGTAAAGTATTGAAACGATCTGGGATTGATTTCTGGAATTTTTTCTTTTTCACTTTGAACAGCCTTTTTGTAATTTGATGGTTTTTCAGGAGTATAGGGTTTTTCTTCAAAAACTGAGAATTTATTTGACAAGGATGTTTTTGAAGAGATTGAAGGGGCATTTTTATTTTTCTTAGAAGAAGAAAAGGATGAGGAAGAAGCCATTTCTTCCAGAACTTGATTATACCAATCAATTGTGGTATAGACTATTGTCGCTCTCTCTTTTGAGTGTCCTTACTTTCACTAGAAATTTCTCTCTTTGAGTGAAGTGGATAACGAATCCATTGAAGAGCGGAATTGAGAGGTTTGTAATTGATAACGAGCCTAGGAGTTCCTCGTTCAATTTCAGCTTGATTGAGTACATAGAAAGCAGAACAGCTCCAGGGAGATTTGCTAGGTCTGATGAGACCTTTTTCAAGCAAGTCTTTGATTTCTTTTGTACAAAATTCAAGTATTTCCTTATTCATTTGAATAGGTCTTGATTTTGTAGGAATATTGATTTCAAGGAAGTCAGGAGTATAAGGAAGAGAAATAATATGCTTCTTTCTATTCCAAAAAGCATTAGGAATAGTAGAACATATTTCTTCTTCGAATTTGGATAAAAAACTGGAAATTTTTGCTTTATTCAAGGTTTCTTGTAACTGACTTTCAATTCTTTGAAATTTAATTTCATCTTTGAGAAATAAAATATGTTGTTTTTTGAAATTTATATTGTTAATAAGTT